>CM065594.1:148673876-148984814 GCA_033119425.1 Bufotes viridis | reverse complement strand
TACACACAGCTATAGACTGCCCATTACATATTATAAAGGTATTATTGTATTACACACAGCTATAGACTGCCCATTACATATTATAAAGGTATTATTGTATTAAACACACAGCTATAGACTGCCCATTACATATTATAAAGGTATTATTGTATTATACACACAGCTATAGACTGCCCATTACATTCTATCTGTGATTGATACGCTGTTGCTTCCATTTGCAGTGGACAGTTTTCTGGCCTACACAAGTCCCGTATGAGCAGCTAGGACCTCTAGGATCATTTGCACAGTTCATGGTTAAGAATCACTACAGAGCATTATATATTGGGTAAGTATTGCTTTAAGAAGTGGTTTCAGGGATGGACTGGAAATTTAATGTGGCCCTGAAAAAAGTTGGCCTTTTGTTATTTAAAGGCTATGTACACCTTTGGGGGCTATTTTCTTATTATTGCATTCTACTTATTTTAAGCTAAAAATCATTTTTTCAATTGGTCTTTATTAACAATATGGAATCCTTTTTTGTGTATAGAGCCGAGATGCTCTACCAGCTGCCTGTGGATTTTTTGTCTTTTCTGTCATCTGAGGAGCAGAGGGACGCCTTATCTCTGCTCTCTGACCTTATAAACACCCATTGAAGCTCAGTTCTTACCTTACTGATAAGAATGTGGCTTTAAGTGTTTATGGCCTCTCAGTAGTTTAGAGATAAGTCTTATTAGATGACCAGCACAAAGTGAAAATATCAGTCACACAACAGTTAACCCTTTGTGACTGAACAGCTCAATATTTTTAATAAAGGCCAGTTGAACATATCATTTTTAGCCAAAATAAGTTATCGTAAATGCAATCATAAAAAAAAAATTACTCCAAAAGGTGTACATAGCATTTAAAGGGAACCTGTCATCTGGATTTTGTGTATAGAGTTGGGGACATGGGCTTCTAGATGGCTGCTAGCATATTTGCAATTTCCAGTCCCCATAGCTCTCAGTGCTTTTATTATGTCAAAAAAACGATTTGATAGATATGCTAATGAACCTTAGATGAGTCCTGCTTTTTGAGATGAGTCAAGCGTCCTCTGTTTCCGGAGCCCAGGCACGCCCACTGTGAAGAAGCCAGCACCACCCTGCATCCTCTGACTCTCCTTTTTGCTCCCCGACGTCAAAAAGCTAGATCGCCGTAATCTCGCGATAAACGAGCTAGCGCATGTGCAGTGCCGACATAGAGTTCCTTCCCTGGGCTGGTATCAGCCTCAGGGAACGAACTGCGCATGCACTAGCTCGCGCATCGCGAGATTACGGCGATCTAGCTTTATGACGTCGGGGAGCAAGGAGGAGAGTCAGAGGATGCAGGGTGGTGCTGGCTTCTTCACAGTGGGCGTGCCTGGGCTCCGGAAACAGAGAACGCTTGACTCATCTCAAAAAGCAGGACTCATCTAAGGTTCATTTGCATATCTATCAAATCGTTTTTTTGACATAATAAAAGCACTGAGAGCTATGGGGACTGGAAATTGCAAATATGCTAGCGGCCATCTAGAAGCCCATGTCCCCAATTCTATACACAAAATCCAGGTGACAGGTTCCCTTTAAAGGGGTTGTCTCAGAAAATGGCATTTATTATGTAGAGGAAGTTAAAGGGAGTCTTTCACCTCAAATGCGCACTAACACCATCGTGTTGATAACTGTGCCCACATTAAAATCCTTCTTACCATAATGTTGTCCGTTGCATAGTTCGTCTAAAAAACACTTTTAGGGTCCATTCACACGTCCGCAATTCTGCGGAACGGAATTGCGGACCCATTAATTTCAATGGAGACAGACCATGTCCCGCCCGGGTCCGCATTTGCGGATCCGCACTTCCGGGTCCGCAATCGCGTTCCACAAAAAAATAGAACATGTCCTATTCTTGTCCAAAATTGCGGGCAAGAAAAGGCATTTTTTATGTAGTGCCGGCGATGTGCGGTCCACAAATTGCAGAACGCACATTGCCGATTTCCGTGTTTTGCGGATCTGCAAAACACACTGATGTGTGAATTGACCCTTATTGTATATGTAAATCAGGGTCTGAAGGTGCCCAGGGGCGGCGTACGTCCGCTCCAGCCGACTCTGCATCAGAGGGCTGTCATCGGCGCAGGCGCGGGATCTGCTGCCCAGAAACAGTGATTAAGGTGTCTGCACCAAAAATCAGTTCACCTGATGTACAATGGTTTTGCTAGCATTGGGTGAATTCTGGCATCATTTACACTGGCAAGTTATCAGGAACGAAGCTTCGTAGAAAAGTTCCTCCCGGATCATCTGCCCGACAATTGTAACAGTTTGTGAGGCTGAAAAACATGTCCATCCAGTTCAGGCAGTGTAATGGGGACATGCCAGCTTTACCTCTAAGGCCTTATTCACACAGCCAGTGTTTGATCAGGGATTTCCATCAGTGATTGGGAGCCAAAACCAGGTGTGGGTCTAATACAGAACTGGACAAAACCTTTCCATCATACCTTATCGCTATGCAGGCTGTACCTCACAATCGCTGATCAAATACTGATTGTGTAAAAGCGACCTTAACCCGTTAGTGACCACGGGTTTTTCTTCCTTTTTTCATCAACACGTTCCAAGAACTACAACTTTTTTTTATTTTTCCATCTATATAGCTTTACCAGGACTTGTTTTTTTTTGCGGGACAAGTTGTAGTTTTTAATGGAGCCATTTTGGGGTACACAACTTTCTGATTTACTTTTATTAACTCTTTCTGGGAGGGAGATGGAAAAAACAGCAATATAGCCGCTGCGTTTTTAATATCTTTATTCTCATGGTCAGTACGATTACAGTGATACCAAATACATATAGTTTTTTTTATGTTTTACTACTTTTTTTGCAATAAACCCCCCCCCCCCCCTTTTTTTTTTTTTAAAGAAAAAAATGTTTTTCGGCAGCTAAGAATAAATTAGCAATTCTGTCTTTTTTTTACGGCGTTCACTGTAGAGGATAATTTATGTGATATTTATGTAGTTTGAGTCGTTACGGATGCGGCAATACATAACATATGGGGGAGATTTGTTTGCAATTTTTTTCATTGAAAAGCATATTTTTATAGAATTTTTTAATTTAATAAATGTTTTTTCTCTTTTTTTTTCTACAACTTAATAGTCCAACAAGAGGACTATAACAGACATTGACCAGCAGGCTGTGCCAGAGAGGTGCAGCCTGCTGGAAATTACTGAAGGCTGGTCTACATCAGTCCTCTGCCAGCCTTCACCCTGGGAACACACCTGAGCGTTTTTCAGCGCATTCAAACGCGCTGAAAAACGCTCAACATGTGAAAAGCCATGCATCCCTATGGGCATGGTTCACATTTGGGCGTTTCGCGCTGTAAAACGCCCAACGCCCAAACAAGTACATGAGCTTCTTTGGGGCGTTTTAACGCGCCTATGGACAATGTTGCCATAGGGGAGAATCACTGAATCACGCGTATGACGCGAGTTTCTTAGTTACAAAAACGCGCATCCAAAAACGCACGTCATACGCGCGATTCAGAAACGCCTAGGTGTGTCCCCAGCCTCACACACACACTGGCACCCCGTGATTGCATTTGCGGGGTGCCAATGGGAGACAGAGTCTGCTCCCTTTGTCAGCACTTTACATGCGGTGGGCGCCATTTCCCCCGGCATGTAAAGTGTTAAACAGGCCAGATCAGCACTCCTGCCGATTCGGGCTGTTAGAGCAGAGTCTTGGCTCTCGTGTGAGACCTGGGGACCCGTGCATCGCTTAGACTGGGCCGCCGTAAAAAAGCGGCGGCCCAGCCTGAGGCCCCTTAGTGACCGCCTTAAAAAGACATATGGGTGGTCTCTAAGGCGTTAAGGCACCTGCATTACTAGATGAACTGGTTTAAGGGTAGGTTCATATGTGCTGCAGGTAAGTCAAGTAGTCTGTTCCAGCAGAGTAGCAGACCACTGGAATTACTGTATCCAACATAGCCCCATACACTGAAAATCCCAGCATTCTGCAAATATACCTGTTATTCAAGATAGAAAAACATGCCTGTTTTTCCCCCAAAACAGTACCACTCTGTGGTGCTGAACTGCAATGCCCGACACAGGGGCATAACTATCGCTGTAGCAGCTGCTCCGGGGCCCACCGCGGCAGGGGTCCGGGCTGGCATACTACGTTCTGACGACTCTGTCTAGCACCATGCTAGTAAATGGCATTTATCATGTAGAGGAAGTTATTGCAAGGCACTTACTAATGTATTGTGGTTGTCCATATTGCTTCCTTTGCTGGCTGGATTCTTATTTCCATCATATTATACACTGCTCGTTCCAGGGGTTACGACCACCCTGCCATCCAGCAGTGGTGGTCATGCTTGTACACTATAGGAAAAGGTGCCAGCTGTAACCATGGGAACGAGCAGTGTATAATGTGATGGAAAAATGAGTCCAGCCAGCAAAGGAAGCAATATGGACAATCACAGTACATTAGTAAGTGGCTTGTAATAACTTTCTCCACATGATAAATGCCATTTACTGAAATGAGACAACAACTTTAAGAGCCAGGAAAAAAGGGCAGCATAATAGAAACCCGGTGGACTCCATTAGTCCCTGGCTGGAGTTCGGTTTCTCTGGTCTTACGGTGGAAAGTCCAACGCTCTCTCGAGAACATCTGTAAATAGATTTGCTCTTTGGCCTCCTGTAAGTCCGATATGGACACAAGTGTAAGATAGCTGAATGATAAACGTGCAGCACACAGTGCACATTCCACACTAGACCTGGAGTCGGAGTAATGTAGATGGAAGAATTCAAGGTAGTTAACCCTTTTCTAACTATGGACATACCACTATGTCCTAATTGCCATCTAACCACAGTAGGGCAAAAGGGCTACTGCAAAATGCCTGAAAAAAACCCCATGGGCACAAAAAATGGCTCCGATTGTTATCTAAAATCTGGAGTTGGTGTTTTTGTTGGTGGATACTTCAGCAACTGCAAGGAATTTTGCGTTTCTTAGTGGCCAGCTATATTTTGCGTCACCGCTATAGTTTCCTTGTATATTGTCGGCAGTACATGACCCGATAAGGGTACTGTCTATATGATTAATATTCCTTTATACTTCTTGTTCCAGGTTTTGGTTAGCGTGGGCCGTGCACATTTGTGAGGCTTTATACAGTTTACGAGTCTGCAGGTCAGTATGTAAGGGTATAGATATATGGATGCCTATTGCTGCAATTAGAAGAATATGAACAACATTACATGATCTCAAAGGAGGTTTACAGTAAAAAATATTGTTTAATCCAGTGCCCGCAGAATGGCCCTGAAACAGAAGATTCCTACATTTTGGCTGTGCCCGCTGTCTCAATCTTCTGGCCCCCGCTCTGTTTCATGCGGCTGGCTGTGGACATGGTCACATGCACTCCACCAGCCAATGACTGGCTTCAGCAGGGACATGCCTCTTGTGACCACATCACTGCTGAAGCCAGTCATTGGCTGTATATGAGGAAAATGAATATACTTTATGCCGTATAGACAATATATTGCCTGATGCACAAGTCAGTCCATTGTCAGTCCCTGCCCAATCTTTAAAGTAGCTGTTTTTTAATGTCTGATTGGTGGGGGTCTACCATTCTCTAGAAGAGAAGCAGCCGCTTAGCACATTCTCTGCTGCAGAACATGAAGTAACACTCAATAGAAAGTCTTCTCGTGCATCAAAGTGGGCGCTTCTCTCCGCTTGTTCTAGAGATCGGTGGGGGTCTCAGTGCTCAGATGAGGACCTATCCTATTCAGGACCCCCGCTAGTCAGGTTATCATAGGCCTGTGCAGTTCTTCAGTCACATTGAAGTGAGAGGGGCTGAGCTGCGATAACCAGCACAGTCGCTATACAATGTATGCTGCTGTGCTTGGTGAGCAGAGAGGAGGCCACAGCGCTCACAGGAGCATCGGTACCTTCTGAAACAGCTGATCACGGGTCAGATAATGATGACCTATCCTTTGGATAGGCTGAGTTCAAGTGGTAGAAAACCCCTTTAAGGTTATTAAGATGGTACAGTTTTCACTGCCTGGTTTTGACAGCTACACTGTCTAAATATGCCCTAACGGTCCTTTTACACATACCGATGTTACAGGCAATCATCTGGAATAAACCAAATATTCCCTAAGCATCAGCAGAGGTGACGCAGCAGTAAAGGGCTTGTCTCATCATGGCGAATAGTGCCATTGTCTTATAGCTGCGAGTCCCACACCTATATCGAGAACGGAGTCCCGCAAGTGAAGGCGGGTGCACTGCGCATGTGCAGCCACCCTCCATTCATTTTCTATGGGGCCGGCGAAAATAGCTGAGCACTGGCTCGGCTATTACAGTCGGCCCCATAGAAATGAATGGGAGCGGGGGCCGCTCCCATTCACTTCTGTTGGGAGCCGGCTTGATGGCAGCGGGACCGGAGTCCTCCAGCCACCACCTTGCAGGGCTCCGTTCTCTATATAGGTGCGGGTCCCACACCTATAAGACAATGAGGGCATACCCTAGCGATACGCCCCCATTGTCTATGATGAGACAACCCTTTTAACATGCAGCAATCAGGTCCACTGTAGAGAGACAAGCGATCGCTATCATGAGTGCTTGTCCCCATAAAGGATCATTGTTTCTGGGCAGCAGACCCCAGTGTATACAGAACAATCTGCTGCCCAGAAACAATGCTTTTTATTGCCAGCTGAAAGACACAGTCTCCCAATGAACAAGTGCTTGGTCATTCATTGCATGATCACTGGCACCTTTACATGAGCCAGTTAGTGGGAACAAAGGTTTCTCCAAACACTTAGCCCGGATAATTGTCTTGATTAGCTGTTTATGTAAAAGGACTTTTCGTAACGGTAGTGTAGCAACCCAAAGTGTACACTAGATGGCAGTAGGTTCCAGTAAGATTATCAGATCAGCAGTTAAACACAATAGGTTCTAACACATGAAAGTATTCGGAACAGGAAAATCCTTTGCATGCCTCTGATACAGGAGCAGTACTAGGATTCTCAGTAAACTATATGTGCTAGCTGAGGTAACATTGGATGTTTGTGTTAATGATCATCATGTGTAAATTAGTCAATGTTATATCGCCATCATGAGGACGGTGATACAGTTGTATAGTCGGCGTTAGTACACTTGGGGCCCTGGACAAGATATCTGGCTGACCTGCTCCATGTGCGCTTGGCAGCTGAAGGTATGTGTGTTGGTCCCATGTTCATATGTGCCCGCATCCTGAGAACAATGATGTTTTCATGTGAGTAAATGAGCCTCTAGGAACAAAGGGGGAATAAAAAAATAAACCTATCAACTATTGCCGCTTTGAGAAATGTCTGAACTATTAGATAAAAAATACTATATATATATATATATATATATATATATATATATATATATATATATATATATATATATATATATCCATACATATATATATACACTATAATACTATAAATAATATATTTTTAGTCACCTTTTTCCCAGTAAAAAATTGAACAGTGATGAAAAAGTCATACATGCTACAAAAGTGGTACCAGTACAAGGTACAGTTTGTCATACAGCTCTGTGGACGGAAATATAAAAAAGTTATGGCTGTCAGAAAATGGTGATAAAGAAAATTTAGATATTTTCAAAGGTTTATTTTTTTATAGTAGTAAAATAAAAAAGATACTACAAGTTTGGTATTGCAGTATTTGTATTGAGCCGCATAATAAGGACATCATGTCAGTTTTAGCGCACAGTGAACACCATTATGTTAAACCCCCCAAAACCTTGGCAGAATAGTTTTTCTTCAATTTCACCCCACAAACTCCAGCCTTAGTCCACTCCTTGTGACTGCACTTACCATTCACACAATCCAAAATTTGGCTAAAAGTGAATTGGCAACAGGAATTATTCTTTTTTGTCTCCACTACATAGCAACGCAGTTAAAATTTTAAAAGCGCACAAAATGTAATGGATATATCGTTAATGTTTATTTTTACAATATGTTCTTAGCATTCACACAATCCAAAATGTTAAAGGGGTTTTCAGAGATTTTGATACTGATGACCTATCCTCTGATCGGTGAGGGTCTGACACCTGGGACCTCAGACGACCATCTGTTTGAGAAGGCAGCAGAGCTTGCAGTAGCACCACAGCCTTCGCTCAGCTTTTCCTAGGCCAGTGACGTTACGTTCATCGGTCACATGGCCTGGCCAAGGCGCAGCTTAGCCCTAGCAGTGAATGGGGCTGAGCGCGATACCGAGCATAGACGCTATACTATGTTAGTTAGCGGGGGATGTCATCTCCTGGGTAGACAGGCACACCATAGAAATTGCAGTCCAAACAGCAGGGAAGTCGTTTAACTGGCCTCAGCCAGTTTTATTGTCAGGTTGAGGTACAGAACATAAAATATAACAAACAAAAATTCTAGGCCTGTCCGGCTCGAACTATACAGCAGGAAACCTCACTGACCAAGTGCCAGCCTAAGGGTACGTTCACACGACGACAATTGTCGCGCGCCAAAAAGTCGCACTATTGTCGCGCGACAATTTTTATAATGGGAGTCTATGGTGTCGCAGTGCGACATGCGACATGCTGCGACTGCGACACGAAGAGTCGGGAGAAAATCCATCCGGGATGGACTTTTGCGACTATGTTGCATGTTGCAGTGCTGCGTTGTACCATAGACTCCCATTCGACACAATATAGCGACATGTCGACATCAATGTCGGCGTACAGATGTGTTGCAGTGTAGTGGTTCCCAAATTGTCGTCGTGTGAACGTAGCCTAATACTGGGCACCAAACAAAATAGCAAGGTCCATACCTCTTGTCGTGCTCTCACAGGCTCCATGCATATAACCTGTTCCCAGGTGGAGAGAGCCGTGTCTGCATTCTCAGCTTTATATCAGGCTAGCACACATGAGGAGTCATTACCTGACAGCCCAAAACCTGGACTGTCCGGATGGAGTGGGGGCCCACCCTTCTCTCTCCACTTCAGCAACACAGGCCCTAAAAAACTGGTTTTATGCAAACCCGAAATGCAGAGACGTCTGCATAGACCTCTGAACATTTCCCTGGTTACTTTTTAAATGACAGAAGTGAGGAATCTTGGGCACACATAGACCCCATCCACCACTTCTCCAGACACTGTCACAATATATATATATAATATATATATCCATCCATGAAAAATCAACGCAGCACTCTTCTTGTGAAAACCGCAGTGCCTTTATTCACACATGTGACACAAAATAAGCAACGTTTCAATCCCCTTCCGGGATCCTTCTCAAGCCAAGTGCACAGACCAAAACCATTCTGGTGTCTATATACATATCCAGCTTTTCATTACATGTGTACAGAATTATTTAATCAAGTGATTACAATTAATAACAGACGATACAAAGTCAAGTGTTGTTAAAAATATTCAGTCCATTCAAATATTTCCAGTATCTTCTCATATTGTGTTCTTGGTACATATCATGTCTTTGTATGAAGTGCTTTGTGCACCCTCACATAAAAATCTATATAAACAATCACATATTACAACAAAGTGCAAGTGCGTTTTAAAACCACAATAAAATCCCTTGGCTATAGTTAGTTCATCAGTTCATCAGGACAGAGAGACGCGTTCTGCAATTCTATGCAATTCATCCAGCTTGCTGTTTTTTTTTAAAAAAACGCATTGTGTGAACACCATCCATCTGCAAGGTACATAAACATTTTTTTATATATATATGCACTCATTCCGGCGTCATATCTCGTGGTGTGGACCAGCCTGCACAGAAATCCAGTGACGTGAGTGCATATAAAGCCACTGCAGTATTAAAAAATAGAACTTTTTTTTTCAAATGTTTAATTGAGGGCATTAAAGGATCATTTTTTATCCTCGTACTCGCTCTATTCATGTAATTATACCTCTATACTACAATGCAACTCACCGCCCTGATAGTTCATGCGCAGTCACTCATCCACACCACGTCAGTAGCGCTTACTACTGATGCATTCTGAACGGATCCTTATCCATTCAAAATGCATTGGGGCTGATTTTATTTTACTACTTTAAAAAAATAAACCTTTGAAAAAATCTAAATTTTCTTTATCGCCATTTTCTGAGAGCCATAACTTTTTTATATTTCCGTCCACAGAGCTGTATGACAAACTGTACCTTGTACTGGTACCACTTATGTAGCATGTATGACCTTCATCACTGTTCAATTTTTTACTGGGAAAAAGGTGACTAAAAAATGGCAAATCATGTGGTTTTCATTTTTTTTTCCCATTACAGTACACCACACAAGTATTTTTTTATCTAATAGTTCAGACATTTTCGAAAGCGGCAATAGTTATGTTTATTTTTTTATTCCCCCTTTGTTCCTAGAGGCTCATTTACTCACATGAAAACATGATTGTTCTCAGGATGCGGGCACATATGAACATGGGACCAACACACATACCCTCAGCTGCCAAGCGCACATGGAGCAGGTCAGCCAGATATCTTGTCCAGGGCCCCAAATGTACTAACGCCGACTATACAACTGTATCACCGTCCTCATGATGGCGATATAACATTGAATAATTTATACATGATGATCATTAACACAAACATCCAATGTTGCCTCAGCTAGCACATATAGTTTACTGAGCATCATAGTACGGCTCCTGTATCAGAGGCATGCAAAGGATTTTCCTGTTCCGAATACTTTCATGTGTTAGAACCTATTGTGTTTAACTGCTGATCTTACTGGAACCTACTGCCATCTAGTGTACACTTTGGGTTGCTACACTACCGTTACGAAAAGTCCTTTTACATAAACGGCTAATCAAGACAATTATCCGGGCTAAGTGTTTGGAGAAACCTTTGTTCCCACTAACTGGCTCATGTAAAGGTGCCAGTGATCATGCAATGAATGACCAAGCACTTGTTCATTGGGAGACTGTGTCTTTCAGCTGGCAATAAAAAGCATTGTTTCTGGGCAGCAGATTGTTCTGTATACACTGGGGGCTGCTGCCCAGAAACAATGATCCTTTATGGGGACAAGCAATCATGATAGGACCTGATTGCTGCACGTTAAAAGGGTTGTCTCATCATAGACAATGGGGGCGTATCGCTAGGGTATGCCCTCATTGTCTTATAGGTGAGGGTTTCTTTCACAAGAAGAGTGCTGCGTTGATTTTTCATGGATGGATATATATATATATATATATATATATATATATTTTTTTTTTTTTTTCTTTTTGGTAACTACTATCAGATGTGGAACTTCACTTTATATGCTTTTTTTCCAGCAATAAAGGGATCACAGACTTTGGAGCGAGAATGCAGTGGCTTGTACAAACCTTCCTTTTTGGAATGGCCTCTCTCCGTCTCCTCCTTAGATACAACCCAGGAAAGAAACGAAGATAAGCCGGGAGGAAAGCCTGGACATTGAACCAAGACCAATGTGCTTCCTGGGTTATTTCATGGTTAACCCTTTATCAGTACCAGGGACCTATTATGTAAAATCCTACTAGATCTTGTCTTTTTTTTCCAAGTCGATCAACATGATAACTCAATAATAATCCAATGTCAATACAAAGTTAGGAAACGGCGAGAGAATTCTGATGCTGGGATGAGGAAACCTACCAGTTGAAGGGCTCATGCACATGACCATGATTGGCCCAGGAAACATGGTCCCTGTGTCTGCTGGATTTCCTGGGCCGACCGTGGCTGCCCTGAACTGACTGCATCATAAGATATTGTCAGTTCATATCTGAACTGTGAGTTTAGTACAAGAGATCCGCGATCAGATATGAACTGACTGCATCATAAAACACTATGATACAGTAAGATAAGTTCAGGAGATCCGGCAGACTCTTGTGCATGAGCCCCAGTTTTGTGGAGTGAACCACAAATGGTTACCTTATGAAAATCATTTAATAGTATATCCTGTGTGTGAGCTGATTCTGGATTCTAGACAATAAACTACGATTCTTGTCTAAAGTTCTTGTCTGTTATGTTTTAATATTGTGGGTAGTGACAAAACTACCGGTAAACGTTCCACCAGTGTACTTGTTCTTCTGCTTCAGACAATACAGAAAAGAGACTGAAAATTGGTAGATGTGTCCAGTGGAGGATAAAGCTTGGTTCATAATTTGTGTTTTTGCTCATTTTTCTTACCTGGCTCCTAAGGAAAGATGCACCTCAATGCCTCATAGTCTGTTTACTAGCCTGATCCTCAGTGTAACTTGTGCTCAGTTATCCCCATCTTGACATTCATGGCTTTTTTTGGAGATCCCACAGAAGTGAATGAAAAGAACCACCCATGCGCGGACACCGCTCCCTTCACAACAACCACATGGACAAGGGGTTGGGAACCTAATAAACAGGTATGCCAGCATTTGGCTGCAGCAGTGACATTCTGTACACCTGCACGTGTACGGCTTGTGACGGCTCCTGCCAATCACTGCCCTCAATGTTAGTAAGCATCAGCAAGAGTTCCCAACCAGTCCCACAGAGAACAACCCCTTTAATCTCAAGTAACATGCTTATCCTCTGCCAACTTGATTGGGATGGAAAATATATTTAATACAGCCATTCTTGTGATTGGTGGGACACATGCAAATTGTCTTGTCCCTGATTCTGTGGCCTTCATGTGCTGAGACTGCACCTCTGTTTCTACAAGGCCACGTGTTGGGAAATGTAGGCTGCATTAGGGGAACCATATCCCAGGGAAAGAAAGAATGAAAATGACAGACGGCTCATACTGTACATGACAGTTCACCTAAAAAAAAAGAGCCTCTACGCTGTTCTTTAATATTAGCCTATGCTGCACTAAGCCAAATTTTTTTTCTTCTTTTGGCTGGAGTAATTCTTTAAGGAAACCCTGTTGACTCCTGCGGAGGACCGATAACACTACAGTCGATTAGTCAGTGGTGGCTAACACCGGCCATTTCCATAATTTGACAGAAACAGTATATAATGAGACCATAGACTTACTACTCCAAAGTATGTGAATACATTGACTCACTCTACCACAATTGGTGTTACCCCTAACTGGTTAACTTATTCATATTTATATATTTTTCTTAATAGGAATAACTAAAACATTCCAACACAGAAAAGACACCAAATGTTATACTATGGGGAATCCAAGTATTTACTAAAATGGACAAGTCAGGAGAGCTGACAAAACCTCTTTTAAAGGGAACCTGTCACCATGAAAATACAATGTAAGGCCTCATGCACACGGCCGTATGTTTTGCGGTTCGCAAAACACGAAAGCTGCTCCACGTTCTGTTCCGCAATTAGTGGAACGGAACACAGCCCATTGTAGAAATGCCTATTCTTGTCCGCAAAACGGACAAGAATAGGACATGCTCTATTTTTTGGGCGGGGCCACGGAACGGAGCAACGGATGCGGACAGCACACGGAGTGCTGTCCATATCTTTTGCGGCCCCATTGAAGTGAATGGGTCGGCGCGGCTCGGACGAGGACCAAAACAGCGGCCGTGTGCATGAGGCCTAAACCACAGGCATCATGTTACAGAACAGGGGGAACAGAGCAGATTAGACCTGATAAGACCAGCTCCTTGACTCCAAATCGCAGAAAGAGCAGGAATTTAAATGAATAAAATACAAGTTTTACTGAATCTTTTCCCATAAAGCTATGTATAAATCTGCCCAGCTTCTCCTGCTCTACAACATGCTGCCTGCAGTTCAAACACTATGTTCAACCTGACAGATTTTCTTTAAAAGGGTTGTTTCACTACCCTCCCCCCACCAAAAAAAAAATAATTTGTAAGGGTCGGGAAACCATTTAAAAGAAATAAAAACACCTATTGAACGCTGCTCTGTTCAGGAGCAGAGTCACCCATCTCGGATCCTTCCATTCCCAGGTTAATTGGAAGTGATGATGTCCCATTAGTGGTCATCTGGACCACTGCAGCCATGACGAGTCTGAGCAACGCTTATTAAGTGAGTGTTTAAAAGAAAGCAAAATAACATTTTCTTGGCCCTTACTATGTTTTTTGGAGGGGCTTGGAGAATATTTTATATTTGAATATATTTAGTCACATGTTTTGCCCACAGTGGAGTCTACCACTTACAAAGTTTCATTGGTTGTTCTCTGCCAGTCTGGAGATTTACCTGGGAACCCGTAGAGAAAAGAACTATCTGCTTCTGCAATCTGCTGCCGTGCTCACGTCCTGTTCAGCAATTGTCAAGACTCATCTATGACTGGAGCGTGCTAGCAAGCAGCAGAAGTAACCTGGAAGAAGAAGTCCAGGGATCTCCAGGTTGCAAGGGTCGACAGCTATGGGGTGTTTCTGCTCTGGAATGTCACTTTAGCATTGTTCCTTAGGCGTGTTTCATGCACAGGGGTTGACACATTTTTATAGTGTTTTTCGTGGCCTTTTCATGCTCTTTTTTTTTTTTTTTTTTTTTTTTTTTACTGAAATATCTGCACTCAGATGAAAGCATACAAAGCAATTTATTTGTTGCTGTTTTCGTAGCGTTCTTGTGGACAGTGGCATTTTTATCTAAGCCTAGCAGAAACCAGCATTATGATTCCAGGGGAAGCAATCTGGAGCAGCATTCTGGAGTACTAGTTACCGTTCACAATCACATAATAAAAGGATTTTTTCTGAATCATTGTCTGTATGGTATGTTGCTGCTGGTTTGGGTTGCTCAGTTCTGAAACCAACACTAATAACATAACATTATATAACCTAGTGTGTGGCGATCTACGGGATATTGAGCAAACAGGCCAGCCTCTTATCTTACAGATTGTCGAGGTTTTAGTGGTATTTTTAGATTATTTTAAATAGGATTTATATGTATATCTGTGTTTTGTATGGGTATAAATAAAACGTGCCTGTCTGTAACACTATACCATTTTCTTATCTAGGGAATACATATGGTTACAATACAGTATGTGTACTGATAATTAGAGGTAATCTCGGCAGTAGAAGTTTATTGCAGATTTTCCATAAAGTTTACTAGTAACATTTCTAACTGAAACCCAGTCACGTTGAATACTATCAAAGGTCAGCAGACCTTTCACTCCAGCAGACAGTTGAAAACATCGTCCTTACGTATAAAGTGTAGTGCAAACAAATTGTGGAGGTGTTGTTGACCAGATCCAGATTGCCAGGGCCGTCAGATTTCATACAAAACCTCCATTACTCCCATTATATCTACTGTGTAAATGAAAGTCTTCTTGTTGCGAGGTGTGATGTGTAAAACCTTTTGCCAATAAGAACTGCAATGTTTAACTACAGCAACCAGATTTTATCTGTAAAGACAGGTTGGAGATCAAAACCCAACATCTCATCATAGGCAGCTTCACCTTCTTTGCTCTAGTTTTAACACTAGAACATACAGTTTTGTTAAAGCTAGGACGGGACATTGTGGTGTGCTCCATTCCTTACGCATTGCTTATACCAGGTGGAAACTATTCTATTCTTAATCAGTCCCAGGCACAATTAACCCCCATACAAACTTTGCAGTGTAAATTGCTTTTTTCCTAATCACATTTTGCATTATTTGAAATTCTTAAATGTGAAAATCAGGCAGTATGTCCGTCATTGCACTACTGTATTATTTTGTCTTAGGTTCACATACGTTCATACCTAAAGGTGTTATCCTGTGATCACATGGATCCAGAGATCTCCCCATTCATTGCTTCAATTTCTGTGTTACATTCTCTTCAGTCTGGCAGCTGAGGGGCATGTCCAATAAGGATGTGTGTGTACTTTCTTGGGGGGGTCCTTTCTTCTGCACCTCTCTTCGTAATTGTCACGGCTTCTAACAGAAGATATGGCTGATAGCAGTTGAAAGATAGATACTGAGCAAATGAAACCCCTTCAGTGATGTTACTGAAGTGGACAGTGAAATAAGGAATAGAACAAACAGCAGGTGGCGCTATACAGATACATTTTATTGCATAACTCATTGCTGTGATACATTTCTAATTACATTCACTTACAAGAGTATTCAGATCTAGGTGCTGGTTTGAAAAATGTATAATGTTTTTCCTGTGACAACCCCTTTAATGTTGGTTTCTCATTTTAAGTAAATTATGACTAAAGGGGTTTTGCGAGACACTGGACACTATCCTCTGGATAGGATATCACAATCTGATTGTTGGGGATCCCACATCTGGGACCCCACCAATCAGCAGTTTGAGAAGGCTCTGGCACTCTTAGTAGCGCCATGGCCTTCACCAAGCACAGCACCATACAGCGGCTGTGCTTGGTATTGCAGCTCAGCCTTATTTACTTCAATGGGGCTGAGTTGTGCCAAGGCTGTGTGACTGATGAATGTGATGTCACATGGCCTATAGTAAGCTGCGAAGGATAGGTCATCAGTATAAAAGTCTTGGAAAATCCCTTTAAATTGATTGACCCACAATACCTACTTTTTCCCTATTCACTGGATAGGTGATAAGCTCTATTCATTCTCTATGGGGCCGTCAGAGATAACTGAATACAGTACTGATGTGTTTAGCTCAAGATAATTGGATATATTGTATGCACTTCGCTAGGAGCAGGCCTAGAATGTAAGCAAGAATGTTCTCCCTTTCAAACAAGTATCTTGAAAATTGGAACATAAAGGGGGGAATTATCAAGACCGGTAGTTTCAACACCAGTTTTGAAATCCCCTGCACCGCTGAAGGATGCGCTTACAGTAATTTATGACAAAGCACACACCTCATAACAAATTAGGTGCATCCTCCAGAAGTCAGTGCGCCTAGAATAAAATCTGTGCCAGCGCTGTGGCTAGTCATTGGCTGCCACGGTGCACATGTTTCTGTAATAACAGAAGATTACATATGGCTATCGAAGCATAGTGAAGATAGGCTCCACAGTGTTTTTTGTAGTTGGTCTCCCTAAGATCAGCTATTGTTTTAGTGAATATAATGGCAGACCCACAGAGCTAGAACCGATTGGTGGGAAGCAGGTAAGCATGCTGGATGTGGGGTACTCAAAAACCTATATCACTAGTCTGTTTGATGAATCTGAATCTACCAAAAGGCAAAGTGCCTACTGTAAAATTTGATAGAGGTTATTGTAGAACTTTTTGTCAGGGTTTAGCTAAACCCCTTATTTTCAGTTAATGCTACATACCAAGTAATTTTAGAATATTTTCTGCATATCATTTTGTGGCAAGGCCTTTGTCCTATTCCATCATGTCTGTGTCCATAAATACCTAGTTGGATAGGTACTGTGTGGAGAAACTCAAGTGGCTACACAGAACCCTAATCTCAATTTTATCAAGCACCTTTGGGATGAATTGGAACACTGACTGCGAGTCAGACGTTCCCATTCAAAATCAGTACCAGGCCTCATTGATGCTTTTTTTTTTTTCAAAATCCCAGACACATCCCAAAATCTTTTGGCAATCCTTCCCAAAAGAGTGGAGGAAGTTATAGCCGCAGAATTTGGCCCAATTCCATATTAACTCCTGGAATTGGATGTCAAACAAGCTTAGATGTCAGTTGCCCACATACCTTTGGCCATATTATGTACATTAGTATGTGTGAGTGCATCCAGTCATTTGTTGTATCACAGAAAACCAAATGGAGTTTATATTGTAATAACAGACTTTTTACAATAGTGACCACACGTCTTAACTGCCTGGTAAACAGATATGGCCAAACGTATTGTGACTAGGCCATGTTCACATCAGCGTTTTGAAATTTGGCAGAAATTCTGCCAGAACACCATGCTGGATTTCTAAATGCCGATGTGAAAGTAGCTTAACAACCATGGTAGTGTTTAGGGATTGAACAATAAATTCTTAGATGGCCTCCAAGCTACAGTACACAGAGGCTGTGAACACAATCTTCTAATATATTTTTCATACTACTAGAAAGGAATTGATATTGGAAAACATTTTTCCAAAACTACCAAAATGGAACAGCAAGTTAATGCTTAATGTATTACCTACATAATTCTTATCTTAGCAAGACACAGAGTGTGTCTTCAGCAGCATGGGTCACAATCTAAGGCCCCTTTCACACGGGCGTGATTTCCGCGCGGGTGCAATGCGTGAGGTGGACGTATTGCACCCGCACTGAATCCGGACCCATTCATTTCTATGAGGCTGTGCACATGAGCGGTGATTTTCACGTATCACTTCTGCGTTGCGTGAAAATCGCAGCATGCTCTATATTTTGCGTTTTTCACACAACGCAGGCCCCATAGAAGTGAATGGGGCTGCGGGAAAATCGCAAGCATCCGCAAGCAAGTGCGGATGCAGTTCGATTTTCCCGCATGGTTGCTAAGCGACGGGACCCGATCCTTATTATTTTGCCTTATAACATGGTTATAAGGAAACATAATAGCATTCTCAATACAGAATGCTTAGTAAAATGTGGATGGAGGTGTTAAAAATAAAAAAATTAACTTACCTTAGCCGCTTGATCGCGTAGTTGCCGATCTCTTCTCTCTTCAAGCATTAGCTGCAGTCTAAAGGACCTGTGATGACGTCACAACACATGGTCCAATCACATGGTCCGTGATTGGACCATGTGGCTAAGGTAAGTTTTTTTATTTTTAACACCTCCATCCATATTTTACACAGCATTCTTTATTGAGAATGCTATTATTTTCCCTTATAACCATGTTATAAGGGAAAATAATAAATTCTCCAGAATACTCAACCCAAAACCGGACCTCAGTGATGAAGTCTGGCTTCGGGTCTGGGTACCAAACATGCCTATTTTTCACACGCGCGTGCAAAACGCATTACAAACGTTTGCACACGCGCGCAAAAATCGTGCATATTCCCGCAACGCACCCGCATCCTATCCAGGCGTCAAACGTGACACCCGTGTGAAAGAGGCCTAAGTCTTACCACTTAAGCAAGTCTTTACCATTTGTATGCAGATTTTAACACTTAACAAAATAGTCTTGGCATTTATGCATAAGAAATGGAAAAGTTTTCCATGTTAATCTTTCTTATTGCTCTATCCACTTCATGGTGGAATACCTCTCTGCAAGGGATGTCCTTAGCTGTAGAGAGTGTGTCTTGTCTCTAGTCTCCACCAAGCATGTTACCTGTATAAATGAGAAACAAAAGCTGTTTGAAGCTACATTTTTAGTTGTGAATAGTAGTTGGAAAGATTTTATTTAAAACAGCCACATAGATATAAAAAAATCTGTTAGAAAAAACAAACAAACTACTTTTGTGGAAGAGTGTTGAGCATGCTCTGTGACCTGTACGGAGGCCATTGAACAGGGAGGAGGTGAGATGTGTCCATCACCTAAGGTCAATGATGCCTGTGTTATATGTCTCCATCTTTATACCATAACAGTTGTGGTGCCTTCAATGTAAGGCGTTATGCACAGAACCATATTTTTCATCCATGTGCTATCCATATTTTTTTTGCAAGTAGCACACTGACCCATTCATTTCTATAAGGCCATGCATAGAACACATACTATTCTTGTCCGTATTGGGAATGAGAATAGCCCTTTCTATTGATGGGAGTAAGAAATATGCAGAAATGAAAGTTATCGGTCTGGTATTGCAGCGACACAGATGAGAGCTGCCCTTCTGTTACTTATAACAGACTTTTATAGATTTTATGTTGTTTGATGTGTTAGGATTTAAAATTGTATATTTTTTTTTTTGCAGTGTTATGTTCACATCTGGATTCCACATTGAGCGTTAACATCCACTGCTTGGTAGTCTCTGGGCAGGGGTAGGCCCAACCCCTGGGCTGGTCCTCCTTCCTACGGGGGTTGAGAGTGGAAGGTTGGTAGTTGAACAGTGAACAGCACCAGGAGGAACCAGTGTCCTATGGGGAGTTGCAGAGTTACAAGTGGGGCCTATAAGAGAAATTCCTAAAGCTCAACCACACGGAGAGTGAAGGTTAATCAGCCATTCTGGTTGGTGCAGGGACCACTGCCTGTGAAAATAATGCACATATATTGGCTTTGGACCACATTTTGATTAGGTGTATAGGCCTAAGGTCCCTAGTCATCTGAGAGAGAGACAGATTACAAGCCTGTCAATGGACTACACCCTGCAGGGGGTATTATATTGCAGTTGAGGAAAACTTTACCATCAGGCTCAATCAGAGTGAAGCATAGTGGTATCTAAAGACTGTGTCTAGATGGGGCACACACAGTTCATTATTTCGTCCAACTGGAAGTTTATTGTGGCTGCTAACAAGACCTGTGCCTACTGATAAAAGTATGTGTTTTTTGCCAAACGCTTGGCAAAAACGTTGTCAAACTTTGCCAAAAGTTTGCAATAAATAACCTGTTACTTTTTTGACCAATCCAACCTAATCTTCTTTGTGTTGTAGCCTCCTGCCACCTAGGATGCCTGCCCTGCACCTCATCCCAATCCTCCACACCAATGTCACCCCATCATACATTGGGCAGGAGACCTCTCTTTTTAGGTGTGCCTTGGGGGAATTTAGGTGCGCCCCCTCGCCCTCACTGTGCACGTGGTACTAGGGGAGCGCCGGTGCAGGGCTTTTGCCACTGTTCGGACTACTACTATTACTCTCATCCTCGTCCCTAGCGCCCTTCCCACATGGGGCACGATGTCACATCTAAAACAAGTAAAGCAGGAACTTTATAAGAAAAACGTATTTTTTATTGTTTTCCAGTTCTCTGAATGCAGTGAGAAATGTACACTAAGGCTTAATGCACACGATTGTATGGTTTTGCAGTGCGCAAAAAATACGGATGACATCCGTGTGCATTCCGTTTTTTGCGGAACGGAACATATGGCCCCTAATAGGACAGTACTATCTTTGTCCGTGATGCAAACAAGAATAGGACAAGTTCTATCTTTTAACGGAACGGAAATACGGAAACGGAATGCACACAGAAACACTTCGTTTTTTTTTGCGGACCCATTAACATGAATGGGTCTGTATACGGACTGTATACGTAACATAAAAAAATGGCCCGTACACTCGCAAAAAAAAAAAAAAAAAAATTTGTGTGCAAGAGGCCTGAGGAAGTGTTTCATAATTGTCACGGCTCTGTCCAGGGATGTGTACAGTATATACAATATGCAAATATATTTGTTCTTCTCATCTCCAAAGATATACAAATACAAGTTTGCATTCCAGTAATCCATACCCTCACTCACCCACTCTGTTTGGTGACATAATTCAGAACCTATATGACAGTATTGTTTAGTCAAATAATTAGGGAACATTATAAAGTTAAAAACAAATTGGTAGCATGTTCACAGAAAGTAAAATTATGTAAAAATGGCATTTTAATCAAAATTTCTCCATATATACATTTTGCCAGACCTCTTACAACATATACGGTAATTTAAAACACTTGAACCAGAAACTTATTTAAAGGTAATATGTCAGCTAATCTAACTATATGTAACCCCAAAAATATCTAAGTTCTGTACTCTGCTATCTTCATCAGTCCCATCGAGAATGAATCTCACATGTGCGACCTACCTCTCTGTTCAAAGGGGGCCCAGAACCCATTTTCTCGGAAACGTTGGGGGGCCTAGCAGTCAGACCCTCACAATAAGATACTTATCCCGTATCTCATGAATAAGGACAACTCAGCACAATGCCTTATGACAGAAGATTTTCATAAGCAAACATTTTATTTTGGGAGAATTTATGTTTCCATAAACTTAACAATAAACCAGCCTTACACAAAGCTGTAATTATTACATGTCATATATGTTCTTTATCTTCCTCTTAGGGGCCCTTTTACACTAGAAAAGTTTTATTTGATGGGAGGCTCATAAACCATGTAAAATGTCAGAAGGTAATGATCAGAAAAGTCTGCTGCAATGCTTTACTTATTTCCCATCAATCCATCATGTGGTTGCAACCTTAGAAGATTTTGAATGGTAAATGGTCTGACAGAGTGTGTGTCATGTTTTATGTAATGAAATATAAGTAAACAGGGTGGAAGACAAATAGAGGAAAATAATCCCTATAATCTCTGCATCAGGGGCTTAGCTAAAGGCTCATGGGCCCCGATGCAAGAGATCAGCTTGAGCCCCCTCTTCCCTCAGTGCTTTGTGGCCAGGGGCAGGGAAGCTGAGCCTTCATGCTGTATGAGGCAAAAATTGAAAAGGCACCCCCCCCCATGCCAAATTCTTGACCTAACCACTTCAGTAGCCCAGTAGTCCAGCCGATCTTTAATGTGGGGTGGCAGGGTGCTGTCCAAGTATGCCACCACCTGCTGGTTCAGGTTCTGCTCCAGGTCTAGCTGCTGCTGGTGAGTAGTTTCTTCACTTGGTGGTTTAAGAAAGCTGCTCATCATCGACTCTAGACTCAAGCTGCTGCTGATGGATCTGGTACTGCTACTACCCCCCACCCCGCCACAGCAGCCATGGCAGTGCAACAAGAGCGCAGGGGGCCCCCCTGGTCAGATCTGCATGAGGATAGAAGATAGGCAGCAGCCAACTGACTACATAGGATCACAAAAAAAGAGAAGAATAAAAAGAGGCGGCACTCACCACATACTTGCGTCTTCTTTATTAGTATAAGTACAAAATGGTAAGACAGGCTGGGGCGGGCAGCTACACGGAGCGTATTAGCAGGAAAAAGCGACGGCCGTTTCGCGCCTAGTGGCGCCTCTTCTGGCCAATACTAAAGGTAGCGCACAATTTGCGCATCATAAGAAGGCGTCCGTCCTGATTGCCGGTGAGCACACCTTGCAAAGCAAAACAGGATACGCCCACACTCATCACCTGTACAATAAAAGCTCCAACATCAAACAATTAGTAATCGCATAATATTTCAGTAAATTCACATATTATACATAAACTGTTCTCACAAAAAGGCATGTAATTCATTCTTTTCATTTAATCCCAGAGGACCAGTTGCGTTCGTTCTGATAATGCACGCTGCTTCTCGTTGCAAGAGGCAGCGATGTCTATCACCTCCCTGCTCTGCTGGATTAACTGTTTCAATCCCAGCAAATTTGAGGCAAGACACATTACTCTGATGTTTATCCCTAACATGATCAATCAAACGTGTGCGACCAACTCCTGTTCTAATCGAGTTTATGTGCTCCCTGAAGCGCTCATACATCGGTCGAATCGTCTTACCGATATAGAACGCTCCACAGGAGCATAAAATGACATATACCACAAACGTGGTTCTGCATGTGATTAGCTGAGTGACAAAAAACTCACTACCACCAAGATTAAGGTATTTGGTACGTTTAATGTACTGGCAAAAATTGCAATCGCCACAGCTATAATTCCCACTAGGTTTCATGTCACTCAGCCAATAACACGCCTTTCTTTTTTCTTTATATTCTACGAACCTGCTGACTACCACACTGTCACCTATAGTCCGACAGCGCTTATAGGTGATTCTGGGTTTCTTTGCTGCAACACTCTGTAATCCCTCCTCGTCTTTTAATATATCCCCATTGGGATATATTAAAAGACGAGGAGGAGATTACAGAGTGTTGCAGCAAAGAAACCCAGAATCACCTATAAGCGCTGTCGGACTATAGGTGACAGTGTGGTAGTCAGCAGGTTCGTAGAATATAAAGAAAAAGAAAGGCGTGTGATTGGCTGAGTGACATGAAACCTAGTGGGAATTATAGCTGTGGCGATTGCAATTTTTGCCAGTACATTAAACGTACTCAAATACCTCTAATCTTGGTGGTAGTGAGTTTTTGTCACTCAGCTAATCACATGCAGAACCACGTTTGTGGTATATGTCATTTTATGCTCCTGTGGAGCGTTCTATATCGGTAAGACGATTCGACCGATGTATGAGCGCTCAGGAGCACATAAACTCGATTAGAACAGGAGTTGATCGCACACGCTTGATTGATCATGTTAGGGATAAACATCAGAGTAATGTGTCTTGCCTCAAATTTGCTGGGATTGAAACAGTTAATCCAGCAGAGCAGGGAGGTGATAGACATCGCTGCCTCTTGCAACGAGAAGCAGCGGCATTATCAGAACGAACGCAACTGGTCCTCTGGGATTAAATGAAAAGAATGAATTACATGCCTTTTGTGAGAACAGTTTATGTATAATATGTGAATTTACTGAAATATTATGCGATTACTAATTGTTTGATGTTGGAGCTTTTATTGTACAGGTGATGAGTGTGGCGTATCCTGTTTTGCTTTGCAAGGTGTGCTCACCGGCAATCAGGACGGACGCCTTCTTATGATGCGCAAATTGTGCGCTACCTTTAGTATTGGCCAGAAGAGGCGCCACTAGGCGCGAAACGGCCGTCGCTTTTTCCTGCTAATACGCTCCGTGTAGCTGCCCGCCCCAGCCTGTCTTACCATTTTGTACTTATACTAATAAAGAAGACGCAAGTATGTGGTGAGTGCCGCCTCTTTTTATTCTTCTCTTTTTTTGTGCTTCAAGTGACTATATTTATCTTTGGCTGAGCACCACGTTTTCACATACAAGGAGACCCTGACTGTGTGCACAGTGTTTATTGTGACACAAGAGACCAGTGACGCAGTGCCGCTCATTCGTGCATTCTCATTATTGACTACATAGGATGTCTCCATAGTAGTTCAGTTTGTCCTCCCTCTCAGCGGGTGTAAAAAAGGCCCCAATTTTTGACCAGTAGCGAGGGACTTTCTCTGTTCGTATAGTCTGTCCAACATATGGAGGGTGGAATTCCAATGGGTGGCAACATCACATATCAGCCTATGTTGGGGGACGCTGCTGCAGGTCAAGGAGGGCGTGCTTGGTGGTGTACGAGTGGCTGAAGCACTTGCAAAGTTTCCTGGCGATTTTTAGGATGTCTTGAAGATGGGTGGAAGACTTTAGGAACCGCTTGACAACCAGATTGAACATGTGCGCCATCCAGGGCGCATGGCTCAGCCCTCCTTGACGCAGCGCCAACACCATGTTCTTCCCGTTGTCGGTCACAATGGTTCCGATTTTGAGTTGTGGCGGAGAAAGCCAGGATTCGATTTCTTGATGAAGGACATAGAGCAGTTCCTCCCCTGTGTGACTCTGTTTGCCCAGGCAAACGAGGTGTAGAACAGCGTGACATCGCCGTGCCCTGCACATGTGGTATGCTGGTGGAGCACTGTGAATTGTCTCTGCAGTGGAGGCTGAGGACACGGTGGTGAATAAGGAGGCAGAGGCGGACATTTTTGCAGGACCAACTGCGTGAGAACGTGGAGGCGAAAGTGGCGTCACCTGGCCAAGTTGCTGGTTTGGCTGGGCAGGAACCACATTTACCCAGTGGGTCGTAAAGGACATATATTGTCCTTGACCATAGTTACAGCTACACACGACTGCCCTGCCATGCACTGTGGCAGACACCGACAGGTTCAAGGACTGTAACTGTCTTTTTGGCAAAGAAATGACGGCTTGGCACTCTCCACCTTGGCTCGGCACAAGCCATCACTTGTCTGAAATGTGCAGAGTCCACCACTTAGAAAGGGAGGGACTGCAGTACCAGCAACTTGGCCAGGAGCATGTTCAACTTCAGCGCCGTTGGACTGCATGCTTACTGTTTTTTCTTGACAATCGCTTCTGTGATCGATTGCTGATGCAATGACTGACTAGGAGTAGGAGGGCAAGGAGCAGGAGCATCAGGACCGGTAGATGATGGGAAGGACAGACAGCTCCCTTCGGCTGAGGTGGTGGAACCTTGACATCCTGAAATCGGGTGCGTGCCACTGGGTGATGCAGCGGTTGCTGCGGCATGCTGGACCACCACATTGGAGCCATGTTTCTCCCAGGCCACTTTATGGTTAACGTATGGTGCATATGTTGACACAGTGCCATGGTGCCAACATTGCACTGACTGACTGCTACCACCGCTGCCTCCGTGAACGCCCATACCAGTACTTTCCAGGCAGGTAGACTCCTGTGAAGCGGGTGGTCTACCCTGCGCACGTTTATTTCCCGACCTCCCACTGCTGCCACCCTGCTGACTCCTCACACGCAAGCTGTCACCCTTTTCTCCCGATGATGATGAAGCCCCTTTGTCACCCGGCTCCCAATTGCGATCGCCTACATCATCATCGAGTACTGTCTGCACATCACTGATGTCCTCCTCAACGGTCTCTGAGCCAGGAGCCTGGCCGCTCGCAACACCAGCAACCACGCCACTCTCCTCATCACTACTTACCAGCCTACCGGAGGAAGCGGCAGATGTCTCCTCCAGATCTTGGCTGGACAGTAGCTGCTGACTGTTCTTTAGTAGCTCGTCATCACTGTCTAGTGGACCGAGCCCACATGATTAAATACTTCTCTGGCTGAGGCAACATAAAAGGACAGAGGCAGGTTGAGGACAAGTGAGGGCACAGGGTCTTCTTCCGGGCCATGCCAACTTAGGGTTGTGTCGGATGAACCCACCGACTCTTGACTGGGGGTGTCTGATGTCACTTGGGATGAAGTGGATGACCGAGTCAACCATACAAGAACCGCTGGGTTGCTGGTCAAGACACGACCGGTAGATGACACCGGGAGCTCAGGCCTCTCGAAGTGACCCCTGCTGCCACACCCCCTTACTCTGCTGCGATCTGTGCTTGCACCAAAAACATTTAGGCCTCTGCCCCTTTCTTGTGCAGGGCCCGTCACTTCTCTGTCTGACAGTGTTAGATCAAATAAATAAATAAAAAAGAAATTAATACACCCCAAAACTGCACCGTAACTGCACCGTTGAACGGCAAATAATACTTTTTGTTTTCCACTAATAGATGCCAAAAAAGGCTGTAATTTCTCATTTCACCACACAACAGCTAATAAGCCCTTATTTCCACTAATACACCCCAAAAAAGGCTTTAGAACATATAACTGCACCGCTGAACGGCAAATAATACTTTTTTTCCCCCACTAATACACCTTAAAAATGGCTGTAATTTTCTCACTTCACCACAGAACGGCTAATAAGCCCTTTTTTTTGCACTAATACACAAAAAAAAAGGCTTTAGCGCATATAACTGCACCGCCGAACGGCAAATAAGCCCTTATTTTTTCCACTTATACATGTCAAAAATGCTTTAGAACATATAACTACACCCCACAAGGGTTAATAAGACATAGAAATAGTTCATAGTAATACGCCCTGTTAATGGCTGTATCACACAGCACTTGCACTCCAATAAAGAGAAAGGTTTACTGGAATTACAGAGGTATCATCTATTGCAAACCTGAAAGCAGCAGTATAATGGCAATTTGGATCCCCAGTCAGTGCAGAAAGGTATAATAGGAATGTTCCTATTACCTAGGCTGTACACTCCCCTATTGGACCCTGTTCTCCTTTTATAATGGGGAATAATTCCTCCCTATGCTTTCCCTACACTTCTAATGATCCTTCCCTGAACTTCTATTCAGAAAAAAAAAAAGTTTTCAAGTCTTTCCTAGCACTTTCCCTAGCACCTGCAGACGTCTCTCCCCGCACTAAGCACACTGGAAAATGGCAGAATCCAAGATGGCTGAGGCTATTTATAGGGCTGTGACATCACAGGGCTGGCTTGCTGCTGATTGGCTGCATGCATGGCATTGTGGGTGATCCCTCGTTCTCAGAGTTCTTTGCTCCATGTCCTAACATGTGAAGCAGCCATTTTAGGAAAAAAATGTGAATTATTAACGTGAAGCGTCAGGAAGTTCAGATCTGGTGTGAATCGAATTTTTTCTGAAATTCTGATCTAATTCCACTTCGTCAACTTCGATTCACTCATCTCCACTGATGACCTGTCCTGAGGATAGGTCATCAGTATAAAAATTCTGGAAAACCCCTTTAAGTAATATCTGTATTATTATAGCATTTTAACAGGCATAACTTGAAGCTCCTGGGCTACAATGCATAATTTGTAACCAGTTCCCTTTATTATACTGGTATATTTTTATCAGGTGCCTTAGTCACCTGGGCCCTGGTTTGACTTCCACCTCTGCACCTCCTATAGCCAATGGCAGATTATAATATGGGCAGTCTGGTCAGCCACCTGGGTCTCATGTTTCCTGGGGGCAAATGGCTAGCCAGACTGCCCACTATCTAGTAGACTTCACATCCAGCCCCTAAAAAGAGCTCTCTGCTCTTCCTGTATTGATGACCTATCTTTGAGATAGGTCATCAGTATCAAATAGGCAGGGGCCCGACTGCCAGCATCCCCGCTGATTAGCTGTATAGTGAAAATGGAGTGCTCGTACTAGCCCTGTGTTCTCTTCACTGTCTACTTGATTGTAGTCCAAATTGCAGCAGCAAGCAGTATAATTACAGCTCCTCTGTCCCATTCACTACAATGGGATGGCTCCGTCCTATTCACTTGAGGCTAACACAGGAGGGCTACCACAAGAGTGCTTAAGGCTACCACAGGAGGGCTCCATAAGAATGTATTGTGTCTTCTTTAGGCTGCAATGGGAATTCATTGTCGTCTACGGGAGAAGCAATCTGACGATCGCATGTTCAAATCCACTAGGGGGACTTAAAAAAAAAAAGGAAAACATTTAAAAAAATGTAGATTTTAAAAATATAACAAAAGTTAAAAAATATAAATATTAAAATTCCTGATACTAAAAATTAAAATAAACAAAAAAACAGAGATCACAGGTATCAGCGCCATACATACGTACAGCGCCATAACAAAAAAAAGTGTGATTCGCTGTTTTTCACTTCACTTCACTTCCCCCAAAAAAGTGATCAAAAAGTCAGACACACCTCCAAAATAGTATCAATAAAAACTACAGACCACCCCACAAAAAATTAGCCCTAATACAGTTCCCAAGACAGAACTATAATTATGGGGGTCACAATCAGTGGCGTACATACAGGGGTCGCACTTGCGACCGGGCCCGGACCTCCAGGGGGCCCGGCCGCCTGTGGACCACCCGGGACCCTGCAGTGCTGTTGTGCCGTCACTGCCTGTATGCAGCCCCTTCACCTTCCTGTGTGCAGCACCTTCACCCCCCTGTATGCAGCCCCTTCAATCACCTTCCCCCTGTGTGCAGCACCTTCACCCCCCTGTGTGCAGCACCTTCACCTTCCTGTGTGCAGCACCTTCACCCCCCTGTATGCAGCACCTTCACCCCCCTGTATGCAGCCCCTTCAATCACCTTTCCCCTGTGTGCAGCACCTTCACCCCCCTGTGTGCAGCACCTTCACCTTCCTGTGTGCAGCACCTTCATTCACCCCCCCCTGTGTGCAGCCCATTCATTCACCCCCCCATGTGCAGCACCTTCATTCACCCCCCCTGTGTGCACCCCATTCATTCACCCCCCCCGTGTGCAGCCCTTTCATTCACCCCTCTCTGTGTGCAACCCCTTCTTTCACCTTCCTCTGTGTGCACATTCATTCACACCGCCCCCCCCCTGTGTGCAGCGGCTGCCTGCAACCCCTTTATTCACCGCCCCCTTTGTGCAGCCCCTTTATTTACCCCCCCCCTCCCCCCTGTGGGCAGCCCCTTCATTCACCCCCGGTTTGCAGCCCCTTCATTGGGGGGGCGGGCAGCAGCGGGTTGGTGTGGGGGGATGGGGGTTTGCAACAGGGAAGGGGGCCCCATGGATCAGTTTCGCACCGGGGCCCCACGGATTGTGTGTACGCCACTGGTCACAATATAAAACACAAAAAATCTATATACATGTGATATGGCCATAATTATACTGGCTGGGAGAATGTAGGTAAAAAGTCAGTTAAGGGAATGCCCAAAAAAACGAAACACATAAAATTATGGTAGAATTACATTTGTTTTCCAATTTCACCTCATCTGGAATTTTTTTCCAGCTTCCCACTGCATTGTATGCAGGGGAGGTCTTTACCACCATGCAAACCAAGCAAATGCTTGGGGCTCCAGAGACGAAGTGGCTCACTGCTCGCCCATTGGTTGAAAAAATTTAACAAGTATCTAAGCCAGGGCAAACATATCACTTGTGCAGCTAGTTCAGCTGTGGGTATGGGGCCCTCTCTAGCTGCAGGGCAGTAGCAAAAGTGTGCTACTGTACTGCTGACAGTGGGGCTTAGTGTGTGTGACAGGGACCCCCAGACATGACTTTGCTTTGGGCCCCAGAAATGCCAAAACCGCCCCTGATTGTATGCAACACTAAATGTTACCTTTAGGCTACATGCACACGACCGTTGCCTGCCTCCGCGTCCGCTCCTCCTTGAAATTTTGCGTCCGTCAAAAAAAACGGATGACGGACCGTTTTTTTTGACGGATCCGATTTTTATGGCAGATCCATTGTAAAAATGCCTATCCTTGTCCGCAAACGTGAAAAAAATAGGACATGCACCATTTTTTTTAACGGAATGAAAACACGGATCACAGATGCGGAACAAAAACGGTTGACCATCCGCATTTTTTGACGGACCCATTGAAATGAATGGGGAAGCATCCTATCCGTGAAAAAAAACGGAACGGACGCGGAAACAAACAACGGTCGTGTGCATGGGGCCTTAGAAGTACAACTTGTCCCACAAAAAAACAAGCCAATATATGGCTATGTGAACGGAAAAATAAAAAAGTTATGACTCCGGGAAGGCCAAAAGTAAAAAACAAAAATTAAAAAACTGAAAATTGCAAGGTCCTGGAGGGGTTAAAGGCTTTTTTTCTGATATATATATACATATATATATATATATATATATATATACACACACACACACACACAAGACAACTACCTGTATATAAGCAATTCAGTCATACTGTTTTGTACAACCTTTATTTCTTTTTTGTGATGGTGTTGTGGTAATGGAACCAGAATGCGAAGAGTTAAGGTCGCATGTTTATTTTGGTTACAATAATGTGAACCATTTGTGAATTAGAACAGCAAATTCCATGTCTGCAGGGAAAACAAGACAGAAAGTTGAAGGGCTCAGAGCCAGGAATGCCTTTGTGATTCATTATTTGGCAGCGGTGGATAATGCATTAGAAGCACATCTGGCCATTTCCAATGAACACAAAGTAATAAAAGATTAATTCTCTCACTTGGGACATTGGATGGGGTGAAGTGGTTTAATCTGATTGGTTGCCATTGACAACAGAGTTATATGGTGTAAAAATATGCAGTATTTGGGCTGCACTGGGCAGATAAAAAATCCACTATGGAACCGGAGAAGCCCTTTAAACCCGGCATGTACGGCAGATGTCTGGTCTTTAAAGATGACTCCTGCTCCAAAGTTGAGCAAGCGCCATAGCTACCGGGTGCCTGCTGTTTCTTACAGCAGACACCCACAGCTAAGGTTTACGACCAGCGGTAATGCTGATCACGGACATTTAACCTCTCAGATGCCCTCTAAGAATCCAGAAACATGCAAGTGCACACTTCATGGGCGGAAACGCCTCCCCCCGACGGAGATCAGGTAAGGCGTTCATTCAAAGTAATGAGCCTGAGGAGCCTGAGTCTGTATAAGGCTTCCAAACGAATTACTTGTATATTACAATTCAGGCCAGCAGGTGGCAACACTGAACTGTAACATTCCTATTTCTGTATAGCATAATAGAGCAAATTCAATTACCTTTGGGGACCTAATAAAAAGTTTTAAAAAAAAAGCTAAAAAAATATACAAATATATGTATAAAAAAATTCACCCTTCTTTCCCCAAAAATCAAAATACTTAAACAATAAAAAATCAACATCATGGGCATCACCATGTGCCAAAACAGCTTTTAATATTAAAATATAAAAAAAAACTTAGCCCATACGACGAATTGTGTAACAGAAAAAAAATTTAAGTGGCCAATTCACCCTTTTCTATCACTTTAACTCCCCAAAAAATTAAATTAAAAGTGATCAAAGAATCATACATCATCAAAAACTACAGATCATCCCACTATAAAAAAAAGTTATGGGGGTTATACATACAGCTATGTCTGTAGGCTTATAAACTATGTTACTAGAGAGAGATCGTTGATCCAGGGAGATAATTCTGATTGCATGATTGGAGTCAGGAGGGATTTTTTTCACCTAAAATGAGGATTCTACCTCACAGTTTTTTTTTTTTTGCCTTCCTCTGGATCAACTTGCAGGACAACAGGCCGAACTGGATGGACAGATGTCTATTTTGAGCCTTATGACCTATATTATGTTAGTTATGTGAACAGAAAAATATAAACATTATGTCTCCAGAAAGGCACAGAGTGAAAAACGAAAACAGAAAAAATGGAAAATCACTGTGTAAGGATAGGTTAAAGGACCTCTCTCCTTTTGTTTCATTGCCTGATTATGTGTTTTGATTATTTGTCATTTTATTTGGGTATTTCCTCATCATAAAGTGTTGCAAAATATGGTGACCCCCTCTAGAAAATGCAGATTATTATCATCAGGAGCGGATTAAGTGCATGATAGGCCCAGGGCTGTCTACCCAACTCGGGGCCCTCCCTCCATTAAATTTTAAAAAATTCTGTATGAAGAGGCTGCGGTGCTTCGAGAGCGCCACAGTCTCTTCCTAGGCCATATGACATCACATTCATCATTCACATGGCCGAGGTGCAGCTCTGTCCCATCTGAATAATTGGGTCTGAGCTACAATACCAAGCGGAGTGCTATCAAATGGACAGCGCTGTACTTGGTAAGGATTAAAGAGGCTGCAGCACTCAATGGAACACCACAATCTCCTCAAACAGCGGATTGGCGGGGGTGCAAGGAGTCAGACCCCCACCATCTCATAACTCTCCAAGTACAGATGTCATAGATGTTACCTGCAGGCCTATGTAATGCCCCACAAAACACAGTGAGTTATTGTGTTATGTGGGGTGCTACATAGGACTGCAGGGAACATCTACTACTCTGCACACAGAAAGTTATTACTGTTATCTGGGCTGTTACAAATTTTCCAAATTTAAAATACATATGATTATAATAAAAAAGACTTGGAGGAGAATACAGCACCACATACCTTCTAGGCTACCTTCACATTAGCGTCTTCAATTCCGCTATTGAGATCCGTCATAGGATCTCAATAGCGGAAGAAAACACTTCAGTTTTGTCCCCATTCTTTGCCAATTGGCACAAAACTGAATGAAACGGAATGCACCAAAATGCATTCCGGTCCGTTTGGTTGCGTCCCCATCACGGACAGAAAAACCCTGCAAGCAGCGTTTTTCTGACCGTGATGTGGTGCGGAGCAAGATAGATCAGTTCTGACACACAATATAAGTCAATGGGGGCAGATCCATTTTCTCTGACACATAGAAAACGGATTTGTCCCCCATTGACGTTCAGTGGTGTTCAAGATGGATCTGTCATGGCTATAGAAGACATAATACAACCGGATCCGTTCATGACGGATGCATGCAGTTGTATTATTGTAACAGAAGCGTTTTTGCAAATCTATGACAGAGCCGCAAAAAACGCTAATGTGAAAGTAACCTTACATCCAGGGGCATCTCCTGTCATGTAGACCTTCTCTTTCCTCTTCTCCTGCCTCTGATCCAGACCACCATGACAAATTCTTTCAGCCGCATATCGTCTCTACAGAGTTTGTTACACAGACACGTTAGATTTGTCAATTTTACACAAGTGAGTTTTCCGCGTGGGTATAATGCGTGATGCGAACGCATTGCGCCAAACGGAATCCGGACCCATTAATTTCAATGGGTCTGTGTACATGAGCGGTGGTTTTCACGCATCACTTTTGCGTTGCGTGAAAATCGCAGCATGTTCTATATTCTGCGATTTTCACACAATGCTGGCCCCATAGAAGTGAATGGGGCGGCGTAAAAAATTGCATCGCATCCGCAAGCAAGTGCGGATGCGATTTTCACGAATGGTTGCAAAGAGATATTGTTTGTAAACATTCCGTTTTTTATCACGCGCGTGCAAAACACAGTATATCGCTTTGCACCGGCGCAAACAAAACTGAATGGACCTGCTTGCGAAATCGCTCAGTTTTCACTGAACGCATCAGTAACGCATCCTGACCAAATCCGTCACGCTCGTGTGCAAGAGGTCTAATAGACATAATTGGGGTAATTTACAGTGCCTCCCCAATAGCAACGCCTCACACTGCCCCAATATAGTAATTTCTCCCACACTGCCCCCATATACAGTAGTCATTTCCCCCACACTGCCCCCGTATAGTAATTTCCCCCACACTGCCCCTATATAGTAATTTCCTATACACTGCCCTCATATAGTAATTTCCCACACATACTAATTTCCTCCGCACTGCCCCATATAGTAATTTCCCCCACACTGCCCATATATAGTAATTTCCTATATACTGCCCTCATATAGTAATTTCCCACACATATTAATTTCCCCCACACTGCCCCATATAGTAATTTCTCCCACACTGCCCCCCATGTAGTAGTTTGCTCCCACACTGCCCCTACAAAGTAATTTGCCCCCCACACTGCCCCTACAAAGTAATTTGCCCCCCACACTGCCCCTACAAAGTAATTTGCCCCCCACACTTCCCCATGAAGTAATTTGCCCCCCACACTTCCCCATGAAGTAATTTGCCCCCAAACTGAATGGACCTGCTTGCGAAATCGCTCAGTTTTCACTGAACGCATCAGTAACGCATCCTGACCAAATCCGTCACGCTCGTGTGCAAGAGGTCTAATAGACATAATTGGGGTAATTTACAGTGCCTCCCCAATAGCAACGCCTCACACTGCCCCAATATAGTAATTTCTCCCACACTGCCCCCATATACAGTAGTCATTTCCCCCACACTGCCCCCGTATAGTAATTTCCCCCACACTGCCCCTATATAGTAATTTCCTATACACTGCCCTCATATAGTAATTTCCCACACATACTAATTTCCTCCGCACTGCCCCATATAGTAATTTCCCCCACACTGCCCATATATAGTAATTTCCTATATACTGCCCTCATATAGTAATTTCCCACACATATTAATTTCCCCCACACTGCCCCATATAGTAATTTCTCCCACACTGCCCCCCATGTAGTAGTTTGCTCCCACACTGCCCCTACAAAGTAATTTGCCCCCCACACTGCCCCTACAAAGTAATTTGCCCCCCACACTGCCCCTACAAAGTAATTTGCCCCCCACACTTCCCCATGAAGTAATTTGCCCCCCACACTTCCCCATGAAGTAATTTGCCCCCAAACTGCCCCCATCAAGTAATTTGCCCCCACACTGCCCCCATTAAGTAATTTGCCCCCGCACTGCCCTCATTAAGTAATTTGCCCCCACACTGCCCCCATTATGTAATTTGCCCCACACTGCCCCCATTATGTAATTTGCCCCCACACTGCCCCCATTATGTAATTTGCCCCCACACTGACCCCATTAAGTAATTTGCCCCCACACTGACCCCATTAAGTAATTTGCCCCCACACTGACCCCATTAAGTAATTTGCCCCCACACTGCCCCCATTAAGTAATTTGCCCCCACACTGCCCCCATTAAGTAATTTTCCCCACACTGCCCCCATTAAGTAATTTGCCCCCACACTGCCTCCCATTAAGTAATTTGCCCCCACACTGCCCCATTAAGTTATTTCCCCACATGCCCCCATTCTGAAAAGATTTGATTCAATCCAAATTAATTTGTGGCGAATTGCGTAAACAAACAGCTATTTCCTGGCTGCAGAGAGCCTGTATAGTGGTGTAGAACACCGTATAGCAGTATAATCGCACATATGATAATATGCGCAATAGGTGGCTCCCCACCACTTTAAAAATCACCTCTATAATGGTATCTGTTAAAGTTTGTGAATTACAAAGTGGGTGCTCCCCAGGGACTGGGTCTTACTCGTCTTCACTGCCGCCTTGCAGCGCTGATTCCGGGTGTCTGCACACCAGAGGCGTCCCATGTGGTGTGCTGGATCTTAGCGTGGCATCCCACGTGACCTGGTTGCTTTGGGGACCGGGTGCAGCAAAGATGACGTCACAGATGGGCGACTGCTATCACCGGATCCAAGCGATGCCGTTTTTCTTTTTCTTTTCTTTCTTTATTGCAGGTATAGTCTCTGCTGAATTAGTTACTGGAACGCTCACTCCTTCCGCCAGACGCGTTTCGAGGTGCTATACCTCTTCCTCATTGGCCAACTGAGTGAGCATATCCTCACTTCTATATATGGGACAACTACTCCCATGGTGCTTCACACCATCATGTATTACTAAAAATCTGGGATGGATCAGGGTCATATTCCTTTTCATCAAGCTTTTTCAGAATCCTATATGGAATCATCCTATTTAAAAGGCATATTATAAAAAAAGCAATCACTTCCATGACTCCATAGATAAAACCAAATAGAAAACAATATAAAAATTGAAAATAGTATATCAGCTACAATTGGGAATTGGAGGAAAACGCAAGGTCACATGCGAATCTAGCAAAAAACGCACCGAAAACGCATGAGAGTGGAACCAGCGTCTTTCATGTGAATTTATCTTATATTATCTGTGAAATATTTATTCACATAAAAGAAGGTGGGTGGGAACAGCATGAGAAGTCCACAGAGTGGCCCAATGACATAGTGTGGAGGTGGCAGCGGCATCAGGAGACCACAGAGTGGCAATCTGACACAGTGTGGAGGTGGCAGCAGCATCAGGAGACCACAGAGTGGTAAGGTGACATAGTGTGGAGGTATCAGCAGCATCAGGAGACCACAGAGTAGCACATGGACAGAGTGTGGAGGTGGCAGCAGCAGCAAGAGGAGGCCACAGAGTGGCATTGTGACATAGTGTTGAGGTAGCAGCAACAACAGAAGACCACAGAGTGGCAAGGTGACATAGTGCAGAGGTGCCAGCAGCATCAGGAGAACACAGTGGCAAGGTGACATAGTGTGGAGGTGGCAGCAGCAGCAGCATGAGGAGACCACAGAGTGGCAAGGTGACATAGTGTTGAGGTAGCAGCAGCATCAGGAGACCACAGAGTGGCAAGGTGACATAGTGTGGAGATGGCAGCAGCATCAGGAGACCAAAAAATGGCAAGGTGACATAGTGTGGAGTTGACAGCAGCATGAGGAGGCCACAGAGTGGCACTGTGACATAGTGTTGAGGTAGCAGCAACAACAGGAGACCACAGAGTTGCAAGGTGACATAGTGCAGAGGTGGCAGCAGCATCAGGAGACCACAGAGTGGCAAGGTGACATAGTGTGGAGGTGGCAGCAGCATCTGGAGACCAAAGAGTGGCAAGGTGACATAGTGTGGAGTTGACAGCAGCATGAGGAGGCCACAGAGTGGCAAGGTGAGATAGTGTGAAGGTGGCAGCAGCATCAAGAGACCACAGAGTGGCAAGGTAACATAGTGTGGAGGTGGCAGCAGCATAAGGAGACAACAGAGTGGCAAGGTGACATAGTGTGGAGGTGGCAGCAGCATCAGGAGACCACAGAGTGGCGAGGTGACAGTGTGGAGGTGGCAGCAGCATCAGGAGACCACAGAGTGGCGAGGTGACAGTGTGGAGGTGGCAGCAGCATCAGGAGACCATAGAGTGACCCGGTGACAGAGTGAGGAGGTGAGTGGCACTAACAGTACTTGGCATCAGATATCTGGCATCAGGCGAGTGGTAGCATCAGAATAGTAACTGAGGCAGGTAGCCAGAATAAACAGGTCTATTTTGTCAAGGTTTCAATGAGGCAGCATGGATGATCTAATCTGATGCATCAGTCATTGGTGGGTGGAAATCCTGGCTGATCCACGCCTGATTCATCTTGACAAAGGCGAGTCTCTCCACATTTTGGGTGGAGAGGTGTGTTCTTCTTGGGGTAACTATGGACCCGCCGCACTAAACACCCGCTCTGATGCCACACTACTGGCCGGGCAAGACAGCTTTTCCAGGGCAAACTCGTCCAGTTGCGGCCACAATTCAAGTTTGGCTGCCCAGTAGTCCAGCGGATCTTCAATGATGGCTGGCAGGGTGAATTCCAAGTATACCACCACCTGCTGGTTCAGGTTCTGCTCTATGTCTAGCTGCTGGTGAGTAGTTTCTTGACTATGCGGGTTAAGAAAGCTGTGCAACATTCATAAAGTGGGAGGCAGGGCAGGCGGCGCATGACAGAGGGAGTGATATTAAGCTGCCGCCTGCTGACGAGTCTGCATGCCGCCATACGGGGATTGATAGTAAGTATAGCAGGGCTTTGGGCTCCAAAAGGATAACATACAATAAGTCTACATTAATTCACTACACAGCTGCGGGGCCCGGTGTATTAGAGGAGAGTCACTGTCCCGCCACGAGTGTCCCAGCCTCCTCCCTCCACACTGATACAATGCAGGCCAGCGATGTATCAGTGTAACAGTGTTGGGGGATATCTGTGGATGGAACTTATGGGGGAACTCTGTGGCTGCCACTTATGAGGGAACTCTGTGGCTGACACTTATGGGGGAATTCTGTGGATGACACTTATGGGGGAATTCTGTGGATGACACTTATGGGCGATCTCTGTGGATGACACTTATGGGCGATCTCTGTGGATGACACTTATGGGGATCTCTGTGGATGACACTTATGGAGGATATCTGTGGATGACACATATATAGCATAAGATCCTATATACAGTTGTGTTCAAAATTATTCAACCCCCACTGAAATTGAGTGTTTTGGCCAGTTTGACATTGATTTTGATCATTTCAGTCATCTTGTTTACAATTAAATCAAAGAGGCACTTGTAAGTCAGACAAATATAACATAACATTTATAATGAAATAACCACAAATGTCTTTTCTGTGCTCACATCATTATCAGTTTTATTCAACCCCCAAGTGACATTCAATCTTAGTACTTAGTACAACATCCTTTTCCAGTTATAACAGCTTTTAAATGTGAAGCATAGCTTGACACAAGTGTCTCGCAGCGATCTACGGGTATCTTCGCCCATTCTTCATGGGCAAAAGCCTCCAGTTCAGTCACAGTCTTAGGCTTGCGCGCTGCAACTGCTTTCTTTAAGTCCCACCAGAGGTTCTCAATCGGATTTAAGTCTGGTGACTGCGATGGCCACTTCAAAATGTTCCAGCCTTTAATCTGCAACCATGCTCTAGTGGACTTGGAGGTATGCTTGGGATCATTGTCCTGTTGAAAGGTCCAACGTCTCCCAAGCCTCAGGTTTGTGACAGACTGCATCACATTTTCATCCAATATCTCCTGGTACTGAAGAGAATTCATGGTACCTTGCACACGCTGAAGCTTTCCTGTACCTGTAGAAGAAAAACAGCCCCAAAGCATGATTGACCCCCCGCCATGCTTCACAGTAGGCAAGGTGTTGTTTTCTTCATAGGCCTTGTTCTTCCTCCTCCAAACATAGCGTTGATCCATGGGCCCAAACAGTTCTAATTTTGTTTCATCAGTCCACAGAACACTATCCCAAAACTTCTGTGGTTTGTCCACATGACTTTTGGCATACTGCAGTCGACTCTTCTTATTCTTTGGAGACAGCAAGAGGGTTGCGCCTGGGAGTTCTGGCATGGAGGCCTTCATTACGCAGTATGCGCCTTATTGCCTGAGCTGAAACTTCAGTACCCGCATCTGACAAATCTTTTTTCAGTTCCTCAGCAGTCACACGGGGACTTTTCTCCACTTTGCGCTTCAGGTAGCGCACAGCAGTCGAAGTCAGCATCTTCTTTCTGCCACGACCAGGTAGCGTTTCAACAGTGCCCTTTGCCTTGAATTTGCGAATGATGCTTCCTATGGTGTCTCTTGGTATGTTTAACATCTTTGCAATCTTCTTATAGCCATTGCCCTTCCTGTGAAGAGAAATCACCTCTTCTCTTGTCTTCCTGGACCATTCTCTTGACTTCACCATGTCTGTAAACACACCAGTAAATGTCTAGAAGGAGCCGAGTATCACAGTCAGTTTAACCACTTCAGCCCCCCTAGCTTAAACACCCTTAATGACCAGGCCACTTTTTACAATTCTGCACTACGCTACTTTCACCGTTTATTGCTCCGTCATACAACTTACCACCCAAATGAATTTTACCTCCTTTTCTTCTCACTAATAGAGCTTTCATTTGGTGCTATTTCATTGCTGCTGACATTTTTACTTTTTTTGCTATTAATCAAAAATTACCGACATTTTTGCAAAAAAATGATATTTTTCACTTTATGTTGGAAAATTTGTCAAATAAAACTACATTTCTCTAAAAAATTTTCTCTAAATTTATTGTTCTACATGTCTTTGATAAAAAAAATGCAATAAGTGTATATTTATTGGTTTGGGTAAAAGTTATAGCGTTTACAAACTATGGTGCAAAAAAGTGAATTTCCGCACTTTGACTTTCTGAGCACCTGTCCTGTTTCCTGACGTACTACAATGCCCAGACAGTAGAAATACCCCATAAATGACCCCATTTCCGAAAGTAGACACCCTAAGGTATTCACTGAGGGGCATAGTGAGTTCATGGAAGTTTTTATTTTTTGTCACAAGTTAGCGGAAATGGATTTTTTTTTTTTTTTTTACAAAGTCTCATATTCTACTAACTTGTGCCAAAAATACAATTTTACATGAACTCACCATACCCCTCACAGAATACCTTGGTGTGTCTTCTTTCCGAAATGGGGTCACTTGTGGGGTATTTATACTGCCCTGGCATTTTAGGGGCCCCTAAAGCGTGAGAATCCAAATGCGTAAAATGCCCTGTAAAATCCTAAAGGTACTCATTGGATTTAGGGCCCATTGCGCATCTTGGATGCAAAAAGTGGCACATGAGGTATCGCGTCTCAGGAGAAGTAGAGCAATGTGTTTTAGGTGTATTTTTACATTACCTCTACTGGGTGTGAAAATATCTCTGTAAATGACAACTTTGTATAATTTTTTTAAAAGTTGTCATTTACAGAGATATTTCTACACCCTGCATGGGTATATGTAAAATACACCCCAAAACACATTGCCCTACTTCTCCTGAGTACGGCGATACCCCATGTGTGCCACTTTTGCATCCAAGATGCGCAAATGGGCCCTAAATCCAATGAGTACCTTTAGATTTACAGGACATTTTTACGCATTTGGATTCCAAACTGCTTTTGACGTTTAGGGGCCCCTAAAATGCCAGGGCAGTAAAAATACCACACAAGTGACCCCATTTCGGAAAGTAGACACCCCAAGGTATTCGCTGATGGGCATAGTGAGTTCATGGAAGTTTTTATTTTTGGCACAAGTTAGCGGAAATGGATATTTTTTTTTTTTTTTTTACAAAGTCTCATATTCCACTAACTTGTGCCAAAAATAAAATTTTACATGAACTCACCATACCCTCACGGAATACCTTGGGGTGTCTTCTTTATAATATGGGGTCACTTGTGTGGTATTTTTACTGCCCTGGCATTTTAGGGGCCCCTAAACGTCAGAAGCAGTTTGGAATCCAAATGCGTAAAAATGTCCTGTGAAATCCTATAAGTACTCATTGGATTTAGGGCCCCTTGCATCTTGGCTGCAAAAGTGGCACACATGGGGTATCGACGTATTCGGGAGAAGTAGGGCAATGTGTTTGGGGCGTATTTTTACCTATACCCCTACTGGGTGTGAAAAATATCTCTGTAAATGACAACTTTGTATAATTTTTTTAAAAAGTTGTCATTTACAGAGATATTTTTCACACCCAGTATGGGTATATGTAAAAGTACACCCCAAAACACATTGCCCTACTTCTCCTGAGTACAGAGATACCACATGTGTGACACTTTTTGCAGCCAAGATGCGCAATCGGCCCTAAATCCAATGAGTACCTTTTAGGATGGCATTTTTACGCATTTTTCTTCTCACGCTTCAGGGCCCCTAAAATGCCAGGGCAGTATAAATACCCACATGTGACCCCATTTTGGAAAGAAGACACCCTAAGGTATTCTGTGAGGGTATGGTGAGTTCATAGAAGATTTTTTTTTGCCCAAGTTAGCGGAATTTGATTTTTTTGTTTTTTTCACAAAGTCTCCCTTTCCGCTAACTTGTGACAAAAAGTTCAATCTTTCATGGACTCAATATGCCCTCAGCGAATACCTTGGGGCGTCTTCTTTCCGAAATGGGGTCACATGTGAGGTTTTTGTACTGCTCTGGCATTTGAGGGTCTCCGCAATCATTACACGTATGGCCAGCATTAGGAGTTTCTGCTATTCTCCTTATATGGAGCATACAGGTAATGAGATTTTTTCCGTTCAGCCTCTGGGCTGAAAGAAAAAATGAACGGCACAGATTTCCTCATTCGCATCGATCGATGTGGATGAAAAAATCTCTGCCAAAAATATGCAGAGAAAAAGAGGGGCCTGGCGATTGCCAGGACATAGGGGCTCCGCCCAAACATCCATACCCACTCAGCTCCTATGTCCTGGCAAACGTGATTTCTCCATTCACATCGATCAATCCATCGGTGTGGAGGAAGATATCTTTGCCAGATTTTTTGATACAAAGTGTTTGCCAAAGCATATGAACTCCAACACCTCTCCTCAGCTCACATGCCAGGGCAAACGTACCTGTCCTGCAGAGGAGAAATCTCGTCTTGCAGCGCCGCATACACTGACTTCACGTGTCTTCTGACAGCAGCGCAGTGCTTCTCTCAGAATTCACATCAGTGCTGCGGCGTTTTCGTCGGTTGGTCCGTTGGTCTGTTGGTATACCTGGAAAATAAAGGGTGGTTATGGGGAAAAAAAAAAAAAGAAGAAAAACAGGCAGCAGGCACATGACTTGAACGTTGCAAACTTTATAAAACCAGAACATTTTAAAACTTTTATAAAACATGAACATAAAAACCTGAACTAACTCAAGATTTTTTTCTTGCTACCTGTTTAATTTTTTATTTTTTTACCATTTCACTCTTTATTTTCCTAGCAGAAACCTCTCCTTTCCCATGGGACAATGTGTAAAGTGTAAATCACACAGAGATGGTGCGAAGTACATTATACGCGTTATCCCAAGTGAAAGGAGAGGTTTCTACCGTTCACACTTCTGCTGTAGCACACCAGCACCGTCCCTATGTGTTAGGGTCTCTCAAAACCTAGTGTCCTGAGAGACCCTAGAGCCTCAGTGGAAAAAAAAACTACCTGTGTAGTGCTGTCCCTAGGTCCCTAAGTGTACCTGAGTGTGGTACTTTCGGAAACACTCTCCAAGGCATAGGGCAGGGTGGTCAGGACAGTCAGGACAGAAATAACGGGTGTCACGCCTTATTCCACTCCTGCTACAGACACGACATTTTTTCGGGGTGGCGGTTGGTTTGAGGTACCCGGCACAACGCTAGGGAAGTGCCGCTCGTGTAGACGGCTAACTACACTGGTGGATGGGGCCACGGAACCTCCTGGATACAGGAGGTTCTCGACGATCTCTTCCTGGAATTTTAGGAAAGATCCAGTTCTCCCAGCCTTACTGTAGAGAACGTAACTATTATATAGAGCCAATTGAATCAGATAAACAGACACTTTTTTATACCAGCGTCTGGTCTTTCGGGAAACCAAATAAGGGGCCAACATCTGGTCGTTGAAGTCCACCCTCCCATGTGGAGGTTATAGTCGTGGACTGAGAGGGGCTTTTCAACGACACTGGTTGCCCGTTGAATTTGTACTGTCGTGTCTGCGTGAATGGAGGAGAGCATGTAAACGTCACGCTTGTCTCTCCATTTCACCGCGAGCAGTTCGTCGTTACACAGTGCAGCCCTCTGCCCCCTTGCAAGTCGGGTGGTAAGAAGCCGTTGGGGGTAGCCCGGCGACTAGGTCGCGCGGTGCCGCAGCAGCCAATCTGTTCTAGGAACAAATGCTTGAAGAGGGCCACACTTGTGTAAAAGTTGTCCACGTAAAGATGGTACCCCTTGCCGAATAAGGGTGACACCAAGTCCCAGACTATCTTCCCACTGCTCCCCAGGTAGTCAGGGCAACCGACCGGCTCCAGGGTCTGATCTTTTCCTCATAGATCCGAAATTTGTGCGTATAGCCTGTGGCCCTTTCACAGAGCTTATACAATTTGACCCCATACCGGGCGCGCTTGCTCGGGATGTACTGCTTGAAGCCAAGGCGCCCGGTAAAATGTACAAGGGACTCGTCTACGCAGATGTTTTGAGCAGGGGTGTACAAATCTGCAAATTTCTGGTTGAAATGGTCTATGAGGGGCCGAATTTTATGGAGCCGGTCAAAAGCTGGGTGGCCTCTGGGACGGGAGGTGGTGTTGTCACTAAAGTGCAGGAAACGCAGGATGGTCTCAAAGCGTGTCCTGGACATGGCAGCAGAGTACATGGGCATGTGATGAATTGGGTTCGTGGACCAATATGACCGCAATTCATGTTTTTGGTTATGCCCATGCTGAGGAGAAGGCCCAGAAAAGTTCTAAGTTCGGAAACTTGGACTGGTTTCCACCGGAAAGGCTGGGCATAAGAGCTTCCCGGGTTGTCGGCGATAAATTGAGTGGCATATCTGTTTGTTTCTGCCACGACTAAGTCAGAGAGCTCCGCAGTGAAAAACAGCTCAAAAAACCCCAGCGCCCGATCCTATTTGAGCTGTTTCCACCGAACTCCTGACTGGGCGGTGAAAGGGGGAACTACTGGTGCGGCTGAAGATGGGGGCTGCCAATCAGGGTTTGCCAGCACCTCAGGGACTCTAGGGGCTCTACGGGCCTGTTGTCTTTGCGGTGGCTGCGACGGGAAACTATTGCACGTGCCACCGTACCAGCTTCTACTGCCCTTCTGGTGCTCGCCACTTCACCATGTTGTACGGCAGTGCTGGTAGAAGGTCCAGGACGGGCTGCGCTGCTGGTGTATGCCTCACCACGTAATCCGGCAGCGCCAGCCCCACTCTGCTGCCCTTGAAGCGGATCCTGCGCAACCTGCGGTCTAGCAACACGGGGCCGGGTACGCCTGCTTCTATCAGGGACCTCCACCTCCTCGTCAGAACTTTGGGTCAGAGAGCCACTGCTTTCTACAGGTTGGTATTCTGACCCGCTAGATTCGTCAGATGAGGGTTCCCATTCCTCATCCGACTGGGTCAGAATCCTGTAGGCCTCTTCAGAGGAATACCCCTTGTTTGACATTTGGCCGTCTAAATTTAGGGGTATTCCCTGAGACTACCCAAGAAAAAAGCAAGCCTGTCTTACAATTGAGAGGGTAGCGAAGTACAGAAGCCGCTGCGATTGATAAAAATATCAAAACTGATTTTTATCGCCGCAGCGCTTGTGAAGGATTGTGCAGTGATTACAAAAAAATTTTTTTGTCACTGCGGCGGGGTGGGCGTGGGTGAACGCAGGTGTGGGCGACCGATCGGGTCTGATCGGGCAAACACTGCGTTTGGGGTGGAGGGCGAACTAAAGTGACACTAGTACTATTATATATCTGACCGTGATCAGTTCTGATCACTTACAGATACTATAAAGTACAAACGCTGATTAGCGCTACGCTAATCAGCGAACCAGTGACTGCGGTGCGGTGGGCTTGGCGCTAACGCTAACTACCTACCAAAGGGGACTAAACTAAGCTAAACCTAACAGTCAATCTTAGTGAAAAAAAAAAGTGACAGTTTACACTGATCACTTTTTCCCTTTCACTGGATGATTGACAGGTGCTGAGAGGGGTGATCAAGGGGTTAATTTGGGTGATGGGGGCTGATCAGGGGCTATGTGTGGTGCTTGGTGTACTCACTGTAGAGGTGTGCTCTCTCCTGGGTCCAACCGACGAAAAGGACCCAGGAGAGAGCACAAGCTATTTAATCCATCATATTTACTAATATGATGGGTTAAATGGCTCCTGATTCGTTTTTTTGAATGTCATCAGCCCGCCAGCGATGCCGATTGGCTGGCAGGCTGATGACCAAGTTCTTTTAAATCCACTGCTATGCGCGATCTGCGCATGCGCGGGCGCTTGTGCCCGAAATCTCGCGCATCGCGAGAGGACGCCCCGATGCGTCCAAACAGAAGATCCCGGCCGCCCGCAGGACGCAATCCTGCGTACGGCGGTCGGGGACTGGTTAAATCTGCCAAATTGGTGCTTATTATGCTTGATTGCTGCTCCTTGACATCCACAGGTGTTTTCATTACCTCATCGAAAACACTTGAATGAACCTCTGTTCTTAAGAATGGTAGTCTTTAAGGGGTTGAATAATTGTGTCAATGAATAAATCACAAAAAAAACATTTAATACTGTATTACAAAAACAATTGATGTCATTTTAGTTGCATTTGGTTCTTTAAAAAGTCCTTGTAAGATTTCATTCTGAACACAATTACAAATGTACACTAAATTTCCTAAAACCCTTTACAGCATTGGGGGTTGAATAATTTTGAACACAACTGTATGTGTCATCCACAGAGATCCCCCATAAGTGTCATCCACAGAGATCCCCCATAAGTGTCATCCACAGCGATCCCCCATAATAGTGTCATCCACAGAGATCCCCCATAATAGTGTCATCCACAGAGATCCCCCATAATAGTGTCATCCACAGAGATCCCTCATAATAGTGTCATCTGAAGAGATCCCCCATAATAGTGTCATCCACAGAGATCCCCCATAATAGTGTCATCCACAGAGATCCCCATAATAGTGTCATCCACAGAGATCCCCCATAATAGTGTCATCCACAGAGATCCCCATAATAGTGTCATCCACAGAGATCCCCCATAATAGTGTCATCCACAGAGATCCCCATAATAGTGTCATCCACAGAGATCCCTCATAATAGTGTCATCCACAGAGATCCCCATAATAGTGTCATCCACAGAGATCCCCCATAATAGTGTCATCCACAGATCCACCATTCAAAACCCACCAAAAGCACACCTTTTGGTTTAAAATATTTTTGTTTCTTATTTTCCTCCTCAAAAACCTAGGTGCATCTTATCATCAGGTGCGTCTTATAAAGCGAAAAATACGGTAAGTATAACTGCACAGCACAAGAGCTAATAAGACCCCAATAACAAGAGTGGTTTGCTGGAATTACAGAGGTATTGCAAACCTGAAATGATCAGCAGTATAATGGCAATTTGGATACCCAGTCAATGCAGCAAGGTGTAATAGGATTGTTCCTATTACCCACGCTGTACACTGGACCCTGTTCTGCTTCAATACTGTGGAATAATTCCTCCCTATTCTTTCCCTACACTTTTATTGCTCTTTCCCTGAAATTCTATTGAGCAAAATATGTTTTCAAGTCTTTCCTAGCACTGTATCTAGCGCCTGCTAACATCTCTCCCTGCACTAAGTACACTGGAAAATGGCTGAATCCAAGATGGCTGAGGCTATTTATAGGGCTGTGACATCACAGGGCTGGCTGGCTGCTGATTGGCTGCAAGAATGGCATTGTGAGTGATCCCTCATTCCGAGTTCTTTGCTCCATGTCCTAACGTGCAGCAGCCATTTTAGGAAAAAATGCATTTTGTTACCACGAAGCGTGAGGAAATTCGGATTCAGTTAGAATCAAATAATTCCTGTAATTCGGATTGAATTCCACTTCATCAGCTTCGATTTGCTCATCTCTAAATGATACATAACAATATTCACATGGTATACATTTTCCACAATAATGTGTGATATATGACACAAGAATTCAAAGTGTGATGTATGTATGACTATAATCACTCTAAGCAGCATGGTGGCTCCAAATCCATCAAGGACAACACCTGCATGGAGTTCATATGTCCTCCCTGTATTTGCGTGATTTTCCTCCAGGTACTCTCGTTTCCTCCCACAATCCAAAGACAGTATACCGCCAAAAAGTAAAAACACATGGCAATAGAGCCTACCTCCAAGGTGAACAGGTCAGTGCTCAAGAAGATGTTCTCTTTTTGCATATCCAGAACCCTGTAATCAATAGACTGTATTAATAACATTCTTAAATGGTTGTGCCAAGTTTGAAAGTTATCCCCTATCCACAGGATAGGGGATAACTAGCTGATCACTGCGGGTCCCATTCTGAAAATGGGGCTCCCGTTCCTGTACTCAGTGCCGCTATAGAGAATGAATGGAAAGGCAGTGCGCATCAACGACCTGCTGCTCCATCAAAACAGAGGAACAAGATCCCTACTCAAGGGATCGGTGGGCGACCCAATGGTCAGAACTTCAGCAATAAACTTGGCACAACCCCTTTAATGCTGACTTTGCTTGCCTTGCGATTAAAAGCCATGTGCCATAAAAAGTAAGACTGTAACACACATTCTAATCAAATTCAAATCATAAGGCCACATGCACAGGGTGAGTATTATGTGCAGATTTTTTTGCAGAAAATCCGAAGCATAAAACAGAGCCATGTAAGTAGATGAGATTTCAAAATATCATCTACATGGTGTGGAAATTCACATAATAAGGCTACATACACATAGAAATTTTCCACATGGAAATTGATCTGCAGCATGTCAATTGTTTGTTCAGATTTTCAAAGCAGAGTGAGATCTGGTGCAAACCTGCATTAAAATCCTCGATAAAATCCACAAGTAACATACAGATTTTGGTACAAAAATACAGCAAAATACTCATGAAGTTCTATGTGGAAAATATGCATAGATGACACTGCCATGTGCATATGCCCTAATGCTTTGTGTCCCCCACTGAAAACACATTGAGGAGGAAATTCAGAACGAAACCATTTTATAGAGTCCACGTGAGCAACCTGGCAATAATGCTATGCTGGCAGCCATACCCACCACAAGGCGTTCAGAACAGCCTGAGCTTAGCACAATAGATTCTTACTTCTTTTATGTAAATTCCAAATGGATTTTCCAAATTTAGCATTTTAATAATGACTTTAAAGAAACTCTGAAAAATCAAAGTTCCTCTAATCCTACAAAAATGTAAAGCATATGGTAATGTAATTTTAAATACAGCTCCCTCATCGGCCTATTAGAGTCAGGGTGTACATAGAGGTGAGGGGGCCTATTTTAATGCCGGTTAACACCAGAATGCCTTAACACCTGAACAGGAGGACTTGTTTGCCCCATCTCCCTTCCATGATCTTTGGGTTCATTCACTACACCCTTGCCTGAAGGACAAGTGGATCCCTGAACAAGTTCTCTCACCCTCCACAATTATGCAACCGACCAAGTCTGGCCCCTATCTCCCCAGGGGCTCTATAGCAGTCGCATGATCTGGCTTTATGTTATGTGTGATCTGAATTGCATAGACCACTTATATGGCGACTAATTAACATAAGAACACTTTTGAAAATTACAAAAGAAACATTGGGGTCATTTATTATTAGATGTACCCCAATTTTTGTAGTACTGTTTCTAATAGGCTAATGATAATGTCATATGTGTATGAATTCCAGGTCCTTTGTCACTGTGCATAGATAATATTGCTCTGAAACTGTTGTGTAATGTTCCCTGTTGTCCAGCATATGGCGGTGTGTATCTGGCAGAGAGAGAGACCCTTAGATAGAATGGAACTTACCATTCTATTATACCCCTTTTGGGCAGAAGTGGGCTAGTCCTGTTTCCTACCAAAGGGAGGGATTGCAGTTCTAGTTCAGGGCAGTCTAGTCTAGACAGTGGAGCTAAAAAAGATATGAAAGATGTTGCAGTGAGGGGTAGATTTCCCCTCTCCTGCAGCAGGAGTCTCTTCAGGGGGAAGCAGCTCATAGAGCCCCCTGACTCCTTACACTTCCAGAGACAGAGTATCACGAGGGGGTCAACAGCCAAAAGCCGACTCCTAAGGTACTATAATAGTACTAAATGCCAGCTGCCAGAATAGAGCCGAGTTCAGCACAGCAGAGAGAGAAAGCAGAGTTATCAAGTTTGCCTGCCAGTTTATGCCAAAGCCTGCTGGAACCAAGAGAATGCCTAAATATTGTCTAGATGCAAGTTGATGCAAGTAAAGCTGTTGAACTTTATAAGAGTCTGGACTTATTCTCCCCTATTACTCATCCCCTTTATTGCTTCGGAGCCTAACTGGGGAGCGACGGTACCAGGTAGGAGCACCGTGACACACACAGAGATTATTGAGGGCCGCACCACACCACTTGGCATTCCTATAGACCTGGGACACGATTGGCCCAGAGGGGCGGCACGTTGCAGTTACACCAGTGCAAAGGGTATTACAACTGCGTTTTAGAATAAACTACTTTAGATTTGAAGAAATGGTTTTCAAGATATGTAACCAACTTGCAAAATTGGAAATATCAGGTGAACAACATATTTGTGATGTTCAATGTGGTCAAAGTAATTAAAACATTGTCCCTGTTATTATTTAGGAATGTTCCTTGAGTAATAAAATAACGGTTTAACCCCATAATGGGGACTAAACTGTTTCTAACCTTATTGGTGAACTTGTATAATCACCTGACTTCTTCTCGACCAATGGCTTCCAAAAGTTTAGTGATCTCCCCCGGAAAGTCTGGCAGCACAACAGAAAATTTGCACACACGATGATCCAGAACCAGAGCTCTGTCCAAGCAGTGGCGAAGTAAAGGCAATGGCAGGTTCCCGCTACATACAACCACAGCCACCCTGGAGATTGGAGAACAGAAAGCTTTTCTTAGAATATTATTGCAGAGAAAGACAATATGTATGATTCTTACCGCTTCCTGTGTCAGGTCAGAGACGAGAGGTAGGCAGCACCTAGGGTTCCATGGGGGAAGGAGGGAGGGAGTTTGGGGGGACTAATACTTCTCTTAATTTCCTTTGTACAATCAATTGGATGCTGTGACTGAAATGCTTATAATACTGTATTATAAGTGCTTCTCTTTTTAGTGCATTGGTTAGGGATTGGCTGACTGAAGACAGCCTGTGTTAGGGACAGTGTATTTATTAATATTACATATACGAGAGGTGAACAATGGAGCTGGGAGAGTAGTAGTCATTGGAACATGCTACAGTTACATGGTAGGATGTTCAGTGGCCCACCTATGAACATTTAACCCCTTCCAGGCCAGCCAGTTTTCACCTTCATGTCAGAACTTAATTTTGCACATGTTAAATGTTTAATTATTCAAGTGATTTTGAAACAGTTTTTTGTGAGACATCGAAGTTCATGTTAGTGGTAACTTTCAGATATATTTTTTTTATAAAAATCTGAAAATTTAGAAAAATTGGCAATTTTCTAAATTTGAATTTCTCTGCCTTCATAGGGGTTGTTTCACTCGGCAAATTGCATTTATCATGTAGAGAAAATTATTACAAGACGCTTGCTAATGTATTGTAATTGTCACAATATACACTGCTCATTTCCATGGTTATGATGACCCTTCAAACCATTAATGGCTGTGCTTGCACAGTATAGGAAGGTGCTGGCCTTTCTGGTGACCATGACCACGGGAGTGCATATAGGTGCTTTTTCCTATAGTGTACAAGCACTGCCACCACTGCTGGATTACAGGGTGGTCGTAACTCCTGGATACGAGCAGTGTATAGCGCACTGGAAAAATTTATCAAGCCAACAAAGGAGGCAATATGGACAATCACAATACATTAGTAAGTGCCTTGTATTAACTTTCTCTACATAATAAATGCCATTTGCTGAAGAGAGGCAAACCCTTTAAATAGATAGGTCCTCTTTAAGCTGAATATGCGGTTATCCCTGAAGTGAGACAACTACTTTGATACAGATAGTGATACCTCATATAATAGTTATTCACAATATGTCTAATTTATGTTGGCATCATTTTGTAAATGTTATTTTCTATAAAATTTCCAAAACCAACTTTTATATGGAACAATTCAGTTCTGAAGTGACTTTGGGGGCTTACATAATAGAAACCATCCATAAATGACCCCATTTTAGAATTTAAAAAATTTGCCAATCCTTTAGGGCAGTGATGGCAAACCTTTTACAGACCGAGTGCCAAAATTACAACCCAAAATCCACTTATTTATCACAAAGTTCCAACACGGCAATTTAACGTGAACACTACAGGCCGATATAGTAGATGTTCCATGCACTTTATCATTTAGCTGTAATAGTCTGCCTACATTCGTTGTGCTGCTTGTGCTGTTCATAGTGCACTCTGCGCTGATGTATGGCAGGAAAAGTCTAAGGCATATTGGTACAGCATAGAGTTTTTCCAGGGCTTGGGTGCCCACAGAGAGAGCTCTGAGTGCCGCCTCTGGCAACTGTTCAAGAGGTTTGCCACCACTGCTGTAGGGGTTCTAAAACATCTATTACCCTGATTCTGCAGTTTAGAAAAACATCCCATATTTGGATGTTAAATGCTGTATGGGCACATCACTGAGCACAGAAGAAAAGGAGTGCCATATGGTTTTTGGGGGTCAGGTTGAACTGGACTGTTTTTTGGGTGCCATGTTGCAATTGAAAAGACCTTCAAGTACCCATACAGTGGAAATCCCCCAGAAGTGACCCCATTTTGGAAGCTACATGCCACAAGAAATGTATCAAGGGGTGTATTGAGCACTTTGACCCAACAGGCATTTCATCGAATTTAGAAACATTTAGCTGTGAATTTTAAAAATTACATTTTTCCAATAAAACATTGCTTTAGGACTCAAATTTTTCCTTTTTCACAAGGGATAACAGAAGAAAAAGCCAGCCACAATTTGTTAGCCATTTTTCCTGAATACAGCAACTCTCCATATGTGGTTGTTAATTGTTGTATGGGCACACTGTAGGGCTCAAAAGGGAAGGAGTGCAATTCGGCTTTTGGAGGGCACATTTTTTTTAGAATAGTACAGGACCCTCAAGGCCATTTGCAGAGCCCTTGAGGTACCAGTACTGTGTTAAGCCCAAAAGGCACCTTATTTTGGAAACTAAACCAAATGATATAGTGAGTGGCTTGAACCCACAGGTGTTTTGTAGATTTTTTTAAAAAAATGGGACATGAAATGAAAAATTACATTTTATTTTAATTATATGTAGTTTTGGTTTGAAATGTTTAATTTTTACAAGTGGTAATAGTAGAAAAGGCAACGCAAATTTCGTTACATAATTTCGCACAATGGGTATTTAAAGCCTAGTTTGGTGACTTATACAGCACTGGCTAACAACTGCAGAGGCTGTTAGGGGTAATAAAAAAAAGAAACCCCAAGAAGTGACCCTATTTTAGAAATTTACCAAGATGTAGAGTAAGCATTTATACTCCACAGGTGTTTTGGCAAAAGTTAATGTACAGCAAATGTTACAAAGTGAAAATTGCTATGTTTCTACACGTATGCAATTTCAGTGCCCAATATGTTGTGCCCAGCATGTGTCGGGGTGAAAAATCAGCCTTTTATTATTATTATGCTGTGCTTCCTGATTAAGAAACACCATACACCTTACACAATCTTTTGCCTGTATATGAAACAGGGCCCATGAGTAAAAGAGCATCATGAGCATTTGAGTCCCAATGTGTTGATTTACACAGCTTGTGCTGACAAGTGACCCCAAGAAGAATTTTGGAAACTCCACCCATCAAGGTATTTGTTAAAAGGTGGAGTGAGCATTTTTACCCTACAGATGTTTTGCAAAAATCAATGCATAACAAAGTGAAAATTACTTTTTTTTCAAATTATGGCATTTAAGTACTCAATATGTTGTGTCCACTGCGTGCCAGTATGAAAAGTAAACCCTCTTATTACTATACTGTATTTTCTGGTTTTAGAAACCATGTGGTCCTAATCTTTTACCTGAATGTAAGAGAGGGCTCACAATTACAAGAGCACCATGAGCATTTTGAGGTCCAAATATGGTGAATTACATTGCTTGTACTGACAACTGTAGAGGCTCTGGGGGTGAAATAATAAATGTAATCCCCAAGAAGAGGCCCAAATTCGAAAACTACAACCTTCTAGGATATTTATTAAGGAGCAAAGTGAGCATTTTGGTACCACATTTTTTTGAAGAAATTAATGCACAGCAGACTGTGCAAAATGAAAATTGCAATTTTTCCACAGATATGGCACACCCCTTAAATTGTTAGGTGGGTTCTACTGGTTGTCAACTTCTGTTTGGGGCACAGGCCAGAGTTCGTAAATGAAAGGCCACCTTTTGGCTTTTGCAACGCAGATTTTGATGGATTGGTTTACGGGCACCATGTTGCTTTCAAACAGCCTCGGTGGTACCTGTACAGCTATCTTCTGAGAACCATACATTTTTATTTTTCTCTCTCTCTTTTTGATCACATTTTATCTAGTTTTTTTGTAAAGCAGGATGACGGACAGGGAGCAATTCCACCCTTGCTTTTTGGACTTTGTTCTTCTGGCATGTAGTGTGTAGGAAAAATGATATGTTAACTTTATTTAATACAGTGGTCCCTCAAGATACAATATTAATTGGTTCCAGGTAGACCATTGTATGTTGAAACCATTGTAAATTGAGTAATCGGTTCCAAAGCCCCAAAATATCATCCAAGATAAGAGAAAATTAAGATTTAAGAAAAATAAGCAGATAACTAAGAGATATAAAACATTTCCTTTGATATAACAGTCAGGAATAGCTGCTAACTAGCAACTAATACAGCTATTTTACCAGAGAAGTGGCGTGGATTGGTTGGATCTGAGCCTGAGGCATTGTATGTTGAGTCTGGTTTTAACTTACAATGGTCTTTTCTGACCCATCGTATGTTGAAAATGTTGTATCCTGAGGCCATTGTATCTTGAGGGATCACTATACAATTATATATCGCAATTTTCTGAGACCCATATTTATTTTTATTTTTCTGGCGATGGTCTTGTGTGAAGGCTCTTTTTTTGTGGGATGAGTTGACGTTTTTAATGGTACTATTTTGGGTTACATGAGACTTTTCGATTGTCCTGAATAAGCAAGCACATTAGAATGTGAGAAATCACTTTGAAATGTCAAAAAAGGGGTTAAAGGGGTTCTCCAGGAATTAAGAAAATGAAAACACTTACATATTACTTTATTATAAATATATTCCCAAATACCTTTCATTAGTTATAATGGCTCGGGAGCAATCATCATAAGAAATAAAATAGCCGACGTCCTATTAGTACACACAGAACCTGTCCTAATCACACAGCAGGACAAGTTACTTCATAACACAGAGCTAAAGAGCTGCCTCAGCCTTCTCTGCTCTGCTTGTCAGGGATAATGATACAGATACAGATGATAAGATCTTCAGATGAATCTCTGTAGGAATGGAGTTCATGAGGAGACATGAAGTACAGAGTGGAGGTGGGCATGTGGATAATGAGCAGCAGTCCTTGTATGCAGTTTCCATTACCACAGTCTGTCCTGTCCGTCCTCTCTGTACTTCATGTCTCCTCGTGAACTCCATTCCTACAGAGATTTAGCTGAAGTTCTTATGAGCTGTATTCAGGACCGTAATCCCTGAGAAGCAGAGAAGAGGATGAGGCAGCTCTTTAGCTCAGTGGTGTGAAGTAACTTGTCCTGCTTCGTGATTAGGACAGGTTTTGTGCGTACTAATAGGATGGCGGCCATTTTATTTCCCCTGATGATTGCTTCCCAGACAAAACAAGCCATTATAACTAAGGTAAGATATTTAGGAATATATTTATAAAAAAGTAATACTTAATTATTTTCATTTTCTTAATTCCCGGAGAACCCCTTTAAGGATCAACTCTATTAAACCAGGCATAATGGATGGGATAGTTGACCCTTCTCAGCAAAACAATACCTGATTTATGTCTGTTGTTGTATGGATGGATGGATAACTGGCTTAGGTCTTCCCCGCCACATACTTAAAGCTTGTAAAAGAGCGAGATCTTGACATAGCGGCCACTTAATATGGTGGATTTGGTGATCTCTGTAATGGGGACACCCCTTTGCTCAGTTTTACCTCCTTTGAGGGATATCTGGCTTTCACTGTGTTGTAGACCCATAACTGGGGCTCCACAGTTATTTTGCGTATTACTGTTTCCCAGGGAGCTTTGCACTTTGGATTGCTGTGTTGAGACTCTTAAATGAGGCTCCACTGTGTTTTCTGTAGCTGGTCTCCCTAAGATCAGCTATTGTCTTGTTTATGTCTGTTGTGCCATTTCTGAGAAAAATAACTTGCAAACCATGTCTTTGTTGAATGAAGGGGCAGGTTGAAGCCCCTAGGAACATCAGAGCTCCATGCCATGCACCAATAGTCTACACTACAGCACAGGCTAGGATTACAGGGCCAAACAAGATGCCTGGCTCTGTCAATCAAGGGGGTGGGGGAGTGGTGTAAGTGCAGAGCAAACCAGCTCTGGTGCTCCATGGAGCTCAGACCTGCCCCAGTGCAGCAAAGACCAATTTATGTATATAATAAAGAGTTATTTTTCATGTGGAATGGCGCAATGGAGGTAGATCTGTTACTCAGCTGGATCATTATGTTTGGTTGTTATGCTTGCTTTAATAGAGTTGATCCTGCTAACAGATGCTCTTTAACCACTTCCCAATTGCCAAAACTTCCTGGGGGTTGGGTGCAGGTGCTGTGCCGGGGGCCTGCTGTCAGTGACACCAGGGCAACCCAGAGAGAAGGCAGGGACTGTTCCTGGGTGTCCCTGCCTTCTAGATCGCTGTATCAGGTGAACGTTGTAAAAACATAAATAAACATTATGCCGAAACAGCATTTTTTAGTCACCTCACAAAACAACATAATATCAATCAATATTTTTTTTCTAAAAATGCCGTTATTGTGTAAAACGTGAAAAAAAAATAGACATATTTGGTATTGCCACATCTGTAATGACCGGATCTATAAAAATATCACATGATTTATAAGGTGAACAGCGTAAAAAAGCAATCTAGAAAAATTACACCAAACTGCTTTTTTGTGACCTCACAAAGCCAAGTGTATCACAAAATGGAGCCAATAAAAACTACAGGTTGTCCCACAAAAAATAAGCCCTCACATAGCTCAGTCAACAAAAAAATAAAAGTTATTATCTTAAAAAAAAAAACATGTCAGAAAATTCCATGTTATAAAATCCAGATACCGCTCTTTCTCTTCTGAGCCCTTGCATATCCCCAAACAGCAGTTAACGACCACAATTGGGGTGTTACTGTATTCAGGAGGAAATGGCTAGCAAATTGTGGGGGGATAGTCTCCTGTTAACATTTTTGAAAAAGAAAGTTTAGGCCTAAAGCACCATTTTCTTGTTAATTTTTCATTTTCACAGCCAAGTATTAAAAATTCTATGAAACACCTGTATAGTATAGTTTACAAAATGTGGTCACTTGGGGTTTTTCACTGTGGGGATACCTAAGGGTCTCTTCAAATGCAACGTGGTGCCCAAAAAAACATTCCAGCAAAATCTGCCCTTCCAAAACCATATGATGCACCTTTCTGAGCCCTGCCATGTACCAGCAAACTGCAGAATCAGGGTAATAAATATTGAGGTTTGTTTTGTAGTTAACCTTTGAGGTGTTACTGGAATAAATTATTTAACCCTTTGGATACCGGAGGTTTTCTCGTTTTTGCATTTCCATTTTTCTTCCCTATTTTCCTTGTGCCATAACTTTTTTATATTTCCGTTCACATAGCTGTTTGAGGGCTAATTTCTTGCAGGACAAGTTGTACTTTCTAATGCCACCATTAATTATGGCATACAATGTAGTGGCAAGCAGTGAAAAAAAACAAATGGGGTGGAATTGGAAAAAAAATGTAATTCCTCTACCGTTTTGCGGGTTTTGTTCCCACGGCAATCCATTTGCGACAAAACTAATCCATGCCCTTCATTCTCTGAGTCAGTACAATTACAACAATACCCCATATGTATAGTTTTTTTAAATGTCTAAATAGTGTAAAAATGAATTTAAACTTTGAAAAAAAATATATATATTTTTTTTACATCACCATATTCTGATCCCCATAACTTTTTTATAGTTATATCTACTGAGCTGTGTGGGGGCTCATGTTTTGCAGGACAATCTGTAGTTTTTATCAATATCATTTTGGAGTGTGTGTGACTTTTTGATCACATTTCATTACATTTTTTGGTGTAAGAGAAGCGATGAAAAAATTGTAAATTGGCCATTTTGACCCTTTTTTCCGTTACACCATACGCCGTATTGGAAATATCATTTTATAGTTTAACCGCTACAGGACCGCCTAACTCAGGGATGCGTCCCGTGGGCGGTCCTGTAGCTCTGAGATGACGCATCGGCGCGTCATCTCGTGAGAGCCGAGAAGCGCGTCTCGGCAGTTCGGCTACAGCCTGCCAGCGATGATCCATCGCTGGCAGGCTGTAGATGCGAATTAAATCGCATCAAACAGCTATATCAGACGCTGTTTTGTGAACAGCGTCTGATTTAGCTGCTACCTGGTCCTCTGGTGGTCCCATTTGCTGGGATCGACCACCAGAGGACCAGGTAACACTGTAAAGTTGCAACAAACACTACACTAACCCCCCCCCACCCCCCTCACCTATTAACCCCTTGATCACCCCATCTAGACCCTCTGATCACCCCCCTGTCATTGATCACACCCCTTGTGTAAGGCTCCATTCAGACGTCCATATGTGTTTTGCGGATCCGTGGATTCACGGATCCGCGGATCCGATCCGCGGATCCGCAGATCCTCAAAACACGGACATCGGCAATGTGCTTTCCGCATTTTGCAGATCCGCTCATTGCCAGAACTATATAGAAAATGCTTTTTCTTGTCCGCAATTGCGGACAAGAATAGGACATGTTCTATATTTTTGCGGAACGGAAGTGCAGACCCGGAAGCGCGGATCCGTAATTCCGGATCCGAGCGGGACAAAGTCTGTCCCCATAGAAATGAATGGGTCCGCAATTCCGTTCCGCAAACAGAATTTCGGACGTGTGAATGGGGCATAAGGGTCCCTTATCACCGCCAGTTAGTTAGCTACTTGTTAGGTAGCTAGCGCCCAGCCCACCGCACCGCAGTCACTGATTTTTGGAGAGATTTTTTCATCCACATTGATCGATGCGAATGAAAAAATCTGTGCCGTTCATTTTTATTTATTTTTTTTCAGCGCAGAGGCTGAACGGAAAAAAAAAATATCATTACCCGTATGCTCAATATAAGGAGAATCGCAGAAACTCCTAATGCTGGCCATACGTGTAATGATTGCGGAGACCCTCAAATGCCAGGGCAGTAGAAATACCCCACATGTGACCCCATTTTGGAAAGAAGACACCCCAAGGTATTCGCTGAGGGGCATAATGAGTCCATGAAAAATTAAACTTTTTGTCAAAAGTTAGCGGAAAGGGAGACTTTGTGAGAAAAAACAATAAAAAATCAATTTCTACTAACTTGTGCCAAAAAAAAAATCTTCTATGAACTCGCTATGCCCCTCATGGAATACCTTGGGGTGTCTTCTTTCCAAAATGGGGTCACATGTGGGTATTTCTACTGCCCTGGCATTTTAGGGGCCCTAAAGCGTGAGAAGAAAAATGCGTAAAAATGCCCTCCTAAAGGTACTCATTGGAATTTGGGCCCCTTTGCGCATCTTGGCTGCAAAGAGTGTCACTCATGTGGTATCGCAGTACTCAGGAGAAGTAGGGCAATGTGTTTGGGTGTATTTTTACATATACCCATGCTGGGTGAGAGAAATATCTCTGTAAATTGACAACTTTGAATAAAAAAATGTAAAAAGTTGTCGTTTACAGCGATATTTCTCACACGCAGCATGGGTATATGTAAAAATACACCCCAAAACACATTGCCCTACTTCTCCTGAGTACGGGGATACCACATGAGTGACACTTTTTTGCAGCTTGGGTGCGCAAAGATGCCCTAAAACCAATGAGTACCTTTAGGATTTCACAGGCCATTTTTATGCATTTGGATTCTCACGCTTTAGGGGCCCCTAAAATGCCAGGTGAGTATAACTACCCCACGTGACCCCATTTTGGAAAGAAGACACCCCAAGGTATTCCGTGAGGGGCATGGCGAATCCACAGAATTTTAATTTTTTGGCACAAGTTAGCGGAAATTGATATATTTTTTTTTTAATTTTGTTTTTTACAAAGTCTCATATTCCACTAACTTGTGACAAAAAATAAAATTTTACATGAACTCACCATACCCCTCACGGAATACCTTGGGGTGTCTTCTTTCCAAAATGGGGTCACATGTGGGGTATTTATACTGTCCTGGCATTTTAGGGGCCCCTAAAGCGTGAGAAGAAGTCTGGAATCCAAATGCGCAAAAATGCCCTGTGAAATCCTAAAGGTACTCATTGGAATTTGGGCCCCTTTGCGCACCCAGGCTGCAAAAAAGTGGCACACATGTGGTATTGCCGTACTCAGGTGAAGTAGGGCAATGTGTTTTGGGGTGTATTTTTATATATACCCATACTTTGTGTGAAAAATATCTCTGTAAACAACAACTTTTAAAAAATTTTATACAAAGTTGACAATTTACAGAGATATTTCTCTCACCCAACATGGGTATATGTAAAAATACACCCCAAAACACATTGCCCTACTTCTCCTGAGTACGGCGATACCACATAAGTGACACTTTTTTGCAGCCTGGGTGCGCAAAGGGGCCCAAATTCCAACGAGTACCTTTAGATTTTACATGGCAGCTCACAATTTAGCCCCGCCCAAAATGCCAGAACAGTAAACACACCCCACAAATGACCCCATTTCGGAAAGTAGACTCCCCGAGGTATTCACTGAGGGGCATAGTGAGTCCGTGGAAGATTTTTATTTTTTTTGCCAGAAGTTAGCAGAAATTGAAACTTTTTTTTTTTTCTCAGAAAGTGTCATTTTCCGCTAACTTGTGAAAAAAAATGAAATGATACATGAACTCACCATGCCCCTCTGCGAATACTTTGGGGTGTCTTCTTTCTAAAATGGTGTGATTTGGGGGGTATTTATACTATCCTGGCATTCTAGCACCTGAAGAAACATGACAGGTGCTCAGAAAGTCAGAGCTGCTTCAAAATGCCGAAATTCACTTTTTTGCACCATAGTTTGTAAACGCTATAACTTTTATCCAAACCAATAAATATACACTTATTGTACTTTTTTTTTTATCAAAGACATGTAGAACAATAAATTTAGAGAAAAATTTATATAGAAATGTATTTTTTTTTGAAAAATTTTACAACAGAAAGTGAAAAATGTCATTTTTTTGCAAAAATGTCGTTAAATTTGTTTTAATGGCAAAAAAAGTAAAAATGTCAGCAACAATGAAATAAAACCAAATGAAAGCTCTATTAGTGAGAAGAAAAGGAGGTAAAATTCATTTGGGTGGTAAGTTGCATGACGGAGCAATAAACGGTGAAAGTAGTGTAGTGCAGAATTGTAAAAAGTGGCCTGGTCATTAAGGGTGTTTAAGCTACGGGGGCTGAAGCGGTTAATAGTATGGGCGTTTTATATCGTGGTGATACCCATGATGTTTATATTTTTTATTATTTATGTATTTATTTTTTTATTATACGGAAAGGAGGGTAATGATTGTAAAGCTCGCATTTGAGCGTATATAATCCATTTTAATTTTATAGTTTTGAACAATCATGGATCTTTAAAATGCATTTATTACTGACTATTGTTCATTTCGTATGATGGCAGCTTCAATGCCCTCAGCCTCTTCAGTGAGGCTGAGCGCATTGAAACCAATTACTGACATCCCCATTGGCCACAGATGATGCTGGTAATAAACCCGTCTTCACCATTGAGATGCCGTGATCTCACTTGATAACAGCATCTAAAGACTTTAATTACCGCGATCGGCATTGTCGGGGTAATTAGCCGCGAGTCTCTGCTGCTTGAAACAGCGGAGATCCGCTGGCCATGACGCCCGCTGCACGTGCGAGCGGGCGCCATGTTTGCATATTGTTCCCACCCCATATATGTATGGCGCTGGTTGCAAAATCTCCAAAAAAAACATTCTCAAATTTCATCTCCATTTTGCTGTAATTCCTGTGGAATACTTAAAGGATTAACAACATTTATAAAACTAGTTTTGAATAGTTTAAGGGATGTACTTTCTAAAATAGGGTAATTTATGGGTGGTTTCTATTATGTCAGCTCCTCAAAGTAAGGCCCCTTGCAGACAAGTGTGTCCGGGCAATTTCCGGATACGTTGCGGATGTGTTCAGTGAAAACTGCGCGATTTTGCAAACAAAGTAATTCAATTTTGTTTGCGATCTCGTTCAGTTTTTATCACGTGATAAAAAACTGAATGTGTACAAACAACATCTCTTAGCAACCGTCCGTGAAAATCGCATCACATCCGCACTTGCTTGCGGATGCAATACGATTTTCGCGCAGCCCCATTCTCTTCTATGAGGGCCAGTGTTGCGTGAAAATCGCAGAATATAGAACATGCTGCGATTTTCACGCAACGCAAAAGTGATAAATGAAAACCACCACTCATGTTCACAGAGCCATTTAAATGAATGGGTCCGGATTCCATGCGGGCGCAATGCAATCCCATCACGCATTGCACCCGCGCGGAATTCTCGCTCATGTCAAAGGGGCCTAACTTCGGAACCGAACTGGTCCTTTAAAAAGTCCTTTAAAAACGCCCTAAAAAAAAAAAAATTACATTACCAAAAAGATGCCCCCACTATCTGTCTTAAAAGCAGAGATTCAAATAGAGAATTTTTCGAAATTTTTGGTAACTTTTGGATTTTCTTTATAAATAAAGGTAAAACATATTGACTCAACTTTACCGTTAACATGAAGTACAATGTGCCACGAGAAAACAGTCTCAGGTATTACCACATAAAGTGACACATATGTCAGATTTGCTAAATTAGTCCTGTTCAGGAAGGGGACAAATGGCCAGTCTGGAAGTGGTTAAAGGCTATGTACACCTTTGGGGGCAATTTTTTTATTATTACATTGTACTTACTTTGAGCTAAAAATAATTTTTTTAACTTGGTCTTTATTAGAGATGAGCGAACTTCTATTTTTAGTTCGGCGTCCAAAGTTCGGGTTCGGGTTATCGTAGCATCCCGTTATGGATTCCATAACGGCATTTGGAATCCATAAGGGGCTGCTTCATTGAACCCGAACCTTGAACAACCCACAGTCATGTGATCAGTGCAGGGGGCGTGGCTCAGCACTGGATTGGATAAGAGGTGATCCAGTGCCGAGCCACGCCCCCTGCACTGATCACATGATGGTGACGTCACCCCAGGTCCTTAGGGTTGTCCAAGGTTCGGGTTCAATGAAGCAGCCCCTTATGGATTCCAAATGCCGTTATGGAATCCATAAAGTGATGCTGCGATAACCCGAACCCGAACTTTGGACGCCGAACTAAAAATAGAAGTTCGCTCATTTCTAGTCTTTATTACAAATATTGAACCCTTTTTTTCGGCTGAACTTCAGGTCAAAGTTCGGGTTCGGGACCAGAACTTGACCAGAACACCGAACACGAACCAGGACTCCATTAAAGGCAATGGGTACCCGAACGTCACTTTATTATTTTCCGTTATAACATGGTTATAACGGAAAATAATAGCATTCTTGAGATAGAATGCTAAATAAAATGGCCATTTAGATTAAGGGGTTAAAAATAATTAAAAAAAAACTCACCTCATCCACTTGATCGCGCAGCTGGTATCCTCTTCTTTCTTCATTCAGCAGGACCTGCGATGACGTCACCACGCTAACCATGTGGTAAGCGCGGTGACTTAATCGCAGGTCCTTTTGCAGGTCCTGAAGAAAGAAGAGGATACCGGCTGTGCGATCAAGTGGATCAGTTGAGTTTTTTTTATTGTTTTAACCCCTCAATGGCCATTTTATTTAGCATTCTATCTTAAGAATGCTATTATTTTCCGTTATAACCTTGTTATAATGGAAAATAATAAAATTACCCGAACACCGAACCCGAACCTGAACTTCAGTGAAAAAGTCCGGGTTTGGGTCCGGGTACCTGAACTCGCAAAGTTCGGTACGAACCCGAACTTTGCACTTTGGGTTCGCTCAACCCTACTAACAAGTGAAATTTTGCAGAGATTGCTTTTGTTTTCCTACATTATCACACAACTGCAGTAGATAGTAGCAGTGCAACGTGCTGTGATGTCTAAAGGTGGACAACAGTGTCAGCAAATAAAGACTATAGGGGAAACTTATTAAGACTGGCATTTTACACACTGGTCTTAAAGGGGTTGTCCGGTTTCCAATATTCCAACACCTGGCACCCCCGCCGATCAGATATTTGAAGAGAATGCAGGGTTCCTGCTAGCCCTGCATTCTTTTCACTGTTTACTTGCTCGCCCTCTACATTGCAGTGACGAGCACTGTAATTACACACTGGAATTCTCGAGAATGAGAAGGAGCATTTGTACTTGCACTCTGTCCCATTCAAATAAACGTGACAGAGGAGCTGTAATTACTCTTCCCGCCACTGCAATGTCGATGGAGAGCAGGTGAACAGTGAAGTGAATGCAGTGCTCGCATGAGTGCTGTGTTCCCTTTGTACAGGTGATTAGCAGGGGTGCTAGGAGTTGGACCCCCACCAATCTGATACTGATGACCTATGAGGATAGGTCATCGATATTGGAAACAGGACAACCCCATTACTCTCCCACCACAATTATTAAGAGGAACATGCCTCTTAATATTTGTGTCACATCTGTGCAGGTCCTTTCATATTTTAAGATATACTGATAATGCAGCATTTATTATGCACAAATCTGCTGTGTTTGAATAAACTCTTTCCACTACTGACTGTAATATATTTGTGAACAGTAATGTACGAACAGTATATGTCATGGACTGTGTTACCTTTTCCCTTTTAGGTCCGGGAGTGCTCCAGATATTATAGCTGCCAGTCCCATTGCTCCTTCTGCATCTGCCGTAACCCTCTCGCACTCTAGCAACCTCAGCATGGACAACAACACGTCCTCCTCTCTGGATGGAGACAGAACTACTTAATCATTACCACTTTGGCATTTCTTACCTTTCATTCAGAAAGCAGTAATATAAGAGAGTTCAGCAGATTGCTGTTAAGGGAATCCTTCTAGTACAGTGCTGTATAAAAGAGGAGATTTCATCAAGAAACTGTCTATAGTTACAGTTAGTGTTGAGCGAAGTGGAATTTGATCCGAAGGTTAGTAAAAAAAAATTGATTTGAAACGAATTGGAGTGAATAACCTGTCTGGTTCTACTGTTATTGGGGTGTTCGCCTTGTTTAATAGATAAACAATTCTATTAGGCCTTAATTCTCAAATTGGGATGAATAAGCTGTCTTGTTCTACTGGTATTGGGGTGTCCACCCTGTTCAATAGATGAAATTTGATTCTCAAATTGGGTTGAATAACTTGTCTTGTTCTACCGTTATTGGGGTGTTCACCTTGTTTAATAGATTAACAATTCTATTAGGCCTTTATTTTTAAATTGGGGTGAATAACCAGTCTTGATCTATTGTTTAGAGTGGTGTACACCTTGTTTATTACATAAACAATTCTAGTAGGCCTTGATTCTCAAATTGGCGTGAATAGCTTGTCTACTTCTACTGTTAGTGGGGTGTCCACATTGTTTAATACAGTGGTGCCCAACCTACGGCCCGCGGACCAAATGCGGCCCGCGAAGCCGCATCATGCGGCCCACGCAATAACGGGACTTTATCAGTGCAGGACGTGCTGCAAACGGCACAGGCAGCAAAGTGACACTGCCTGTGCCTGCAATAACCAATAGCAAAGCTCCAGACAGCAAGGAGCTTTGCTATTGGTAAGATTGGGCGGGCGCTGGAGCGATAGAGCGCCCTGCAGTGGGAGAAGCCAGCGGGAGATGAGAGGAGGAGGGGCCAGCTCCTGGTGGTGTCGGGCACACTGCGCAAGCATGGCGGTGGAGGATCTGACTGAAGCCTAAAGACCAGACATCAAGGTAGACCTGCAGAAGAAGGTGACAGCGCAGTATGTGGTGTATACATGTGTGTAATGTATGTAGGGCAGTGTGTGATCATTACATACTGCACTATATACATTACACACCTGTATACATCACATGCCCAATCACAGTAATAATTCCAAGATATTGCCCTCTTCACAGCCCATTCCCCCTCACAGTTATAATGTCCAGATATGTGCCCTCTTCACAGCCATAATGCTAACACGTGCCCCCTCACAGTAGTTATGCCCTGATATGTGCCCTCTTCACAGTAGTTATGCCAGATATATGCCCTCTTCACAGCTGTAATGTTCACACGTTCCCCCTCACAGTAATAATGTCCAGATATATGCCCCCTTCACAGCCATAATGCTAACACGTGCCCCCTCATAGTAGTTATGCCCTGATATGTACTCTCTTCACAGTAGTCATGCCCTGATATGTGCCCTCTTTACAGTAGTTCTGCCAGATATGTGCCCTCTTCACAGTAGTAATGCTCACTCGTGCCCCCTCACAGTAATAATGCCCAGATATATGCCCCCTTCACGGCTGTAATGCTCACACGTGCCCCCTCATAGTAGTTATGCCCTGATATGTACCCTCTTCACAGTAGTCATGCCCTGATATGTGCCCCGTCACAGTAGTTATGACTAGATATGTGCCCTCTTCACAGTAGTAATGCTTACTCATGCCCCCTCACAGTAGTTATGCCAGATATGTGCCCTCTTCATAGTAGTTATGCCCTGATGTGTGCCCCCTCACAGAAGTTATGCCCAGATATGTGCCCCCTCACAGTAGTTATGCCCAGATATGGGCCCCCTCACAGTAGTTATGCCCAGATATGTGCCCCCTCACAGTAGTTATGCCCTTATATGTGCCCTCTTCACAGGGGTAATGCTCACACGTGCCCCCTCACAGTAATTATGCCAGATATGTGCCCTCTTCACAGTAGTAATGCTCACACGTGCCCCCTCGCTGTAATAATGACCAGATATGTGCCCTCTTTACAGAAAAAATGCCCGGATATTTGTTCCTTCACAGTAGTAATGCTCACATGTGCCCCCTCACAGCTATTGTATTTCTTTCTGGTGAAGCTATCTGGTTCCGGCCCGCGAAATTTATACCAAGTCTAGTGCGGCCCTCAGACGAAAAACGGTTGGGCACCACTGGTTTAATAGATAAACAATTCTATTAGGCCTTGCTTCTTAAATTGGGGTGACCAGTCTTGTTCTGCTGTTATCGGGGTGTCCACCTGTGAGTGCAACAATGCTAAAAGTGCATTATATTATATATTGTGTCAGTATTAAACTTCCTTCTAGAATTATATTCATCTGTCGTCTTTGGCCTTGAGATAGTCTGCAGACTATCTAGTCATGACTCTGTGAAGCGTGCCAGTTCTGGGTGTGTAGCCAAAGAGTGAGTAAAAGGGGAATACAAGAGAGTTCAAGGGATCATCTTTCTTCTGTACCAATCAATGTAAATGTCAAATGTTATGTTTATTGTTTATGAAGGGTGGCTCAATTCTATTAGGACTTGATTCTCAAATTGGGAGAATAACTTGTCTTGTTCTACTGGTATTGGGGTGTCCACCCTGTTCAATAGATGAACAATTCTATTAGGCCTTGATTCTCAAATTGGGGTGAATAAACTGTCTTGTTCTACTGTTATTGGGGTGTCCACCTTGCTTGATAGATAAACAATTCTATTAGGCCTTGATTCTCAAATTGGGGTGAATAACCTGTCTTGTTCTTCCCCACCTAGATAAAAAACCATGAACCACAACATATACACAATACAGACCCGGCTGTGGCAACTCTTAGAGAATCCTCACCCTGAGAAAGCTGACACAAAACACGTGTCGGGGTATCTATCTAGGAGTTGCCACTAGCCTGCATTGTGTATATGTTGTGGTTCATGGTTTTTTATCCAGGTGGGGGAGCCACATGGTTTAATTTTGTATTTATTTATACTTGTTTTTCCATCCTACCTTTTCCATTACTTTGAATGCTATAACTTGATGTCCCAACGTATTGTGTGCACTCTCCATGTGGTTGTGTCTGTCTTTGCTAATTTATGCATCTATTTATTTGTTTTATCTATTTCAATAAAGATACATTTTTCGATATACATTTTTGTATTATATCTGTGTGTATGCTGAGTGTCTGGGTTTGTCCAATCTAGGAGCTATGTAGCCAGCAAAAGTAACTGCAGAAGTAGGGGGGGGGGGGGGGAGCAGCGCAGCAACAGGCCAGAGCTGCTACTGCCATCCAGCAGTTTTTCCAGCATGTTTTCATGACCAGTCCTGCTGTCCTTGAATGTATAACTCAGTCTTTAACATCATCTCAACTGACATCAGACACACATAGCCAGGAGTCGGTGGGTTCCTCTGACACCACACTTAGTTGGCATGGCCCAGGAACAAGCTCTGTGCCCTTACCTGTCCCGAACCTGCCTCTTTCCTTTGCTGCTCCTTCTGCAAGGCAAGTAATGTATGCCGCCAGCTCTGCTCTGCCCAGCCCAGAGCCTATTTAGGACAGGTCCACTGCTTCCTCCTGTAGGTGTGCGAGTAACAATGATGACAGTCTTGTGGGAGCAGGTGTTGAGAGCGCTCAGGAACGTGGTCATCAGGTTTGTGAGGGTGACAGTGGCGTACACACAATCTATGGGGCCCCGGTGCGAAACTGATCCATGGGGCCCCCCCCCCCCCCTAATTTCTAAGAGCGCTGCTAATGGCCATTCAGCCCCAGTTTACTACTAAAATTATTTTGGCTAAATAAAGTATATTACAAAAATGTAACCTATCACTTGCCATTTCCGTGCAGCTAATTCGCTGCGTGAATGAGTGCAAAGCCCGGCTCCGAACAGCAGAGACAGAGCACTACCAGGATTAATAATGCTCCGTTCCTCTCTGTGATCTTTTAACTACAAAATCACGGTGACAACTTTATCTCACTGTGATTTTGTAGTAAAAAGATCACAGAGAGGCACGGAGCATTATCAATCCTGTTAGTGCTCCGTGTCTCTGCTGTCTGGAGCGGGGCTTGGCACTTATTCACACAGCAGATTACCCGTACAGGATGTTAAAGAGCCCTAACCCCAATGCACGGCTACACTCACCCAGTCCTAATAAAATCTGGTCCTACCTCATCCAGAGTGTGGCTGGCGTGGGCGTGATGTCCGCTGGATCCAGAACAAGGTCCCTGTGGGGAGAAAAAAAGAATAATTACATAAGGAAGGGATGGTGACTGACCCTGTGAAATCACCAGCAGGGGGCGCTGTGCTGGCCGGTAAGACTGAGCCATGCCAATGTATAGCAGGGTAATCTAGTGCTACCACACAGTACTAATGCCCACCTTGAGGCCCCTCACAGTACTAATGCCCACCTTTGTTCCTGTAACAGTAGGTATACTCAGATATGTGCCCCCTCACAGTAGTTATGCCAAATATGTGCCCCCTCACAGTAGTAATGACCAGAATATGTGTCCCCTCACAGTAGTAATGACCAGAATATGTGTCCCCTCACAGTAATATGCCCAGATATGTGCCCCCTCACAGTAGAAATGCCAAATATGTTCCCCTCTCACTGTAGTAATGCCAGATTATGTGTCCCCTCACAGTAATATGCCCAGATATGTGCCCCCTCACAGTAGTAATGCCGCATATGTGCCCCCTCACAGTAGTAATGACCAGAATATGTGCCCCTTCACAGTATTTATGCCCAGTTATGTGCCCCCTCAAAGTAGATATGCCAGATTATGTGCCCCTTCAAAATATTTATGCCTAGATATGTGCCCCCTCACAGTAGTTATGCCACATTATGTGTCCCTCAAATTAGATATGCCCACATATGTGCCCCCTCACAGTAGTTAAAGGGTTTCTGTCATCACTTTTTGACATTATAAGCTGTCTGACATTAGCTATGTGCTAATGTCAGAGCAGCTGATAATGTCTTTACAAAAATCCGAGCTATACTCGGGCCAAAAACGTAATTTTATAATATGTAAATTAGCCTCTAGGAGCAGGGCGTTGCCCTGCTCCTAGAGCTCTGTGCGGCAACCTGCTGGCACGCCCCTTCTTACTTTGAGTGACAGTGCCGGGCAGCGATCCTCCACCACTGTCTCCTTCTGAAATCCAGCGCCTGCACGGCCGCTCTGTATTCGGCGCAGGCGCGGTGAGCAGAGGACAGCAGGCACCAGCGTCCTCTGCTCACCGCGCCTGCGCCGAATACAGAACGGCCGTGCAGGCGCGGATTTCACAAGGAGACAGTGCCGGAGGATCGCTGCCCGGCACTGTCACTCAAAGTAAGAAGGGCGTGCCAGTAGGTTGTCAAGACAGAGCTTCTAGGAGCAGGGCAACGCCCTGCTCCTAGAGGCTAATTTACATATTATAAAATTACGTTTTTTGACCCGAATATAACTCGGATTTTTGTAAAAAAGACATTATCAAGCTGCTCTGACATTGGCACATAGCTAATGTCAGACAGCTTATAATGTCAAAAAGTGATGACAGAAGCCCTTTAAGCTTTCATATGTGCCCCTCAATCCTCATAGTTATGCCTTCATATGTGCCCCCTCACAGTAATGCCTGATTAGGTGCCCCCTCAAATTAGTTATGCCCCCCTCTTGCTCTTTGCCCGCAGTCTGCAGCCTTAGAAAAAAAAAAAAAACTACTTACCTTCTTCCCTGATGACAGGCTCCCTCCTCACTCATCTCGGTGCTGGCTGTGCTGAAGGCAAATTCCCGGGTCTTCAGATCTCCTCCCACAGCCAGCAGCGCGATCTGGGGCCAGCAGGGGGAGCTCCTGAGCTGTGAAGAGCAGTGAAGCAGGGATGAAAGAGGTTTCCCTGCTTCACTCCGGAAAAGAAATGCCTGCCGGGTGTGAGTGAGTGAGTGCTCCCCCCCCCCCTCCACATTATACATGTAATGGAGCGCTCTGTACTTCGTGCTGGGCCCCATCAGAGCGCTCCATTACATGTTAGTACATGATTTAGGGTAGCTTGCTGGCCTGGGGGGTGGGTCCACAGGCGGCCGGGCCCCCTGGAGTGCCGGGCCCGGTCGCAATTGCGACCCCTGCGACCCCTGTATGTACGCCACTGGAGGGTGACTTAAGTGACGAGCAGACCGTAGTGGATGATGATCTAGCCGATCACCCATGTGGTTGACTCTAAACATTTCAGAGAACTGATGGCTTGTGTTGAGCCAAGATAGAGAGTCCGAAGCCATCACTACTATTTAAAAAAAAGCTGTACCAGCCCTGAAAACTTACATACACCAGAAGGTGGGCCAGTCCTTGAGCCTGTCAGTGTCTGGTACAGTTCATGGCAGCGCCAACATGTGGAGCTTTAACTATGTTCAAGGCCCACTGGGTAAATGTGTTTCTTGCCCAGGCACACCAGCAACTTGGCCAGGTGATGGCAATTCTGACTTTCACGTTTTCATGCTGTGATTCAGGTGCCAATGTCCTCCTCTGCCTCCTTATCATCCACCTTGTCCTTAGCCTCTACTGTAGGCACAGTTCTGAGTGGTCCTCCCGCATACAGAATATAGCGATGTCACGCTGTTGTGCACCTGGCCAGGCTGGGCGAACAGAGTCACACTGGGGAGGAACTGCTCCGTGTCCTTCCTCAAGAAATCGAATCCTGCCCTGTCTCCTCACTAACTGAAGATTTGAACCATGGTCACAGATCATGGGAAGAACATTCTGTCAGTGCTGCGTAAAGGGGGCCTGACCTGCGCACCCTACATGGCGCATGTTTTTAATCTGTTTGTAACCCGGTTCCTAAAGATTTCCACCCAGCTGCAAGGCATCATGAAAATGGCCAGGAAACTGCATGACCCTTTAGCCATTCTTACCGTGCAAAACATGCCCTTCTTGAGCTGCAAAGGCAGAATAGTGTTCCCCAACATCGCATCATATGTGACGTTTCCACACATTGGAACTCCACTCTTCACATGTTGTTCCGACTGTATGAGCAGAGGAAGGCCATGAACGATTTTGTGATGATTTAGGCAGACAGGAATACTTGCTGTGTAATTTCGACGTTAGCCAATGACAGCTCACGCGTAATACCTGAAAAATGGCTCATGCCGTTTGCTCAAGCCCTTTGAGGAGGATACTTTATTTGTCAGTTGCCAGGACTACGGGATGAATGATGTCATTCCACTCCTTCATGTCCTGGAGCATATGCTGATAAATCTGACGGGCCAGGGGACAGGAGACATGTCACCTACATGCTACGGCCACCTGAGCCCTGTGGAGGCTGAAGATAAATGCCCAGAAATTGTATACAGAGCTAGTTGGTTTATCTGCCCAAGTGACAGGAAAAGCATGAGGAGCTGAAGGGCGATGAGGAAGACCAGGCAGATGACCCTGACAGGCCGTGGCAGTTGAGATGGAGAAAGGGATTCTCTCTTATTCCTTTGCGCAAATGGCCAGATTCATGCTGAGTTGCTTAAGAAGTGACAGCCATATTATCACCATTTGGCAGAGGGATGACTACTAGTTCTTCACGATGTTAGACCCTTACTACTGGTGGCCTTTTTTATACCTGCTGAGAGGGATGATTTGAGTCTCGAGTCTCTGATGAGATCGTTTCTTCACCCGCCAACTGTAGAAACCAGCTAGCAGCAGGACATGGAGCAGAACCTGAACCAGCAGGTGGTGGCATACTTGGACAGCACCCTGTCATCCCAGATCCAAGATTCCTTGGGCAGCCAAACTAAAATTGTGGCCCGGCCAGTAGTGTGGCAGCAAAGTAGGTGTTTAATGCATTGGGGGGTGGGGTATAGTTACCACAAGGAGAACTCAACTTTCAATACAAAATGTTGAAAGAATAATCTTTATAAAAATTAATCAGGCGTGGATCAGCCAGGATTTCCACATAACGGTGCATCGGAGTAGATGGGTCTGGCAGTGTGCTGCCACAGCAGAACATTGTGAAATTTGGCCACGTGCTTTAGCCACTATTTTGATGCTACCACCCGCCTGATGCCACAAACTTGCTGCCATCTTCTACTACTGCCACCATCTTGTGCTGTTACTGCCACTGCTGTTGTCTCCCCACTCTGTGACTGGGCCACTATGTTGACTCTTCTTGCTGTTGCCACCCTCACTGGCCATTATGTTGACTCCTCATGCTGTTGCCACCCTCACCACTCTGTGACTGGTCCACTATGTTGACTCCTCATGCTGTTGCCACCCTCACCACTCTGTTCTGGGGCCACTTGTGTACCTGTTTGGCCTTGTTGACATCACTGTTTATTTTACCCTTCTGATCTGTCAGAAGAAGCAAAAAATGAAAAACACTATGGATCCTGTCTTTGGAACATCCATAAGGCGTCAATCACACAGTCAGTATTTTGCATTTGGATTTCATCATGATTTAGAAGCCAAAAGCAGGAGTGGGTCCAAAACATAGAAGACATGAAAATATTTCCATCACATCAACTCTGTTTTGGACCCAGTCCTGTTTTTGCCTTACAAATACTGATCAATTACTGACCAAAAACTATCTGTGTGAAGGCAGATGCTCAAAGACAGGATCCGTCTTTTTGGGGTTGTTCTTCTGACGGATCATAAGAAGGGAAAAATAAACAGTGATGAAAGACTGTTTTGTGTTTTTGACTCGCAACTGACCAAAGTGAAGTGGGAACTGAGCCTAATAGTGACGCACAGTCATTCTACAGCTAACAAAAGTCATTCAAAAGCATATGTTTGCACTGCCATAACATGGTTTAAAGGAACCTTTTTTTTCTCCATTACTTTATTGGCACTGTCTCCATGTCCTTCTTTTGTTCCACTAGAGTTATTGGGACACAGATACTGCAGGGGCGCAGAGTGTTATTTTCTGTTCACATAAGGCTGCTGTATGCTTTTTTTGGGGTTTAGCTAGGGCTGTTGGTGGCCTGCATGACGATGCGTACATCCCTATACTATATGAGACCTCCCTGTCATACTGACTCACAGTAACTGTTTCAGATAGAAATACCTATGCATTTTGCTGGAATGGACAGTGATGTACACCGAGGTACACTTTCCCTGCTGGCTGGGATAGAGCTGATTTAACGTACTTCATGACAAATTAATTCTTGGAGAAATTCGGTGAAAAATTCGCTCATCTCTAGTTAAGTCATCACTACAGTGTATTAACACAGTGGCAAAAGCAATGATGTATCACTACATATTTATGAATACTGTAGTTTCTGTCCAAAAGGGTATCTAGAAGTAAAGCCACAACATTTTATAAGCTAGCAAAGCACTTTTAAACACATAATAGATGTAAAACCATTTAAAGTAACAAGTAAAACAAAACAAGCCACCTAAGATCCACCATGCTTGCCTACTCTGGTCATGACCACCCTTGGTAACAAGCACCGTATTGTAGATTAAAGAGGCTCAGAAAGTGGTAGTTGCCTAGTCTTGTCTATGGGAGCATCACAGCAAATATTCTTCACTAACAATGTCCCTTTCAGTGATTTTCTAAGTTATTCTTCACCAAGTTTAGTGAATGGAGCATAAGGCACTTATGGACTATCATAAGCAACTGTGACATAGGTGATCTGTGATTTGATACCATGGTTAAATAAGTGTATTCAAATAGGTTTTCTGATTACATATAGCTAAAATCCCAAACTGTAACCTATGCATGTTTCCAATCTTATTTTGCACATTTTGACTATGGCAGCCAATCATTTAGTGATTGCATCCCATGGAGGAGGACACATTGGGCAGATTTACTAATACTGTCTAACACCGAGAGAGTGTAAACCTAGACAGTGTTAAAGAGGACCTGTTGCCTCCCCAGACATGTTTGTTTTAGTAACTACTTCCATTCCCCATGTAATAACAGTTCTGGAGCATCTATTCTTATGAATATTAGGTGGGTGTTACCAGTTGGGGAGAGGGGGTCTCGGCCTAGACTGGCACTAGCAACACTGATTGGATAGTGTCACACTGTGCCACATTTATCATAGTGGTGGATGGTGCATTTTGAACAATAAGTTTGTCCTATTGTTGCCACAAGCAAGTTAACTGTCAACGCCGGAGGGATTTTGAAGTTGTTATTTTAAGCCATAGATGTAGCAAAATCAGGGTTTCCAAAAGGTGGTATTAAAGGGGTTCTCCAGGAATTACGAAAATCAAAATACTCAAATATTACTTTACTATAAATAAATTCCCAAATACCTTTCATTAGTTATAATGGGTAGCTTTATCTAGGGAGCAATCATTAGGAGAAATAAAATGGCCGCCATCCTATTAGTACACACAAAACCTGTCCTAATCACACAGCAGGCCAAGTTACCTCACAACACTAAGCCAAAGAGCTGTCTCATCCTCCACTCTGCTCTGCTTGTCTTATCCATCCTCTCTGTACTTCATGTCTCCTCATAAACTCCATTCCTACAGAGATTCAGCCAAAGATCTTATCATCTGTATTCGGGATCATAATCCCGGACAAATAGGAGAGGAGGATGAGGCAGCTATTTACCTCATTGTTGTGAAATAACTCATCCTGCTCTGTGATTAGGACATGTTTTGTGTGTACTAATAGGATGGCGGCCATTTTATTTTTCCTAATGATTGCTCCCCAGACAAAACGAGCCATTATAACTAATGAAAGGTATTTGGGCATATATTTACAATAAAGTAATAGTATTTTAATTTTACGGAATTTCTGGAGAACCCCTTTAAACGAATGAAGCATACTAAAAATGTATCAGACTGGGGAATACATATTGACTTAAAAAAAAAGTATGTGCATGTTGCTGCTTATCAGAATCTCTACAAAAATGTCTATGTGTAATAAATGAACAATCTGCAATCATTTTCCATAGAGTCAAAGTATATAAAACAGTGGTACTCACCTCACTGATATAACCTGATCTATAAGCTTCTTGGTCAGCTTTAATGTGTTTGCACCAAATGAAGGTCCACCCAGCTCTAAAATGTACAAACCGTAAAATTCAATTTCTCTACTCAAATAGAAAATAATGACAAATGTATATTTACTTTACTTTTCATTCATTGATAGCATCTTTGAATGGGTCACAAAAATGCTTTGATCACAATATAAAACTTTATGCATATAATAATTCAGTGGCCTCAGTGAAAATGATACATACATAGTGTTAAAGGGCATCTGTCAGCAGATTTGTACCTATCACACTGACTGACCTGTTGCATGTGCGCTTGGCAGCTGAAGGCATCTGTGTTGATCCCATGTTCACATGTGTCTGCATGGCTGAGAAAAATGGTTTTAATATATGCAAATGAGCCTCCTGGAGCAACGGGGGAGTTGCAGTTACAACTAGAGGCTCAGCTCTCTCTGCAACTGGTTCACGCTCTGCACTCTGATAGGGCCAGGCATTGTGGATGTCATTGTGCCTTACCCTGACTTCACCTAAAGTCTTGCACTGCACTGTGTGCTTCAGTATCCAGCACAGGCACAGTACAGGAAAGTGGCTCGCCGGTAGTTCTCTTCTGTACTGTGAGCCTCTTTCCTGTATAAGTGAGTAAAAGAAATAGTATCTGGCTGCGGCTGCGCCAGATACTAAAGCACACAGCACAGCACAAGCCTTTAGGTGAAGTCAGGACCAGCCGTGATCAGTCAAAGTTCAGAGCGCACAGCAGTTTCAGAGAGAGCAGAGCCTCTAGGTGTAACAGCAACTCCCCTGTTGCTCCATGAGGCCCATTTGCATATATTAAAACTTTAGAGCGCCCCATCCGTGCGGCTCCCGGGGCGCTCCAGAATGACGTCAGAGCGCCCCATGCGCATGGATCACGTGGTCCATGCGATCACGTGATCCATGCGTGTGGGGCGCCCTGACGTCACTCTGGAGCGCCCCGGGAGCCGCACGGATGGTGAGTATACTGCTCCCCCGCTCCGCACTACATTTTACCATGGCAACCAGGACTTTAGCGTCCTGGCTGCCATGGTAACCATTGAGAAAAAGCTAAACGTCGGATCCGGCGATGCGCCGAAACGACGTTTAGCTTAAGGCCGGATCTGGATTAATGCACTTCAATGGGCATTAATTCCGGATCCGGCGTTACGGCATGTCTTCCGGATTTTTGGACGGAGACAAATCCACAGCATGCTGCGCTTTTGTCAACGTCCAAAAAACGTTCACATACTGAACGGAAGACATCCTGATGCATCCTGAACGGATTGCTCTCCATTCAGGATGCATTAGGATAATCCTGATCAGTAGCTTTCCGTCCTAGAGCCCCGAGGACGGAACTCTAGGACGGAAAGCAAAAACGCTGATGTGAAAGGGGCCTTAGCAATGCGGGCACACATGAACATGGAACCAACTCAGGTGCCTTCAGCTGCCAAGCGCACATGCAACAGGTTGGCCAGTTTCATAGGTACAAATCTGCTGACAAATGCCCTTTAAATGTAATGGACCCAAATAGATTTTTACAGAATCAGTTTTTTTACCCCTAATCCTGAAGATCCCTGGTATTTACACTGTCACACTATGTAGATTAATGCTTTAGCACTTTTCGTATTGCACTGCATAACATAAATGGACCTCTGATCCATGTCATGTTCCAAGATGTCTTTACTTTAGAATGTATTTCATAGTGTTTGGAGCTATTGCCGTCATTTTCATTAAAATATGAAAAAAAAAATTAGATACAATGCACTTAGGGCATTACTGAACTGAACAGGAAACATGTAATGGAAGAACCATAATTACTGTTTTGATTCTACTTGCCATAGCTATAATATTCCAACAAGTATTTCTATTTAATAAGAAACAGACGAGTGACTTAAAAAGGGCTTTTTATCTGAAACTATTTCCTACTTTGCATTGTACATTTTAGAAACTCAACATGCTCAAATTCCTCTATGTTAATCAGTCTAAAGACACCCACATTTATTTTTAAGTTGAGTAGATTACATATGATGGCCAGACATGGAAAGCATTGAACATCTAAGAGTAAATTTCTGGTTTTAACGCCAGTTAAAGAGAAACACATAAAAGGCAACTGTCTAATGCAGTAGTTACCAACCTGTGGCTCTCCAGATGTTACAAAACTACACTGCCAGCATGCCTGACTGTCTATAGAAGGTAAGAGAGTGTTCATATAGAGATAGTTTATATCTTTCAACATTAGTTTGCCATCATTTGCAGATCAATAGGGCTGAGAATCTTGGTCCTGCTACTTATCTCCATAACAGTCCTTCAAACCTGAGCTACCAGATATAAATGGACAGACTGCAAATCTGAGATTTTATTATGTTGGAACATGCTTCATATCCCATTTTGTGCAGTGGAGTAGAGGGTTTGGTCCCAAATATGTTTTTTTATGTTTTCTTATATACAAAATAGCTCTCCACCAGTGGCCCCTACAGCTGGCGATTCTGTTAATCAACAGTGGGGTAATCAACAAAACCACGCACAACCTTCTGTAGACAGCACTGTTTTGGTGTTCAATCTCGCAAATACACAGTTAGGTTGTTTGAGGAGGCTGCGGCACTCCAGTGAAGCATGCGGCCTTCTTGCAGCTTACCCTAGGCCAGTGAAATCGTTTTGACGGTCAATTGAATGGGGCTGAGCTGCGATACCAAGCACAGCCGCTATACAATATAGGGTGCTGTGCAGGGGCGTAGCTAACGGCTGATGGGCCCTGGTGCCAGAGTTCATCTTGGGCCCCCTTTCCTCAGTGCTTTGTGTGGCTTCTTATGCGGCACAAGGTTCTTTGGGCCCCCTCAGGCTCCTGGGCCCGGTAGCGACTGCTACCTCTGCACCCCCTATAGCTACGCCCATGGTGCTGTGATTGGTAAACTCTGAGAAGGCTGTGGATTACTGATCAGATACTAATGACCTATCCTGAAAACCCCTTTAACAATACAGACTGTCTCACGAGTGTGGTTCACTTGCTTGAGAACGGCTCCTGTGAAAGCTGAAACATTGCAATGAGTAAATAAATCGACCATTTACACTGTGTGCTTCCTCCATCACTTTCTGTGGTTCAATATTTTTGGACTTCAGATATTGTCTATGAGGAGCCTGCACCAGTTAATTACTGTTTTAGGCCTCTTGCACAAGAACGTGTGCGCCCCGTGCCCGTGCTGCGGACCGCATTTGCGGATCCACAATACACGGGCACCATTCCGTGGCCATTCCGCATCACGGATGCGGACCCATTCATTTCAATGGGACTACGGAGTGCTTCCGTGGGGTTCCGTTCCGTACTTCCATCCCGCAAAAAGATAGAACATGTCCCATCTTTTTGCGGAACGGGCAGATCAAGGACCCTTTCAAGTGAATGAGTCCGCAATCCGCTGCAGCTGCCCCGCGGTCAGTGCCGGTGCATTGCGGGCCGCAATTTGCGGCCCACAGCACGGGCCCGGGCGCACACCTTTCACTTTGTCACCTTCTCCTATTTTTGATCACTTGTCCTCCTCTGGCGCCCCTACAGTTAACCATAGTCCCTTACAGGAATTGTGTTTAACCCTCTACTTTTTATCCTACTCTACTATATCTTGTGATCTGATCATCTAGTGTAGGTAGTCTTAAGACCATGATACATTTTGGTCAAAGTTTTTCATATATAACATAATTATAACAAACAGACATGAACTGCAGGCTAAGAAAGTCCTTTGAAGTTCAATGACAATATTTTACGTCACAGACAGTATATAGCATAAATAGTTCTGGGAAAATTACTTGCAAACATTTTCATATGCATTGTATACACTGCTCAAGGCATATCTAGTCAAAAGTGCAGGCAAAAAGCAAACATATGTAACTGATCTCAGATATAATATACAATCATATGTGGGTCTTACTTGCCTGAAAAACATCTTCCATGGTCTTTTATTTCACCAGGAAAACATACACTGCCCCTGTCCAAAAAAAAAGTCACTACCAAAACAAAAAAGGTCACACACACTAATATTTTGTTGGACCGCCTTTAGCTTTGATTGCGGCACTCATTAGCTGTGGCATTGTTTCAATAAGCTTCTGCAATGTCACAAGATTTATTTCCATCCAGTGTTGCATTAATTTTTCACCAAGATCCTGCATTGATGATGGTAGAGTCTGACCGCTGCGCAAAGGCTTCTCCAGCACACCCCAAAGATTCTCAATGGGGTTAAGGTCTGGACTTTTGTGGCCAATCCATGTGTAAAAATGATGTCTCATGCTCCCTGAACCACTCTTTCACAATTTAAGCCCAATGAATCCTGGCATTGTCATCTTGGAATATGCCCGTGCCATCAGGAAAGAAAAAATCCATTGATGGAATAACCTGGTCATTCAGTATGTTCAGGTAGTCAGCTGACCTCATTCTTGGAGCACATACTGTTGCTGAACCTAGACCTGACCAACTGCAGCAACCCCAGATCATAGCACTGCCCCCACAGGCTTGTACTGTAGGCACTAGGCATGATGGATGCATCACTTCATCTGCCTCTCTTCTTACCCTGATGCGCCCATTACTCTGGAACAGGGTAAATCTGGACTCATCAGAACACATAACCTTCTTCCATTGCTCCAGAGACCCATCTTTATGCTCCGTAGCAAATTGAAGCCTTTTTTTCTGGTTTGCCTCACTGATTAGTGGTTTTCTTATGGCTACACAGCTGTTCAGTCCCAATCCCTTGAGTTCCCTTTGCATTGTGCGTGTGGAAATGCTCTTACTTTCACTATTAAACATAGCTCTGAGTTCTACTGTTGTTTTTCTTTGATTTGATTTCTCCAAACGTTTAAGTGATCGCCGATCATGATCATTCAGGATTTTTTTCCAGCCACATTTCTTCCTCGAATACGATGGGTCCCCAGTATCCTTCCAGTTTTTAATAATGCGTTGGACAGTTCTTGTAACGCACCAAATTGATCAGTTAGGATCTCAACTGCGGTGTCCTTTGACATCCACTTTTGGCACACTGATTGAGTGTTGGTGGTGTCTTTGCGGCTGCTCAGTGTGTACCCCAGGCGGCTCTCTCAGTCTTAAGCGGAGAGTATGGGGTTAACAAAATCATGTACCGCGTACTAAAGATAGAGTGTAAAACTAATAGTGAGGAAAGTTCGTTTTAGGAAATGAGAGTTCAGATTAAAGTTCATGAAAATAACAGCTCTTGGCAACGTTCAGGAATCCCAGGCCTGCAGTACTAATAACCACCAGCGCGAGTCCCTTCCTTTCAGTGAGCAATGTCAGTGAAACAAAATGACAGGCTTGATACTTGCTGTTGGAAGTCCTGCAGGGATCCTGCAGTGGTGGAGCCGGGTAAGGTAGGTGAGGGTTTCTCCTGGAGGTTCAGAGTTGCAGGTAGTTAGGATCTTGAGTCCTCGTGGTGAATGGAGCAGGCAGGGTGCGCACTCCATTAGTGGAACCCCTGTGCAGCACCTGGCTCCTATTTATTGACCAAGTGTGGGTGGGCGGAGCCACCTTAGACGGCCCAGCGGCCACTGCTTCCAGCCTGGGAGGCAAACAGCGATCGTTGTCATGGTTACACAGGGCATGATCCAGGCTGGAGCGCAAACCACCGTATCCTTACAGTACCCCCTTAAGGGGACCCTCTCCGGGTACCCCAGTAGGGGAGGGTCGGTCGGGAAATCTCCTGTGAAACAACCTTTGGAGTCTGGGTGCATGGACGTCTCGCACATCTTCCCAAGAGTCATCCTGAGACCCGTAACCCTTCCATCTAACGAGGTACTGGATCCTCCCCGTCTTCTTCTGGAGTCGAGAAGCTGCTCAACCTCAAATTCCTCCTCACCTCGGACATTTATCGGGGGAGGGTTGAGGAACCCGTGAGGGGAACGGGCTAGGTCTAAACGGTTTTAGCAACGATACATGGAATGTGGGATGTACCTGTAGTCGAGGAGGAAGGGTAAGTCTCACCGTGTTGGGGTTGATAATTCTTTCTATCAGAAAAGGACCCAAAATTGCCTACCCAGTTTCTTAGCAGGTACCCCAACCGAAGGTTTCTCGTTGACAGCCATACCGAGTCTCCAACCTGATAAGGAGGATTTTCTCTTCTGTGACGATCGTAGTAGATCTTCTGCCTTTCCTTTGCCCGTTGGAGGTTGTCTTTCAGCATCCTGAGGGTTGTTTGCAAGGTAGTTACAAAATCATCTGTGGCAGGAACGTTTGTAGGAAGGTTGATTTCAGGGAGAGACCTAGGGTGGAATCCATAATTAGCAAAGAATGGACTATGTAAAGTGGAGGAATTCACAGAATTGTTGTAAGCGAATTCGGCAAGAGGGAGTAGGCTTTCCCAGTCATCTTGAAGGAATGAGCAGTGACATCTGAGAAATTGTTCCAGACATTGGTTCACCCTTTCCGTCTGCCCGTTAGTTTGGGGGTGGTAGGCGGTAGACATTCTACAGGGAGTGCAGAATTATTAGGCAAATGAGTATTTTGACCACATCATCCTCTTTATGCATGTTGTCTTACTCCAAGCTGTATAGGCTCGAAAGCCTACTACCAATTAAGCATATTAGGTGATGTGCATCTCTGTAATGAGAAGGGGTGTGGTCTAATGACATCAACACCCTATATCAGGTGTGCATAATTATTAGGCAACTTCCTTTCCTTTGGCAAAATGGGTCAAAAGAAGGACTTGACAGGCTCAGAAAAGTCAAAAATAGTGAGATATCTTGCAGAGGGATGCAGCACTCTTAAAATTGCAAAGCTTCTGAAGCGTGATCATCGAACAATCAAGCTGCTTTCATTCAAAATAGTCAACAGGGTCGCAAGAAGCGTGTGGAAAACCAAGGCGCAAAATAACTGCCCATGAACTGAGAAAAGTCAAGCGTGCAGCTGCCAAGATGCCACTTGCCACCAGTTTGGCCATATTTCAGAGCTGCAACATCACTGGAGTGCCCAAAAGCACAAGGTGTGCAATACTCAGAGACATGGCCAAGGTAAGAAAGGCTGAAAGACGACCACCACTGAACAAGACACACAAGCTGAAACGTCAAGACTGGGCCAAGAAATATCTCAAGACTGATTTTTCTAAGGTTTTATGGACTGATGAAATGAGAGTGAGTCTTGATGGGCCAGATGGATGGGCCCGTGGCTGGATTGGTAAAGGGCAGAGAGCTCCAGTCCGACTCAGACGCCAGCAAGGTGGAGGTGGAGTACTGGTTTGGGCTGGTATCATCAAAGATGAGCTTGTGGGGCCTTTTCGGGTTGAGGATGGAGTCAAGCTCAACTCCCAGTCCTACTGCCAGTTTCTGGAAGACACCTTCTTCAAGCAGTGGTACAGGAAGAAGTCTGCATCCTTCAAGAAAAACATGATTTTCATGCAGGACAATGCTCCATCACACGCGTCCAAGTACTCCACAGCGTGGCTGGCAAGAAAGGGTATAAAAGAAGAAAATCTAATGACATGGCCTCCTTGTTCACCTGATCTGAACCCCATTGAGAACCTGTGGTCCATCATCAAATGTGAGATTTACAAGGAGGGAAAACAGTACACCTCTCTGAACAGTGTCTGGGAGGCTGTGGTTGCTGCTGCACGCAATGTTGATGGTGAACAGATCAAAACACTGACAGAATCCATGGATGGCAGGCTTTTGAGTGTCCTTGCAAAGAAAGGTGGCTATATTGGTCACTGATTTGTTTTTGTTTTGTTTTTGAATGTCAGAAATGTATATTTGTGAATGTTGAGATGTTATATTGGTTTCACTGGTAAAAAAAAATAATTGAAATGGGTATATATTTGTTTTTTGTTAAATTGCCTAATAATTATGCACAGTAATAGTCACCTGCACACACAGATATCCCCCTAAAATAGCTAAAACTAAAAACAAACTAAAAACTACTTCCAAAAATATTCAGCTTTGATATTAATGAGTTTTTTGGGTTCATTGAGAACATGGTTGTTGTTCAATAATAAAATTAATCCTCAAAAATACAACTTGCCTAATAATTCTGCACTCCCTGTATGGTCGATTTGGAGTCTAAGACAGAGTGCTCTCCAAAATTTGGATACAAATTGTGAACCCCTGTCTGATATAACTTGGCTAGGGATTCCATGTAGTTTTATGACATTGGACAGAAAGGCCTCGGCAGTTTCACTGGAGGAAGGTAATTTTTTGAGGGCGATGAAGTGTGCCATCTTAGTTAGTAGGTCTACTACAACCATGATGGTGTTGTTTCCTCTGGAGCGGGGGAGTTCTACAATGAAGTCCATTGAAACCCATTCCCAGGGTCTGTTAGGGATAGGAAGAATCATAAGAAGGCCATATGGTCGATTTCTATCACTTTTGCATGAGGCACATGTCTCGCACGTGGAAACATATTGCTTAATTTCTTTGGTCATTTTTGGCCACCAGAAGTTCCTGCGTATCAGGTTTATGGTTTTGGCAATGCCAGGGTGTCCCGCGAGGGGTGAGTCATGGCAGAGTTTGATTACCTGGGTGGTGAGAGGAGTTGGTATGTACAGTAGGTTGTTTTTGTAGAGGAAACCCCGTTGGTCTTTCAGAAGTCCCGGGGGATGTTAGCACAGTCAATTTTCAGAGCATCCTTAAGCTGGGTTTCCAATTCGATGGTGGCGAAGATAATTTTGTTAGGTGGTATAATGCATGTGGGGGCTGTGACTGCGGCGCGGCATTCAGCCAGACGTGATAAGGCATCAGCCTTCCCATTTTTGAGCCTGGTCGGTAAGTAATTTGAAAGTCAAATCTGTCAAAAAAAAACTCCACCGTACCTGACGTGCTGACAGTGTTTTACTGGTTTTCAGGTATTGTAAATTACGGTGATCCGTGTATATTGTGATGGGGTGTGTTGAACCTTCAAGTAGGTGCCTCCAGTTCTCTAGGGAACATTTTATGGCAAGAAGTTCCTTTTCCCCTATGGGGTAGTTGATTTCAGCGGTGTTTAGAGTCTGGGAGTAGAACCCGACAGGATGTAATGGGGATGAGAAGGAGCTCCGCTGGGACAGAACAGCTCCTATGGCTGCCTGTGATGCATCTACTTCCAGCACAAAGTGATAGTTTGGATTCGGAATGGTCAGAATTGGTGCTGAAGTGAATTTGTCTTTAAGTAACTCAAAAGCTGATTGGGCCTCCATGGACCAAACAAATTTCGTGTTGACACTAGTTAATCTGGTTAGGGGTTTGATGGTAGCGGAGAAGTCTTTGATGAATTTCCTGTAGAAGTTCGAGAACCCTATGAAACGCTGGAGGGCTTCTCTCCTGGAGTCCGAATCGGCCAGTTTTGGATGCAAGTGATCTTTGACTGATCCATCTGAATTCCCTTGGGTGAGATTATATAACCAAGGAACGGAAGGGTAGTAGTCTCGAATATACACTTTTCTGGTTTGACATATAAGTGATGGACGCTTAATCGCGCAAGTACCCAACGGACGTGTTTCCTGTGATCTTGTAGGTTATCGGAGTAGACCAATATGTCATCTAGATAGATGACAACACATACATCTAGTAGATCCCTAAATATGTCGTTGATAAAGTTTTGGAAAGTGGCAGGGGCATTGCACAAGCCGAAAGGCATTACCATGTACTCAAAGAGTCCGTACCGGGTGCGGAAAGCAGTTTTCCATTCATCCCGGTTCTAATCCTAATCAAGTTGTATGCGCCTCTCAAGTCCAGTTTAGTGTAGATAGTTGATGTTTGAAGTCTTTCAATAAGCTCGGATATTAGCGGCAGGGGGTACCGGTTTTTGATTGTTATTTTATTTAATGCTCTGTAATCAATGATGGGTCTGAGGCTCAAGTCTTTGTTCCTTACGAAGAACATACCCGCGGCTGCAGGGGAGGTTGAAGGCCGAATGAATCCCTTCCTTAAGTTCTCTTCGAGATACTGTTTGAGGTGGTCAAGTTCTGGTTGTGCCAATGGGTAGATTCTTCCTGTGGGTATTTCACTGCCCGGCAGCAGGTCTATGGGGCAATCGTAGGGTCTATGGGGCGGTAGGGATTCCGCCATCTTTGCACTAAATACCTCCGAGAACTCTGAGTATTGGGTAGGGACCTGGTTCACCCCTACATGCATGAGCGTTTTAATAGGGAAGCAGGTCTCCCTGCAATAACGTGAGGTAAACCCAATTCTCCCCTGTTCCCATAGGAGAACTGGTTGATGTAACCGGAGCCATGGCAAGCCTAAAATGATGGGGAACGAAGGGGAGTGTATGACATCAAAGGATAAAAATTCTGTGTGGCTATTTTCGCTTGTCACCAAAAGGGGTTGAGTCTGGCTATGGATAGGTCTAGAGGTTGTACCATCAATAAAACTCACGGATATCGATACATTTTTCCTTGTATGGGGAATTTTATTTCTCTCTACTAGATGCTTATCGATAAAATTCCCGAAGCTCCCGTGTCCACCATTGCATCAACGATAGTTCGGTTTTGGTCCCACTGTAAGGTAAGAGACGTATAAATGTAACCACTTGTGTTGTTATTTTTCTGCCTAAGTTACAGAACGTCATCATTTTACCTTCATGTTTCTTTCTTATGGCAGGACATCCATCAACCGAATGGTCAGCCGACGCACAGTATAAGCAGAGGTTGAGGTTCCGTCTCCGGGTCTTCTCTCTCTCAGTCAGAGGACCACGAATTGCCCCAATCTCCATCATCTCTGCTACAGGATCTGGGCTGGTCTGTCTCGGGGTGGGTGTAAACCCTGAGACTCTCTCAGCCCTGCGTTCCCTTAAGCGTCTGTCAATGGTGGTGACCTTCTGCATCATGGCGTCGAGTGTATGTGGCAGCTCTCCGCGGGCTAACTCATCTTTCAGGGCCTCAGATAGACCGAGACGGAACTGATTTCTAAGAGTGAGATCATTCCATTCCGTCTCACGGGCCCAACGAGTGTATTCCGCAATAAAGTCCTCTACGGGTCGTCTCCCTTGCTTTAGGGTGCGAATGGCGGTCTCCGCAGTCAGCTGCTTGTTGTGGTCCTCGTAAAGGAGGGCCATTGTTTCAAGAAATTGCGGAAAGGAATTCAAGACCGGGTCTTCCTTTTCTAAATAGGTGTTAGCCCATGCTCTGGGCTCCCCCTGAGGTACGAGATCATGGTGAGTACTTTGGTTCTATCGGTAGGATAGGTCCGGGCGTAACTGAAACATCAGTTTGCACGCATTCAGGAATTCGCGGAACTGCTTCCGGTCTCCTGAGAAAAGTTCAGGTGGACTGACCTTGGGTTCCGGTCCATCGTGGGGGTGTCCTGTGCGCGACGTGACGAGATCTCGCAACGTCTGATTTTCCAATTGGAGATTCTGTACGGTCACGTTAAGGGTTTCCACCCTCTCAGTGAGGGCGACCATATGCCGCGCGAGCTCCGCTGGATCCATGGGGGTTCCACTAATATGTAACGCACCAAATTGATCAGTTAGGATCTCAACTGCGGTGTCCTTTGACATCCACTTTTGGCACACTGATTGAGTGTTGGTGGTGTCTTTGCGGCTGCTCAGTGTGTACCCCAGGCGGCTCTCTCAGTCTTAAGCGGAGAGTATGGGGTTAACAAAATCATGTACCGCGTACTAAAGATAGAGTGTAAAACTAATAGTGAGGAAAGTTCGTTTTAGGAATGAGAGTTCAGATTAAAGTTCATGAAAATAACAGCTCTTGGCAACGTTCAGGAATCCCAGGCCTGCAGTACTAATAACCACCAGCGCGAGTCCCTTCCTTTCAGTGAGCAATGTCAGTGAAACAAAATGACAGGCTTGATACTTGCTGTTGGAAGTCATGCAGGGATCCTGCAGTGGTGGAGCCGGGTAAGGTAGGTGAGGGTTTCTCCTGGAGGTTCAGAGTTGCAGGTAGTTAGGATCTTGAGTCCTCGTGGTGAATGGAGCAGGCAGGGTGCGCACTCCATTAGTGGAACCCCCTGTGCAGCACCTGGCTCCTATTTATTGACCAAGTGTGGGTGGGCGGAGCCACCTTAGACGGCCCAGCGGCCACTGCTTCCAGCCTGGGAGGCAAACAGCGATCGTTGTCATGGTTACACAGGGCATGATCCAGGCTGGAGCGCAAACCACCGTATCCTTACAGTTCTTAACCCAATTTTAGTAGTTTCTGCAATCTCCTTAGATGTTTTCTCTGCTTGATGCATGCCAATGATTTGACCCTTCTCAAACTAACATCTTTTCCACAACCACGAGATGTGTCTTTCGCAGTGGCGTACCTTCCATATAGGCAGACCACGCAGCTGCTATGGGTCCAATGAAGAAGAGGGGCCCACAGTGGAGGAGAGGCCCCACCCCCTAATTGCTCCTGTCTATCTTTCTAAAGCTAAAGGACCTTTGATGAGGTCATCGCAGGTCTTGTAAGGGAACTGCACAGTGTAAAGTGTAGTTCCCAGGTTAAAACAGTGCATCTGCCAGGACCTGTGATGACATCATCTTCAACATCACAGGTCCTGCGGGATCTAGCAAAGTACTTGCACCAAAAATGGTGTAGTTCCTAGGTTTGAAAGGGATATCTGCCAGGACCTGTGATGACATCACAGGTCCTTCAACCCTAACAGCAAGTATTAGAAGTGCACAATCAGCTCTGCATTGATCCATACAGACTGGAATGGAGTGGTAAGAGGAGGTATATACTATACATCTGTACACACTGCATCTATTATACCTCTTTTATGTGCCAGGGCTGTTTTGTAATCCCAATCCGGCCCTGATGGCATAAATTATAAATCGCAGCAGCAAGCATAGTTCATGGAAAAAAGGGAGAGGCCTGTAATGGGTAGTGGGAGGGGCTATAAAAGGGGAATGGGGGCCCAATTTAGATTCTTGCTATGGGGCCCAGTGATTTCTATGTACGCCCCTGGTCTTTCATGGTTGTTTAAGAAATTAGAAGCAACTCATTGCACCAGTTGGGGTTAAATAACTTGTTGCCAGCTGAAAGATAATCGCCCATGCAGTAATTATCCAATAGGAGGATTATACCTATTTGCTTAGAGCCTCATGCACACGGCCATTGTTCTGGTCCACATCCGAGCCATGCAGTTTTGCTTTCTCATGTGCGGACCCATTTACTTCAATGGGGCCGCAAAAGATATGGACAGCACACGGAGACCACTTAAAAAAATATAACATGTCCTATTCTTGTCCGTTTTGCGGACAAGAATAAACATCTCTATAATGAGCCGCCCATTCCGTTCTGAAATTTGCGGAAGGCACACGAGCGGCTTCTGTGTTTTTGCGGATCTGCAATTTGCGGACCACAAAAACGTAACTGTGCGTGTGCATGAGGCCTTAGTTAAATCCAGGTGGCGACTTTTTTTGGACAGGCAGTGTAGTATAATTGTCAAAAAAGCTTTACCTTTTGAGTTTGTTGTACACGGTAATAAATATGGAAGATGTCACAAAATGTACAATGTATATGGACCTTGTTGGCTTATGTATACATTCAGGATTCTGCTCAGAGGAAATCTCACAAGTTACGCTACATGCACACGACAGTTGTTTTTCTCGGCGTCTGTTTAAGTTTTTTTGCGAATAGAGATTGGAACCCATTCATTTCAATAAGTCAGCAAAAAATGCTGACAGTTCATCCGTTTGTGTTCCGCGTCCGTTGTCCGTGTTTCCCATCAACAAAAAAGTAGTGCATGTCCTACTTTTTTTCTCATTTGCCGACAAGGATAGGCATTTATTACAAGGGATCTGTGAAAGCGAAGGAATCCTCAAAAAAACTGATGGACCATCAGTTTTTAGAGACAATTGGCGGACAGCAAAAAACAACTGTCGTGTGCATGAACCTTACTTGTATGCCAATATTACTTACAAAATTATGAAAAAATATTAATGAGTCTTATTTTATATTCTCTGTGCTCTCTGCTCTCTATTGATGAGAGGCAATCACCCCAAAACAGCCGTCTGCAGATGAGGTGCTGGCTTATTTAATATCGAAGTCATGTCTCAAGGCCTATTTAAGCATTGACTTATAGGGTAGCTGCCTTACATCTGGTGGCAGGTCCGGGCGTAACTGAAACATCAGTTTGCACGCATTCAGGAATTCGCGGAACTGCTTCCGGTCTCCTGAGAAAAGTTCAGGTGGACTGACCTTGGGTTCCGGTCCATCGTGGGGGTGTCCTGTGCTGCGACGTGGCGAGATCTCGCAGCGTCTGATTTTCCAATTGGAGATTCTGTACGGTCACGTTAGGGTTTCCACCCTCTCAGTGAGGGCGACCATATGCTGCGCGAGCTCCGCTGGATCCATGGGGGTTCCACTAATATGTAACGCACCAAATTGATCAGTTAGGATCTCAACTGCGGTGTCCTTTGACATCCACTTTTGGCACACTGATTGAGTGTTGGTGGTGTCTTTGCGGCTGCTCAGTGTGTACCCCAGGCGGCTCTCTCAGTCTTAAGCGGAGAGTATGGGGTTAACAAAATCATGTACCGCGTACTAAAGATAGAGTGTAAAACTAATAGTGAGGAAAGTTCGTTTTAGGAATGAGAGTTCAGATTAAAGTTCATGAAAATAACAGCTCTTGGCAGCGTTCAGGAATCCCAGGCCTGCAGTACTAATAACCACCAGCGCGAGTCCCTTCCTTTCAGTGAGCAATGTCAGTGAAACAAAATGACAGGCTTGATACTTGCTGTTGGAAGTCCTGCAGGGATCCTGCAGTGGTGGAGCCGGGTAAGGTAGGTGAGGGTTTCTCCTGGAGGTTCAGAGTTGCAGGTAGTTAGGATCTTGAGTCCTCGTGGTGAATGGAGCAGGCAGGGTGCGCACTCCATTAGTGGAACCCCTGTGCAGCACCTGGCTCCTATTTATTGACCAAGTGTGGGTGGGCGGAGCCACCTTGAGACGGCCCAGCGGCCACTGCTTCCAGCCTGGGAGGCAAACAGCGATCGTTGTCATGGTTACACAGGGCATGATCCAGGCTGGAGCGCAAACCACCGTATCCTTACAGTTCTTAACCCAATTTTAGTAGTTTCTGCAATCTCCTTAGATGTTTTCTCTGCTTGATGCATGCCAATGATTTGACCCTTCTCAAACTAACATCTTTTCCACAACCACGAGATGTGTCTTTCGCAGTGGCGTACCTTCCATATAGGCAGACCACGCAGCTGCTATGGGTCCAATGAAGGAGGGGCCCACAGTGGAGGAGAGGCCCCACCCCTAGTTGCTCCTGTCTATCTTTCTAAAGCTAAAGGACCTTTGATGAGGTCATCGCAGGTCTTGTAAGGGAACTGCACAGTGTAAAGTGTAGTTCCCAGGTTAAAACAGTGCATCTGCCAGGACCTGTGATGACATCATCTTCAACATCACAGGTCCTGCGGGATCTAGCAAAGGAACTGCACCAAAAATGGTGTAGTTCCTAGGTTTGAAAGGGATATCTGCCAGGACCTGTGATGACATCACAGGTCCTTCAACCCTAACAGCAAGTATTAGAAGTGCACAATCAGCTCTGCATTGATCCATACAGACTGGAATGGAGTGGTAAGAGGAGGTATATACTATACATCTGTACACACTGCATCTATTATACCTCTTTTATGTGCCAGGGCTGTTTTGTAATCCCAATCCGGCCCTGGTGGCATAAATTATAAAACGCAGCAGCAAGCATAGTTCATGGAAAAAAGGGAGAGGCCTGTAATGGGTAGTGGGAGGGGCTATAAAAGGGGAATGGGGGCCCAATTTAGATTCTTGCTATGGGGCCCAGTGATTTCTATGTACGCCCCTGGTCTTTCATGGTTGTTTAAGAAATTAGAAGCAACTCATTGCACCAGTTGGGGTTAAATAACTTGTTGCCAGCTGAAAGATAATCGCCCATGCAGTAATTATCCAATAGGAGGATCATACTTATTTGCTTAGGCCTCATGCACACGGCCATTGTTCTGGTCCACATCCGAGCCGCAGTTTTTGCTTTCTCATGTGCGGACCCATTTACTTCAATGGGGCCGCAAAAGATGTGGACAGCACACGGAGACCCGCAAAAAAAATATAACATGTCCTATTCTTGTCCGTTTTGCGGACAAGAATAGGCATCTCTATAATGAGCCGCCCATTCCGTTCTGAAATTTGCGGAAGGCACACGAGCGGCTTCCGTGTTTTGCGGATCTGCAATTTGCGGACCACAAAAAACGTAACTGTCGTGTGCATGAGGCCTTAGTTAAATCCAGGTGGCGACTTTTTTTTTGGACAGGCAGTGTAGTATAATTGTCAAAAAAAGCTTTACCTTTTGAGTTTGTTGTACACGGTAATAAATATGGAAGATGTCACAAAATGTACAATGTATATGGACCTTGTTGGCTTATGTATACATTCAGGATTCTGCTCAGAGGAAATCTCACAAGTTACGCTACATGCACACGACAGTTGTTTTTCTCGGCGTCTGTTTAAGTTTTTTTTTGCGAATAGGATTGGAACCCATTCATTTCAATAAGTCAGCAAAAAAATGCTGACAGTTCATCCGTTTGTGTTCCGCGTCCGTTGTCCGTGTTTCCCATCAACAAAAAAAGTAGTGCATGTCCTACTTTTTTCTCATTTGCCGACAAGGATAGGCATTTATTACAAGGGATCTGTGAAAACGAAGGAATCCTCAAAAAAAAACTGATGGACCATCAGTTTTTTTTAGGACCCAATTTGCGGACAGCAAAAAACAACTGTCGTGTGCATGAACCTTACTTGTATGCCAATATTACTTACAAAATTATGAAAAAAATATTAATGAGTCTTATTTTATATTCTCTGTGCTCTCTGCTCTCTATTGATGAGGGGCAATCACCCCAAAACAGCCGTCTGCAGATGAGGTGCTGGCTTATTTAATATCGAAGTCATGTCTCAAGGCCTATTTAAACATTGACTTATAGGGTAGCTGCCTTACATCTGGTGGCATTAGAGGCAGAGCTTGCTAAGACCTCATTTAAATCCCTTCTTCCCAGAGTTCCAGAGGAGCATGTATGGCCTATAAGTTTCCTGATGCAGATTAAGGAGACCTCTGTAGGGATAGATAGTACACACCAACGGCTATTCTAATGACACAGTGTATACCACAAGTTCTAACTGTACCAATATGGTGATATGATTCACCAAACACTAAACTGATACCCGTATGAGGGGCCTCCATCCTACTGACATCAAGTCCTCCATGCAAGATGCTATCTCCTTTGGAGAGGAAAACTTGTGTACCTAAAGCTCATTAAATCAGTGATCATTCATAATTATTGTCCAGTGTAAATGTGTACAGATATATAAATAACGAGCACCGATCAACTCACTATATCATCTATTGTCTCTTGTTACCAGCAATATATCTGCATGTGTAATTGGATCCTTACAGTAAAAGCTAATCAGAACTGCACCTGCATTTGATCAACTATAATGGCTAAACCATTGGGTAAATGTCGTATTCAACCTTAATCTTACCCCCGTACAAGGGATGAGTGAGATACTCGTGTTCTGTCATGCAGCGTCCTGTTTTCAGTGCTTGTTGTACAATGGGGAACTTTTCACTCTCCACACCCTAAATAATAGAACAAAACATTGAGAACAATATTAGAACTGAACTACAATGATTCAAAGTTTAATAAACTTTCAAAAGTTTTAAAAATGTTACATTCAGCCTTGACATTAAGCCTTAATTATCTCATCTAGGAGGTAGGTAGCAAAGCTGTGAGATGTACCACTTTACTGTTCATTTTTGTAAAGTGGAGACTACATAGTATTACTGTACTTTCTAAAGGGGTACCAAGTGTCATAACTTTTATTTGCATAAGTCAGTAATACATGTGACTACTTGAAACTTTGTAATATATCTCATTATAGGAAACAGGCGTCTTTTGTTTTTATGGAGTTCACTGTATAGTAAATTTGTTTCCTTTATTCTGTGGGCAGCATGATTACAGTTATAACCCATTTGTTTTTTCTAATGTTTTAAAAAAATTTTTTAAAGAGAACACTGGAAATAAAAAAAATGTATTGCATATTCGCATACCATAACTTTACCATGTATGGAGTTGTGCAAAGGCTGTGAAATGAGCCATCATATACAAACAGCCCTACAAGGGCGGAAAGGGCATTCTGGACCTGCCCACTTTACTGCGGATCGCCTTTGTTTGTAACAGCGTTCGTCAGACTCGGAGAACAGCCAACAGTTCTGCGGGCAAGGCTATGTCTCACTTCTTTCTTCTGCCCCTTTGGCGAGGACTCGGTTGGGACAAGTGGGACAGCTCCATTCCTTACAACTGGCATGCTCCGTGGTATTATGGAGAGGTCGTCATGTTCGTGAGGGAACACCAACTGGAGAGCCTCAAACCCGACTTGTGAAAACCAAAGACTATCCACAAGCTCATCAGAGCAAAGGATGAGGTGGAGTCAATACCAGGGATCCACGACGACATCGCAGAGACAGTTTGGACTAATGTGTCATCAACGGCACAAGGACTTGTCATGGATGGCCATCCAGGGTGGCTTGCCCATCCGATCATTCATGCACGCCTGCAACCTGTGCAAAACCCGGTACTGCCCCAGGTGCCCTTTTAAGGAGGAAACATTGTACCACCTGTTTTGGGAGTGCCCCTTTGCACAGGGCTTGTTGGATACCCTGGAACATGAACTCAAAGACTCTGTGCCCAGGAACAGCCTGCAACACACTTTGGGGCTGTATGGACTATTTCCTGGGATTCATACTGTTGAGGCCATTCAGGAGGCCTGGCGCCTTATGTCCATCCTGGACTGCCGCAGGCTTATCCACAGTCTGCTGCAGGACTACAACACCTTATAGGACGTCGACAACGAAAAAGAGGACTAAACCCCAAAAGGGGGGCCCTTTTGTTTCTGTCTTCTCAATAAAGCTTCGGGCATGTGACTCCCCTCCCTACCCCTCCTTCCCATCTCCCATCACTGTCTGTATGCTTTGTTAGAAGGTTTTGTGATTGAATAGGTATGCTAGTGTAGCATGCATTGCGGTGTGTAGCTTAGGTTAGCCTGTGATTTACATAACAATGCCATGCTCCGATGTCGACTGAATGTAATTTATTGAGTGCTGTCTAGCACTAAAGTATGTAAGTGTATTGATTGATCGTAATAAAGTTGTCTTCATTCAAAATAAATAAATAAATTACTCTGCCCAAATCTCCTGGGAGGAAAAGACTTTTACAACACAAATGTTAGGTATTAGAACTTTCTTTGTTTTCTCCTTTTTATCTTACAAATGTTCGCCATTTATGTATGTCTCTTGTAATCATTTTTTGTAACCAAGTACTGTCTATTTTTTATACATTAAACCTAAAAGTTTGATGGTTTGTCTTGTAACCTGTTAGCTCCATGAAGAGTGTGTGTGCATGCTGAGGCTGTATGCTGTTTTCATTGAGGCTTTCTATCGTGTGCGTGTGTCTGCTTGGGAGTGGAACACGGGGGGGTGTCCTGTCGACCTTATAACGGACGGGTGGTGGCAGTGAAAGTTTCGTGTTAGTGCGTGGGTGTGCTTGCAGGCTAGAGGTGGCGATTTATGCTTAAGTTATGGCCCGGCGCAGCGTGTGAGGGCGTGAGGTGAATCGGCCTGAAGGGTTTGGGCAACCCTTGTCACGGGACGCGGTGGGCAGTCCTGGTCCCCGGTCCTTCACAGACACTAGACTGTGTAATGTAATTAACACAGAAGAGGACAGTATACTGCCACAGATGGATCTGGATAGATTGGAGGCTTGGGCAGAGAAGTGGCAGATGAGGTTTAACACTGATAAATGTAAGGTTATGCACATGGGAAGGAATAATGCAAGTCACCAGTACATACTACATGGTAAAAAACTAGGTTACACTGACAGGGAAAATGACTTGGGAATTTTAGTGGACAACAAACTTAAAAGGGTTTTTCAGGATTTTTGTACTGATGACCTATCCTCTGGACAGGTCATCCATATCAGATTGGTGGGGGTTCGACACCCGGGACCCCCACTGTTCAGCTGTACTGAGCAGTTTACCAAGCTTGTATTCCAGCTTACCAAGCACAGCGCCGTACATTGTATAGCGGGTGTGCTTGGTATCACGCTCAGCCCCATTCACTTGTATGGGGCTGAGCTGCTTCTAGGCCACATGACACATGAAGGTGTCATCACTTGGACTAGGAAAAGCAGAGATGTTATTACATTCTTATGTTATTACATACTTTTTTTTATGTCTATAGAATCATGCCCATAACTGCTGCGACATATGTATCTGTTTGTTTTCATATACAAATGCACCTTCAAGGCGATGAGTAAAATTGAGAAATCCAATGCAATCTGTACCAGATTTTGTAGGTCACTTATTATTAGTAGGATTATGGGAAAAATGGAACCCCTATTTAAGGGGAATTAATGCTCACTCATATTACCACTGATGAAGGGGTACAGCACCCCGAAACGCGTCTGGCGTACCAAGAGTGAGCATACCTTTGCTGCAGCATTTTAAGGACTATAAAGAAAGACCTGTATGGAAATCATTATTCAAGACTGAATTCGTGATCAATTATCACCTGCAAACCCAGCTTTGGAATACATCCCATACTGAGGACTGCACATACGGACCTGTACTGATTGCATCTCCCGCCTCTCTTTGTTGTGAAGCATCCGAATAACGTGGGATGCCACTTCGGAGCGCAGCATATAACGTGGTACGCCGCGTGAAGGGAGATTGCTGGTCAGTTTAGCCGCCAAAGAGCGGTGAAGAGCGGTAAGAACGCGAACTTTATACGATCTCATTAAGGGATACAAGTGCACACAAATAGGTCTGGATATATTGCTATAGCAGAGCGTTATTGTGAATAGAGGGGAGGATGATACAGTAAAACAATATACCCCCACATCACATAGAGACTCAATGCTTCAACTTAATACAGTGCAATAGCAACCAACACATCAGTGTGGCTCTGCACTTTGGGTGCAGCGCTACATTTGTCTAAACTGCACCATCAGAAGGACTTTGTGGTGCGGCGCTATACTGGTCCAAATTGTAACCCCACAAGACTTTTTCCCAGTACGGTTTATATGAGTGTGGAACCACAGCTTACACACAGAATTGAACTATAGCCGATATCACTACAAGTAATCACTGCAGTGAATGTGATTTTATTCATTTTTTTTTATCTTTATTTTATTTTCTATATATAATTTGTATGTACAGTTTTTATTTTAAAGATAAATAAATGTATATTGCTATAAGATTTACATTGGGTGTTCCTCAGATGTGTGTGCCCCTTGAACTCAATTCAAACATACTTTACAATTTGGCATAAGGGTGGGCCTATAAGGTGAGCACCTATCCATTGAAGAAAAGAGGTTGAGCAGCTGAAACATATTTTGAAATGTAAGGTTATGCACATGGGAAGGAATAATGCAAGTCACCAATACATACTACACATGAAAAAACTGGGTTACACTGACAGGGAAAAGGACTTAGGAATTTTAGTAGAAAACAAACTTAAGGGTTTTTCAGGATTTTTATACTGATGACCTATCCTCTGGACAGGTCATCCGTATCAGATTGGTGGGGGTTCGACACCCGGGACCCCCGCTGTTCAGCTGTACTGAGCAGTTTACCAAGCTTGAATTCCAGCTTACTAAGCACGGCACCGTACTTTGTATAGCGGTTGTGCTTGGTATCATGCTCAGCCCCATTCACTTGTATGGGGCTGAGCTGCTTCTAGGCCACATGACACATGAAGGTGTCATCACTTGGACTAGGAAAAGCAGAGAGAAGGCAATGGTGCTCACAAGACAGCCGCTACCTTGTCAGCTGATCAGTGGTTTCGAACCCCCAACAATCAGATACTGATGACCTATCCTGATGATAGGTCATCAGTATAAAATTCTGATAAAACCCATTTAACTGCAGAAACCAGGGTCAGACAGTTGCTGTCAAGGTCAATAAGATAATGGGTTGCGTTAAAACGGGCATGGATGCCCGTGATGAGAGCATAGTCCTGCCACTTTACAAGTCACTAGTCAGACCACACATGGAGTACTGTGTACAGTTCTGGGTTCCTGTGAACAAGACAGACATAGCAGAGCTGGAGAGGGTTCAGAGGAGGGCAACTAAAGTAATACCTGGAATGGGTGGACTACAGTACCCTAAAAGATCATTAAAATTAGGTTTATTCACTTTAGAAAAAAGATGACTGAGGGGAGATCTAATAACTATGTATACATATATCAGGGGTCAGTACAGAGATCTGTCCCATCATCTATTTATCCCCAGGACTGTGACGAGGGGACATCCTCTGCGTCTGGAGGAAAGAAGGTTTGTACACAAACATAGAAGAGGATTCTTTACGGTAAGAGCAGTGAGACTATGGAACTCTCTGCCTGAGGAGGTGGTTATAGTTATTAGGTTTTTGGAGATGTCTTTGATCCAGAGAGTTATTCTGATTGCCTGATTGGAGTTGGTAAGGAATTTTTTCCCCTAAAATAAAGAAAATTGGCTTCTACCTCACAGGTTTGTTTTTTTTTGCCTTCCTATAGATCATATATATAGGCATCCAAACTAAAACTCCCAGCATGCCCGAACAGCCTACAGGTATCAGCCTAAAGCAGGGCATTGTGGGAGTTGTAGTTTTAGAACAGCTGGAGGGCCGCAGTTTGAGGATGCCTGCTCTAGATCAACTTTGCAGGATAACAGGCTTAACAGGATGTACAGATATATAAATTATAAATTTGAGTTATAAATTATGTTACTATGTGTTTCCTGAGCAAATGCAATCATTAAAGACCCAACATTCGTCATACATGTACAGCAGATATTGGGAAAGTTTTAATGAAACAGGAATATGATTTAATGGTGATGATAATGATGTATTTCCATGTCAAAATACTATTTAGATCTAATTTGGATCTAAACTTGAAATCTGTACTCTCCAAGAGCTGTGTTCCCAGCATTAGTGGCAGTTTTCTTCTGCCTAAGCAGTGGCGTAACTACCGGGGAAGCATCTGCTTCGGGGCCCAGGCTGACAAGGGGCCCGGCGCTCAGCAGCATGACACCAAGTTTCTCTTGAAGTGATTTATTATCTAATAAAGTTTTTCAGGCCAGGCCGGGCCCCTTCACATAGAGTGTGGCACCGGCCTGTCCATCATCATCCGACCAGCCCACAAAATGGGGCCAAATGAGTGAAGAAGGGGCGGACTGGCCATGTAACTCTGCGGCATGGTAATGGCTGGCAGCCATATACAGCGCGGTGCGGAGCTGGGGTTGTATGTGAGGAGTGTGAGGGACCGGGAAATGGTGCTGAAGGATAAGTAAGGTGGACCGCAACCGTAAGACACAGCCCCTTCCAGGCCTGAGAGACAAAAAGACCTGCAAAGGGGGTGATGACTGCACAGAAGTATTTGTAGACCAGATCTGTGGCGGCATACAGGCAAGCACGGGGCACAGTATACACACTGGACTGTTACTGAAGAGCTACTAACAGTGTGTCATCTAAAGATCCCCCATAACAGTGTCATCCACAGATCACCCATAACAGTTTCATCCACAGATCCCCCATAACAGTGTGTCATCTTCAGATCCCCCATAACAGTGTGTTATCTACAGATTCCCCATAACAGTGTGTCATCTACAGGTCCTCCATAACAGTGTGACATCCACAGGTCCTCCATAACAGTGTGACATCCACAGATCCCCCATAACAGTGTCATCCACAGATCCCCCATAATTGTGTCATCTACAGATTTCCCATAACATTGTGTCATCTACAAATCCTCCATAACAGTGTCATCCACGGATCCCCCATAACAGTGTAATCCATGGATCCCCCATAACAGTGTGTCATCTACAGGTCCCCCATAACAGTATGATATCCACAGATCCCCCACAACAGTGTCATCCACGGATCCCCCATAACGGTGTCATCTACGGATCCCCCATGACAGTATCATCCACGGATCCTCTATTACAGTGTCATCCACAGATCCACCATAACAGTGTGTCATCCACAGATCCTCCATAACAGTGTGTCATCCACAGATCCCCCATAACAGTGTGTTATCGACAGGTCCCCCATAACAGTGTGACATCCACAGATCCCCCATAACAGTGTCATCCACAGATCCCTCATTACAGTGTCATCCACAGATCCCCCATAACAGTGTGTCATCCACAGATCCCCATTAACAGTGTCATCTACAGATCCCACATAACAGTGTGTCATCTATAGATCCCCCATAACATTGTGTCATATACAGAATCCTCATAGCAGTGTGTCACCTACAGATCCCCCATAACAGTGTGTAATCTACAGATCCTCCATAACAGTGTGTCATCTGCATGTCCACCATAACAGTGTGACATCCACAGATCCCCCATAACAGTGTCATCCACAGATCCCTCATAACAGTGTATCATCAACAAATCCCCCATAACATTGTGTCATCCACAGATCACCCATAACAGTGTGTCATCTACAGATCCCCCATAACAGTGTCATCCAAAGATCCCCCATAACATTGTGTCATCCACAGATCCCCCATAACAGTGTCATCAACAGATCCCCCATAACAGTGTGTCATCTACAGGTCCCCCATAACAGTGTGACATCCACAGATCCCCCATAACAGTGTCATCCAGATTCCCCATAACAATGTCATCTACAGATCCCCCATAAGTGTGTCATCTACAGATTCCCCATAACCGTGTGCCATCTACAGATCCCCCATAACATTGTGTCATCTACAGATCCCCCATAACAGTGTCATCTACAGATCCTCCATAACAGTGTCATCCACGGATCCCCCATAACTGTGTCATCCACAGATCCCTCATAACAGTGTCACCCACAGATCCACCATAACAGTGTCATCCACAGATCCCCCCATAACATTGTGTCATCCTCATTGCGCCACTGCTCCGTTCACCTGTCCTGGCTAGCTCTCAAGTTTCTCTTGAGAGACTGAGTTGATTATCTAATAAAGTTTTTCAGGCCAGACGAGGCCCCTTTACATACATGACATACAGTGTGTGTCTACAGTATATATATATATATATATATATATATATATCATATAGGGAAAGATGGCCTGGCAGTCTAGTCTGGTGTAGATCGTGACTAGCCAAAGGAGTGGGGTTTACATACACAGGAGGAGGGAGATGCGAAGCATGCAGGTGAGGGGAGGGGGGGGGGGGGGGGTGGTCCATATTTTTTTTTGCTGTGGGGCCAATTCACTTCTAGTTACGCCCCTGTGCCTAAGTATTAACATTATAGGGTAGATAATGTCTAGTATCCCTTTTGAACTTCACAAGCATGCCTTGAAGAATTACTTTCTTTGATTTCTCTATATTGACCTTCAATTACAAGTTAACATGATTGTATCCTTTGAGGATGATATTACATCATGCTGTAAATTTATGTCAGCGGGCATCTCAAGCCTTTCTGAATTCTTTGCATTTTCAGGTATTTTGCAGCAAATAGAAACATTCAATAACATATTTACTTCTGTTTTTCTTAACATATTTTTAGCAAAATCAACTTCATATTGCTCACTTAAAGGGCCTCTGTCAGCAGATTTGTACCTATGAAACTGGCTGCCCTGTTGCATGTGCGCTTGGCAGCTAAAGGCATCTGTGTTGATTTCAATATATGCAAATGAGCCTCTAGGAGCAACAGGGAAGTTGCCGTTACACCTAGAGGCTCCACTCTCTCTGTAATTGCTGCACTTTGATTGACAGGGCCAGGCAGCGTAAATCATCACACCTGGTCCTGTCAATCAAAGTGCAGACGGTATAGCAGTTGCAGAGAGAGCAGAGCCTCTAGGTGTAACAGCAACGCCCCTGTTGCTCCTAGGGAATCTGTCACCAGTTTTGTGTGTCCTAACTAATAGTAACAAACTAGTGGCAAAATTCTGGGTAATTTTTTTTTATTGACCCAGCCATTCTGCCAAAATGTTGTATTAAATAGCTCCAGTGCATAATGATGAGTCCCGAATATTCATAAGCAGGGGCGTACATAGAAATCACTGGGCCCCATAGCAAGAATCTGAAATGGGCCCCCTTAACCCCACCCACTACCCACCCCTGGCCCCTCCCACCTCCCCCTTAACGCCGCCCTCCCATCTCCTGTCCTGGCTCCTCCCATGCCACACCCCCATTAAATAAATTTATACATGACCTACTGAAACTACTGGGGGGGCTGTGGATGGCACTGTTATGGGATGGGAGGGCTGTGGATGGCACTGTTATGGGGGGGATCTGTGGATGGCACTGTTATGGGGGATCTGTGGATGGCACTGTTATGGGGGATCTGTGGATGGCACTGTTATGGGGGATCTGTGGATGGCACTGTTATGGGGGATCTGTGGATGGCACTGTTATGGGGATCTGTGGATGGCACTGTTATGGGGATCTGTGGATGGCACTGTTATGGGGATCTGTGGATGGCACTGTTATGGGGATCTGTGGATGACACTGTTATGGGATGGGGGCTGTGGATGGCACTGTTATGGGATGAGGCTGTGGATGGCACTGTTATGGGGGATCTGTGATTGGCATCCACAGCCCCCCATCTCATAACAGTGCCATCCACAGCCCTCCCCATCCCATAACAGTGCCATCCACAGCCCCCATCCCATAACAGTGCCATCCACAGCCCCCATCCCATAACAGTTCCATCCACAGCCCCCCAATCCCATAACAGTGCAATCCACAGGCCCCCTCCCCCATTACCGCTCCTGTCAAGTTCTAAAATTCAATTACGGTACTCTGTACCATAATCCATAATATAAATAATGCCCCCTCTGTTTTAATTTATCATAAACTCACATGAGGCGCACCGGCAGTGAATACTTTATTAATGAAGCAGGCGGCGCAGGCATGTGACGTCAGTCACGCTGCGCTCGCCCGCCCGGCCTGCGTGAAGTATTCACTGCCGGTGCGCCCCATGTAAGTTTATGATAAATTAAAACAGAGGGGGCATTATTTATATTATGGATTATGGTACAGAGTACCGTAATTGAATTTTAGAACTTGACAGGAGTGGTGGGGCCGGAGTGCCCAGCCGCAAATGCCCGCCCCCAGCTCCTCCTCCCTGATTATACATCGCAGCCTGCGATGCTGGAGCATCGCAGGCTGCTGTCCGTGCAAAGTGGGGGGGCGGAGCGTTCCATGGCTTCGGGCCCCCCTGTGCTGCGGGCCCCATAGCAATGGCGTGGTCTGCCTCTATTGACGGTACGCCACTGTATAAGCTTCTGGCTCTCCCTGCCCACCTGCTGCTGATTCATAAGGGAATAAATACTGTGAGAGGCAGGTGGGCGGAGAGAACCACGAGCTCATAAATATAGGGAGTCATAGGCATGTGCTGGAGATGTTAGGATTTCAAAGGAAGAACAGCAGAAAACTGGTGACGGATGTTTATTATGCTAGTAATACTGTCATATTTGTTATGCTATGGAAAATAGTCTTATTTATAATACTTACAAATATTAAAGTGACCTAAATGAGAAATTACCATAATTAAACACTATGTGGGTCATTTACTATACAGAAATACGCCTATATTAGCCATATTACTTACGCAGATTGCGGCACAAAGGTAATTTCTGCCGCAATCTGCGTCATTTCCCCGCTCACACCAGGTCTAAAAAAGTGGGCATGGCGTAGGCAGGGAAGGGGGTAGCCGGCAGGCCAGTCTCATACATCATTTTCTACCCCTGTTTCTAAGTGTAAGACAGCAAGGAAGCATTGCATTTAGGAGTGCCGCTGGATACAATGAAATTATGTGGAAGCCAGCGCCTCTTCATAACTTCGGTGGATCCACCACCAGCTAGAGTTTTTTTTTAGCATTAGCATCTAATACGTTGTGTATACTTACAATCACTGTGATTTTCGGATTGAGATGCTTTAGGGCAGCTGCTGATCCAGCTAACAAGCCACAATGTCCACCTGCAGGAAATATGATGGTATCTATATTGGGCACTTGCTCATATATCTCTAGCCCGACTGTTCCCAGCCCAGCAAGATAGCCAGCACTGTCTTCCCTAAGAGAAAAAAAAGAGATTTTATAAGTACATTATACATTTCAACAGATATTTAAAAAGTGACCCTCCAACCTTCAATAGCAGGGCTGGACAGGCAAGAGTGTCTTGGACTATGGATGCACAGTGTGTATCAGGTAGTCTGAGAAGTGACCCGGGAATCGAAAGATCTGCAGCTAAAAAGATTAAAAGGAGGGTATCTTGTAACTGCTCTGTTTGTTCCTCAGTTAATGTGATTAACTGGGGAACAAACATTAAGGCCTAATTCACACGTCCGTAGTGTGTTTTGCGGAAACACGGATCCGCAAAACACGGACGGCTGCAATGTGCATTCCGCATTTTGCGGACTGCACTTTGCTGGCACTATATAAAGAATGCCTTTTCTTGTCCGCAATTGCAGACAAGAATAGGACATGTTCTATTTTTTGCGTATGCGGAAACGCGGATGCGGAAACACGGATGCGGAAATACGGATGCGGACATCACATAGTGTGCTGTCCACATCCATTCCTGCCCTTTTGAAATGAATGGGTCTGCAACCCTTCCGCAAAATTGCGGATGGGATGCGGATCCATTTTGCGGACGTGTGAATTAGGCCTAAATCAAAGAATGGGGTGGCCGTGATGGCGGGGGTATATATATATATATATATATATATATAAGAAACATAAAATGGAAGCAAATGAAATACTTATAGTGTTTTTTATGTTTAGTTTCCTTTTTTTTTTCACTTTGAACTTGTGGTCTCTTTCAAATGTCAGCAGCTAAAAAGACTGCAACTACATACAGTTATGCTGCAATAGGTGCAGTAAAGAAGCAACTGACATTTGATGAAAGATGACTGCGGTTTTGCTTGGACAAATATAAACTTGAATCCCAGCTCTCTGTTTTTCTAATTCTAACAGAACTGTATTAGAATCTTAGAAATATATGTTTTTGTTTTTTTTTCCCGTTATTTATGCACAAAGCATTTGGCAGATAATTAGAGAAAAAATCCTTGCTGGTAGGGAAGGTATCCATAAGAATACAAATTCTACAGTTCATACGTTCCATCATCTGTCTCCCAAACTACATAAAGCTGCATGTAGGTTTTTTTCTCACATATTCCATGAGAACATACAAGAAGAATTTGCCTCAGAGGCACATGGTTCCATAGGGACTCCATCTGTCACCATACAAGGCCTGTTTAGACGCATTGCCATGCCCTTGCTGCTATAATAAAGTAGCAATAATCCTGACTAGTATAATTGTATTGTCAGACACACAAGGGTATTGTCATCATCTGTGATATCTAATTCTATTTTCTAATTTTTAGCTCTAATAAAATGAACATTTATTCTTCACTTTATTGAATAATGTTTCATCTACACAGGGCTTCATTTATCGTTGCCACAATAAATAACTAAGAAAGGCACAAAAAGTACTCCCCCTAGGTCTATGTGTTCATTTGGTGAAATGACTCTAAGAACGCTACTGAACCGCAGCAGTGTGAGAAAAGCAACTGTGTGGGTAGGAGGTGGGTGATAGTCAATATGATACATACTCCTCAATATAAAGGTAACCATTCTCTTGCGCCAGTCTTCGGGCATGGCTCTGGGCATCTTTTGCTGTGGGTCCAAATAAAACAACCATGGCCCCATAGTCACGGCACATTTTGACACGGTTTGGGGATGTCCCAGCTGACATAATGACAAACACAGGGATTTGTAACTCTGATGCATGGAAAGCTACAGCCATGGCAAAATTACTGTCTGCAGCCACAATCACTCCTTTTCTCTGCTGATCCTGTAAAATAAAAAAGTTACAGTATACCAGTGAAATATATGGGGCAAATCCACAAATCTCCATAATAAACAATGATTGCATCCTATTTGTTTCCAAGAATCTACTTACAGGGACTCACCTCCCTTACACTCATTATTCTGTTAACAAAGTCATAACAGTGTCACACAGAGTTCCTTTTGTGTCTCTGCTAAGCCCCTGAAAAGAATCCACTGGGTAGTCCTCAGCTCCAATGGAGCCCAGGCCATCCCATGTAAATCAAACCCCATTTCTCCCTTTCTCCATCGTTTTGAGCTGCCAATGTCTTAAAGGCTATTTACACCTATTTCACAGTGCATTTTACTCATTTTTAATTTAAAAATCATTTTTTCAATTGCCCTTTATTAATAATATTGAGCCGTTCTGTAACAAAGGGTTAATAGTTTTTTTTAGCTGTGTGACTGGTACTTTCACTTTCAATTTGTGCTGGTCATCCAATAACCGCATCTCTAATCTACCGAGAGGTCATAAACGCTTTTTTAAGCCACATTCTTATCAGTAAGATAATAACCGAGCTATAGTTAGTGTTTAGGAGGTCAAAGAGCAGAGATAAGGAGTCCCTCAGCTCCTGGTCTGATGGAAAAGACAGAAAATCCAAAGAGTGCTACTAGAGCATCTCAGCTATGTACAGAAAAAAAGACTTCATATTTTTAATAAAGACCAATGAAAGAAATATTTGTAGCTCAAAATGAGTACAATGCTATAAAAAAGATGCCCCAAAGGTGTACATAGCCTTTAAAGCTTCTCATAGCTACTTTCCAACTGGTGCACCAGAGGCACAACTGTGTTCTTAGAAAGTCAGCTAATTAGCATACCAAATACCTGAATTAAAATGCCAGTCCTCTTCCAGTTTATCTGCACTGAACATGCTTGTAGCACATGTGCAGTGGACTTCCTAAGGCATCTGCCCACAGAAGAGTATGGACAGCGTATGTGATTTTAGTTCGGGGACTGGGCACCATTAGCACTGGGAACCACCCAGTGGGCACTTGGCACCTAATTTGCAAATAGTATCAAAGTCGTTTTTTCAGGGGCTTACCTGAGGCAAAAAAATAATAAAAATAACAAAACAGTGATAACAGTATGTTTGGGAAACTGTGTGACACCTATATGGTGTTGTTAACCTTTTAACAGGTGAAAGGAAGGTGACAGACTAAATGCATTGCCTTTTTCAGGTAATCTTCTGTGGTAATAAGCTGTATTGGTATTCTTCAGTGACTCGAGATAACAAGTCATAGTATATGGCTTATAGGGGCATCTTTGATTACAAAGACTGATTTGTTGTCAAGGGTGTTAATAGTAAAGGCAACCAAGCAGCTTGACAGGTGACTCATGAGACGAGCAGTGTAAGGTAGGTTCACGGCACACTGATTTGTATGCAAGTAATCACATTTTATTTGTATTTTTCAGTGTTCAATATAACATTGTTGTATACATCCAGGCTATATGATAAGTATAAGACCACAATAATTATTTGTACGGTCCCCGGACGTTTCGGTCTTATAAAGACCTTCCTCAGCGGGATCTGTAAAGGCGCACTTGTGATGGGGCCCTCGATGCAGCCTTCAACGGATAAACGGGGTGCGAGTACATATTCCTTCTATCATGAAACGAGCAAACCCCTATCCACTCTTCTGTGTAAACTTGAACAAGACTCCCTATTTTTCCATTCTCAGCAATAGTAGGAAAAGCAAGAGTTAATATAATCTTTCTGTTTTACATGGGTTTAAAAAGGGTGAAAGGGCAAAATGCTCTTGGCCGCAATCGATCTTGGATGCAAGGCAGTGATAATATGAGCCTATAATACACAGATAGAACGTACAGCTGAGCTCTTTATCCCACAAGTGCACACAAACTGAAAGAGGGATTAACCTCTACATGGAACACAGAACACATAACCCTTACCTGGCTGAACAGAACAGAGGAGAGACATACCAATGGTCATCTTCACACCACAAAGTATCCGCGGCCAGAACGCACACAACACAGGGGCAAATATGCACTGCCAAACTGACACATGGCCCTAGGGCTGCACATTTGTCCCAAAGCATAGAATGAGCAAGGATTTAATTTAAATGGGTATTTAAGTTTTTATTTTTTAATATATTTGTTTATATAATAGGAAATTATACAATTTTCTAATATACTGTACATGAATTTTAAATTCTGCGGCTGACCCCTATATGCAGTAGAATGGTGCAGTCCATTTTAATTTATCCATGACCTGACACTCCTCACATCATATGATCCCTGACATTCAGTAAGCAGCAGTGTCACATGACACATTCATGTGATATGTGACCTCCAGTGTGAAAAATGAGACCCACTGTATCCCTCTCCCATCCATCCTATGTAGATGGTAAGCCCTCTCTCCTTCTCTATCAGTTTATAACACGTCTTTTTGGTGCATATTGCAATTGTTTTATATTATGTACACCCCTTTTCATGTGTACAGAACCATTGAATCTATGTACTTTAATAATAAATATAATAGTAATAATACTAATAATAATATGAGTAGTGGTGGAATAATTATTGTTTTGTGATTTTTACAGTAACTACATTACTGTATGTAAGTACATGGCTGACTGTAGGTGATTTGTAAACTGGCCGCCTCTCTCTAGTTGATGTGGTAAAATAGCTGCCAGTCTCTAGGTGATGTTATAATGTTGTTAATAAAGCTTAGCGTAAAAAAAAAACACAACACACAGATTCTGTTTCTACACAGGCACTAACAGACATAATAAGATACTGCTGTAGGGAGTAATACTGTGTATACTGTGTATGTACTGCTCCTCAATACACTACTGTTCACCTGTTACATATCTGGGCAGTTCACTGAAACCCAGGTCACATGATTTTTCTAAGGCTCACATGATGGCTCACATGACTAATGCCATGTTATCCAGCTCTTCTATGGAAGCATTTTACAGGACTTAAATGGGGCGTACCCTTTTTTTCTTTAGATAGAGGCTACTGTATGGATATAATAAAAGTTTGCAAGAAAAAGGTTAAATAGATGCATATTAGAACATTGTTCAACATCCAATTTTCTAAATAAATAAATGTAATCATTAAAACTGGAATACCTCTAGTGAAATACAGGTTTTATTGAATCGTTCTCCATAAAACTGTATCATTCTGTTTTGCTCATCCTGCTGTATACCATTTCAATGGAAAGGTGATTTTACAGTTATTAAAATCAGTCAATCTATTCATTAAAATCACTGTCAGGATTCAATCATTTTGTCGAGGATCTGGGCTATCTTACTGATGTTTTTGACAGGTCTCTTTTATGTCTGAAGGTATTAAAATGGTGGATCCCTTAAAGGTGGTTTGTCACTTGGCAAATGGCATTTATCATGTAGAGGAAGTTAATACAAGGCACTTACTAATGTATTGTGATTGTCCATATTGCCTCCTTTGCTGGCTGGATTCATTTTTGCATTACATTATACACTACTTGTTTCCATGGTTCCGACCACCTAGCAATCCAGCAATGGTGGCCATGCTTACATGCTATAGGAAAAAGCACTGGCTCTCTGGTGGCTGGGACCATGGGAGTGCTCCTATGCCAGTGCTTTTTCCTATAATGTGGAAGCATGTCCCCCAATGCTAGAATGTAGGTGGTTGTAACCATGGAAACGAGCAGCATATCATGTGATGGAAAAATGAATCCAGCCAGCAAAGGAAGCAATATGGACAATCATAATACATTAGTAAGTGCTTTGTATTAACTTTCTCTACATAATAAATGATATTTGCCAGGTGACACAACCCCTTTAAAGGATCCACCATTTTAATACCTTCAAACATACAAGAGACCTTGTATTGAGACAAAGACCTTGTAGTGAGACAACCCCTTTAAAGCTAGGAGAACTCCTTTAACAATAGGAAACAGCCCCAATTATTGTGCTTGGTTTTGAAACTCCATACAGTTTTGATTTTGTACCATTTGGAATAACCTGAAGTACACAAACTTTCCATCTGTGTGTCCAGATTGTGGCAAAATTAAGGCAGTTGTTATGCATGTATGATGGAAAAGTAGTCCACTGGGAGCATTGATTTTACTTACCGTATATGCTTTTTTAAAGAAATAATATTGTGTTAATACAAAACCAAGAATCGTACTGTACCTCATGGAGTGATGTTAGAAGGTACAGAACACCCCTCTCCTTCACAGATCCTGTATATTGCAGATATTCTTTCTTCAGGTAAATGTCTACTCCATATTGTTTTGAAATTCTTGAATACTGAAATAAGACATTATAAGTGAAGATGTGTTGTAAGTTTCCAGTTATTAACCCATTAATGACCCACTATTTTTTCAGTTTTGCCTCTCCATATTTAAACAGCCATACATTTTTTGTTTTTAAATTGTCCGCAGAGCAAAAGACTGCTCTGATAATTGGAGTGGTCAGTTACAGTGCATTTGTAGAGCATGAGTGCTTACTGAAGTGCTCTGCTCCCTCTAAAACAGCAATGAAAAAAGACAGTGGGTGGTCATTAAGGGTTAAAAGGAAAGACAGAGACACCCAGCTGGTCCCTGAAAGAATGATTAATACTTAAACATAGATTTTTCATTATACATGTGGATACCAGGGATCTAAATAGGGGGGTACAGGGGCTGTGTTAACAACCAGGCCCATGAGCCAAACGAAGGCCAAAAGATCCTTCTGTACCATGTGAGTAGATCAGTATTATACATAAAGTATAAACTTGAAGTTGCTACTCTAGTAACTTGGGAGTCCTATGGCTGTGGGTTAAAGATGAGTGAAACGATTCTGAACTAATTGGATTAATTATGAATTTCACAAAAATTCAGATGCCATACAAATCTAAAGGTTTCAGTTCGGATGAATTGCGCAAAACAGCACTGCATTTTGCAGTGTGAATTGGCGTGTAATACGGCAGGAAAGATGAAGATTACATCACGTGACTCTATGCGTAAGGGGGGAGGGAGCTTGCTCTGATTGGCTCAGGGGCTGACAGACAGGCTATGAGCCAATCAGGGTCAGGATTTTTACAGGTTCTTTAGTCTCGGAGCTTGATCACAAGCCAGAAACAACAATTCTGAGCTTAACTTGCCATCCATGAGCATGGTTTTCGAATGTTTCTGGCAGAAAGAAATTATAGACACAAGCTAGGAATCTAGGTGTTGAAGGGACAGTATAGGGACATATTTAGTTAAGTAGATTGAATTAACAGGTAGAAAAGTCAGGGTTTTATCAGGGCGAGAATAGAGTGCTTACTCAGAGTTCTGTGTGTTTCATATTAAGGACAGGTGTGGCAAGAAGTACAAAGTTCAAGTAATAGCTACAATTCTACCAAAATCCTGCACCAACATCATCTTATTCTGTACAAGCACACCAAGTTTACAGTACATAAGTGTTTTATAGGCTTTTTCACAGCACCAACAGCATACATTTTGCTACAAATATTACCCCTATCTCCCCCTTTTTTGCTCTAAAAAAAAGGTCAAATTGCACTACTGTTGAAGTATTTAAGTATATTTTGGTGTGTTGATAATAGCGCATAACTGTGCCTCTTAATATCTGAAAAAAAGCTGCAATTTTGCCACCTTATATATTTAAGAAGTTCATCACATTTTCCCGTTTTTTCATACCAGGACACGTTAACTTGCCCCTCTGATATGTACAGAAAAAAATGTTTCAATTTAGCTACTGTTTGTAATTTGGCATTTCATTGTATACCTGTTTCATTCATCGCATTTGTTTTAGTTGACCATTGGTATTACGGTAATATACAATGGAGTCTTAAGGTACCGTCACACAAGCCAATTATCATGTAAATTATCGTTAAATCGAGTAAAACTGCATGATTATCAAGCAGTGTAAAAGCAATGAACGATAGAGTGACCACTGACAATCCGTAGATTTCTCGTTGGTTCGATTGTTGTATGTTAACAATTTCATATGTGTAAATAGGAATCGTTTACTGCACGCACAATTGCAGACGATTTCACCACAGGTGTGTTTAAGCACACCACTCAAGTTATCACTTTGTGTAAATGCAATTGTCTGCTTTACAAACGATGGAACATGCCATGGAAATTACAATTTTATTAATGATAATCGGCACGCCTAAAGAGTCATTGTTGAAATGTTCACTACATCAAAAAAAACGACTAGTTCGGCGCTGAATCGTACAAATCATCTACTCATGTAAAGTTACCTTAAGTTAATGCATCGTTCTGCAATAACTGCATTAATAAAGCAGTTTATTGCATTGCATTACGTCAATATACCATGCAATTTTAGTGAACGCATTGTACTGCAATAATATAGCAGTTTCATTCAACGCATTGTATTACATCAATATACCGTGCAGTTTTTGTGAACATATTGTACTGCGATAACTAGTGTTGAGCGCGAATATTCGAAAAGCGAATTTTTTTAGCGAATATCGGCACTTCGCTAATTCGCGAATATTTCGAATATAGCGCTATAAATTCGCTATTTCGAATATTCGTTTTTTTTTTTTTTTTTTTTAGTTATATTTTTTTCTTTCCCACTTCCCAAAAGTAGTTCTTACCTGTCATGAGGATTCCTGGCTTCCTGGCTGCTCCTGTCAGTGCCCGTTGCCGCTTCTGCCGACTTCCGTGCTCATGGAGCGTCCCCTTCCATGGGAAAATCTCTATATACTAAAATGTACTGTCGGATTTGAGGAATTACGTTGAAATCGCAATGCGATTAATTCAAGTTATATTAATCGCATTGCGATTACAACTTAGCACTGCTATCTTACATAGGCTAGAATTAACGAATATGGAATATATAGCTATGCACTAGCAGTGCTAAGTTGAAATCGCAATGCGAATACTTTAAGTTAAATTAATCGCATTGCGATTTCAACTTAGCACTGCTGCTATATTCCATATTCGTTAACTTCGTTAATTCTAGCAAGCTGACCCATTATAAACCCAGCTCTAAGTTGAAATCGCAATGCGATTAATATAACTTGAATTAATCGCATTGCGATTTCAACGTAATTCCTCAAATCCGACAGTACATTTTAGTATATGGAGACGTTCCCATGGTGATGGGGACGCTCCATGAGCACAGAAGTTATGGTTGGTTGGTAGATTAGCGAGGATGACGAATATGACGAATGTATTCGTCATATTCCTCAAAACGAAGATAACGAAGTATTCTACATCTTCGTTTTAGCAACCTATTCGTCAACCTCGCTAATTCTAGCAATCAAATAGGAAGGTTGACTTACCAGACAGCTGTGTTAAATTCGCTATGCGATTTTTTTTTTTTTAATAAATAGAATACTTATAATAATATTATCATATCAAGTAATATAATTATTGTATTAAAAAAAAAATCGCATAGCGAATTTAACACAGCTGTCTCTATAGTCAACCTTCCTATTTGATTGCTAGAATTAGCGAGGTTGACGAATAGGTTGCTAAAACGAAGATGTAGAATACTGCTATCTTCGTTTTGAGGAATATGACGAATACATTCGTCATATTCGTCATCCTCGCTAATTCTAGATATGAAACCAATAGGAAAGTAGCCTTAAGTACAAATCGCAATATGCGATTATTTAAATCGCATTTTAATCGCGATAACTAGAAAAAATGACGAATATTCGATTTCGACGAATACGAAACGAATATTCATTCGAATATTCGCGAATTTCGTCGAAATCGAATATGGCACCTGCCGCTCATCACTAGCGATAACTGCATTAATATAGCAAATTCATTCAACACCTTGTATTACCATTATATGTTCTCAATAACAATATGCAGTATGTTTGTAGAAGGGGAGGGACGTTTAACTGTGCCTCTGTCTTTAAATTATGTAAAAAGAAATTTTGCTACCTTTTAATAATATGTGCAGTGAACCTGTGACTTTACATTTATAGGCCTCATAATAAAATGTCTGAAAATGGAAGAGTGGAAAACAAAAGACCCAAGCCTCTTCATCCAAGAGTCAGAATGCGGGTGGTTATAGTAGTGAAAACAGCAGTAGTGTCTGTCCAGTAGTAGTAGACCACTTTTCTCCCTCACTTCTGATAGGTGCCACATTATTATTGAAGACAAAGAGGATGACACTGTGCATGGGATGGCTCACATCTCTAAATATGCCACTGTGCCTTGGAGCTAGTGGTTACAATATTCCTTCTGCTCCTCCTCCTTTTGACCCCAGAAAAGCCTTTCAGTTGCATCATCTCTGTCCTCACGGCCCACTCTTAGGCCCTTTCTTAAGAATAGGCAACAAAATCCCACGTGTTATGGAAGATACTCAAGATAGTCTACCTGTTGATAAATTGTGTGAGAACAATATCAAAAAAGAGACAAGGGGGCACACTTCTAGTATGAACTGAGTGCCACCCATGGTAATAAATGATTGAATAAATAACTGAACCAAGAAAAACCGTATAAAAAAACTGCACATCACAAAATAAAAGCAATACTTATTTTATTGAACAACACACAAAGAGATTAAAATATTGCATACAATAAAGACCTTGTGCGGGACAAAAGATAAATCCAATGCACAAACATGCACACCTAGTCCTGAATGCGGACAATTGTATGCTGCCAAAAGACACCAAATGCAATAATGCATATGATATACATGACATCAAACAGTTATAAAAATAAGAATGGGTCAAGGGCGGAAGCATGGGTAATGCCAGGAACATAGCACATGTTCAACAAGAAAAAATGTAGTAAGCCCAGCTTCCAAAAATGTACAATAAAGCTGTTTTTTTTTTTTACTTTTTGGAAGCTGGGCTTACTACATTTTCTCTTATTAAACAGTTAGGTTACAATACCAATAATAAAAATGTCCGGGCAGACAGAGAGCATAGATAACGTGCCCCAAGCATTTCGCTGGAATTACCAGCTTCCACAGTGGTCTCTAACAGAAGTGTTGTTGTATATCTATTTATATGTATCCTAATAAGAAACTATAATGACCTGGTCAGATGCAGAGCATGATATGGGTATAATGTAATGGAGTGTTAGCTTCCTCTGCATTCCCAAAACCGAACTGTGCATGTGCAAAATGGCAAGAAACCGGAACTGTGTTCCAACATACATTCCACAGACCAGAAAATATGTAAACAGGGATATGTAAATTAAATAGCCGTAAATCGTAATAATGCACGTGCGCAAGATGGCATATGCATTTCATCATGTGTTCCAAACCCCGGAACACAGCCACAATACAGGATGATACCTTTTAACATAAAACTATGAATAGAGATTTATGAAGAAAAATAACACTAAACAATGGCATATACCTGGCAACAATACTATATAATGATCAAATCGCAAACAAGTATTATGTCAGTAAATGAGAAAGTATATATGTGCAGGTGCAAAAAATCATATAATACAATATGTCTTATGGAGCATTCCAGGCAATTCTTATAGAAGCATGATATTGTTAAAGCATCCAGAATAGATTGAACATGAAATTATTAAAATCAATTGCTGTTACAATACATGTATGTGCCGAAATACCTCAAAATACAGTCAGGTCCATAAATATTGGGACCAACACAATTCTAACATTTTTGGCTCTATACACCACCACAATGGATTTGAAATGAAACGAACAAGATGTGCTTTAACTGCAGACTGTCAGCTTTAATTTGAGGGTATTTACATCCAAATCAGGTGAATGGTGTAGGAATTACAACAGTTTGCATATGTGCCTCCCACTTGTTAAGGGACCAAACATTATGGGACAGAATAATAATCATAAATCAAACTTTCACTTTTTGTTGCTTGGTTTCATATTCCTTTGCAGTCAATTACAGCCTGAAGTAATCACCAGACATCACCAGACGCTGGGTTTCATCCCTGGTGATGCTCTGCCAGTTTTCCTTCAGTTTTGTCTTCAGCAAGTGAAATGCATGCTCAATCGGATTCAGGTCAGGTGATTACCTGACCTGAGTCCGCAGCATAATATGCAGCATAAATGACTTATAAAACCCTTTTACACATCCCAAAGCATAGGAATTCAGGGCTCAAACTGGTGCAGTTTGTTAGAAATGAGAGCATGCGCAGCATAGGTTAGGCCACCGGGGGCGCTGATAAAAAACAGCAAAGTACCAGAAGTTAAAAATATAGGGGATCGCCCTAGAGTTGAAGCAAGACGATGGAACAACTGTGTATATCCCTGACCAAAAATGATATGCCATGGCTAAGAACCCTGATCGAAACAAATATTAAAATATATCCCATTTAGATCAGTGTCTCTGTAAAACAAGGACATGCCAACATGATATAGATGACCATGCATCAAGCAAATATCCAATCCAGTTAGCTGTCCATCATGAATATATGAATACCATGGAGATCAGTACATAATATATAAGGTGCCATCCTAGTTATACGCATAAGGGCCCTTGCACACGACCTTATGCCCTCCGAGACATACGGTCCGTGAGCGGGCCATATGTTCCGGAGCGTCTTTGAGCACACAGCATCATAGATTACAATGATTCTGTGCACGTCGGGCCGCCCACAGGACTATTGTCCTGCACTCATAAAATCAGGAGGGCATACGGTCATGTCAGGGGTGTAACTAATGGCTCATGGGCCCTGGTGCAAGAGTTCATCTTCTTTGGGCCCCCTCAGGCTCCTGGGCCCGGTAGCGACTGCTACCTTTGCACCCCCTATAGCTACGCCCATGGGTCATGTGCAAGGGCCCTTTAAAAGTGCGGCAGTGATCCATGGTGAGTAGGCTCAGTAACCCAACAGATCCTAAAGATGTCTGAAACCGGAACGCAGATTGTGCGAACTCCACAATAGATGTGATCAATACTTCAAAGTGCAAAGTGCCAAAACCTAGAAACAACACAAAAACAAAAATGAAATTAAACAAACAATTACAAACCCTAAATAATGATGAGGTATAACCCTGATGACATATGATGTGAATAATAGAAGTTCATGCGTAAAATTCTGTGAAAGTAAGCTCTTTTTCAGTCCTTGCGGAGTAAGGAGAGCCCAGGTTGAAAATCCGCCAGGATTCATATTTGAGAAGTTGTTCAGATTTGTGTTCCCCTTACATTACCACGAATCAGGTCCAGACCAACAATTCTCAAGCCATTACACCTACCTCCATGGGATTCCAAAAAGTGGGCAGCCACTGAAGACAATGTTTTTTCTTTCTTTGTTGTCCTATACCAATATGCCAGTCCAATGTTTTATAGCTGTTGCTGTGCCCTCTTGCGAAGTTCATATATACGCACATAAGCGCATGTATACTTTCTCATTTGCTGACATAATACTTGTTCGTGATTTGATCATTATTTAGTATTGTTGCCTGGTGTATGCCATTATTTTGAGTTATTTTTCTTTACAAATCTCTATTCATAGTATTATGTTAAAAGGTATCATTCTGTATTGTGGCTGTGTTCCGGGGTTTGGAACTCATGGTGAAACGCATATGCTATCTTGCTCATGCGCATTAATACGATTCACGGCTATTTAATTTACATATTCTTGTTTTAAATCATTTCTAATCTGTGTAATGCATGTTGGAACACAGTTCCGGTTTCATACCATTTTGCGCATGCACAGTTCGGTTTTGGAAATCCCGGCGACGCTGACACTCCATTACATTATACCCATATCATGCTCTGCCTCAGATCAGGTAATTATGGTTTTCTTATTAGGATACATATAAATAGATGTACAACAACACTTCTTTAAGAGACCCTTTAGGAAGCTGGTGATTACAGCGATACGCGTGGGGTGCATTATCTGTGCACTCTGTCTGCCCGGTATTGTAACCAAACTGTTTGATGTCATAAGTATTGCATTTGATGTCTTTTGGCAGCATACAATTGTCCGCATTTAGGACTGTGCATTGGATTTATCTTTTGTCCTGCACAAGGTCTTTATTGTATACAATATTTTAATCTCTTTGTATATTGTTCAATAAAATATGTATTGCTTTTATTTAGTGATGTGCAACTTTTCATATGATTTTTCTTGATTCAGTTATAAATTATGTGAGAACAGTCAGGATTTGGACTGCAGTGATCAGGAAGTTTAGGCGGATCTGGGGGACCACATGCATAGCTATGTTGCTTTTGAAGAAAAAAGGTATTGAATCCAACATGCAATAACATCTTCATCCTTTATTTCCACATATTAAAATCTAGTCCAGGTACAAACACACTCCTGTTAGTACTCCAGAGCCGACATGTTTCAACCGCACTGTGCAGTCTTACTCATGGCATAGAGTGACATACACCTAACTTATTGGTGGTGGTAAAAGTAGTGTCACTTGTTGCCACGGTGGTGGTAGGGGCTATGGTAGCTGTAGCAACAGTGGTGCTTGGAGCAAAAACAGAGGAGGGAATTATCAGGGGGAACAAGTAGCTCACAATGATATATTACAGTTTGATAAAAGTTGCATGGAAGATGAAGATTATGACAATGATTGTGCATTGGCCAGGACCTGGGAGTCAAATCAGGGTGTTGAGCAGAGGTTGACATCAAGGGAGGAGGGTGGTGGTTGCAGCAGCAATAAAGAGCAACAAGGTAACATATGGTCAAAACCTCCAAAAAAACTGCCATGGCCTGATCTGCTTCTGTTCTGCTCAGCTTGGTAAATGGTGATGCCACTGATACTGTGGACACAGGTTCAAAATGTGCAAGACCTAGGCCAAGCCCTGCTGCTTCAAGCTCTTTGCAAGAAACTTCCTTCTGGCAGTATTTCTCTACAGTGCTGGCAGACAAAAGCACTGCTGTGTGCAAGATCTGTAGGATGAAAATAATCCATGGGCACTCAAACACAAACATATGCATTACGGCATCACCAGTGGAAAATAGAACTGGCCATCAGCAATTAGAATAAGACTGTTCTCATTCTCCTGGTCTCCTTTGCGGCAGCCAAACTGCATTCGCATGCAGTACAGTGTCCTTGCCGTCGCCATCACTTACTGCTTCTCCCTCTCTGTCTACTGTCCCTCCCATTCTGCACCATCACACCTAGAAATCCAATGGTGTGTAAGCTTAACTCCAACATGGCCAGGTTTCTGGCAGTGCAGTCTCTGCCATACCACTTAGTGGATTTTGCTGCTCTTAGGGAACTGATGGCATCTGCTCAGCCTTGCTGAAGATACCTAGCCACCATTATTTCTCCAAAAATCCACCCCTGCCTTGTACGGTCACATGGCAGCCCCCATGGACAGTACATGCCTTTCACAGCCCACTGGTTCTATTATAACCCATTTTTTCCCATATCACAGCAAGGGTTAGCTGTAAAACAAACTTCAATGTTTATTACCCTGATTGTGCAAATTGCTGTATGGGCACAGGGCAGAAGGGTAGGGGTGTCACATGTTTTTTGAGGGGAGATTTTGCAGGAATGGTTTTTGGACACAGTTGCAAAAGAAGAAACCCTGATGAACCCCTACAATGGAAACCCCCAAAAAGTAACCCCATTTTGGAAACTGCATCCCTAAATGAATATTTATTGATTGCGAAAACAAAAAGCATAAGCATTTTGACGCCTAAGGTATTTTGCAGAAATAAATGTGCAGCGGACCATGCAAAGTGAAAACTGCAATTTTTTCACAGATACTGCATTTCAGTGCCCAAAATGGTGTGCCCAGCTGGTGCCATCTGAGATTCAAACCAGACTTCTTGATTTGTTAGACAGTGTTAGGCCTGGGCCTTCTGCCATACCTCCCACTGTCTGACCTGTCATATGCCCAGCATCTCCTGCCTCGCTGCCTGCTGCTGTATCCACCAGATGTGGCAGATGCATACCTGCCAGATGCAACCTCCGACCACGCTGCCTTTGTGCTCCATCCCATGCTAGTGTCCTATAGGGGCGCATGCCTGCTGCTTCCTGTCATTTATGCTTCTAGGGCCTTGTGCTTTGTGCCTCCCAGCACGGTCCCTGGGCGGGGTTACAAGGTTAAATAGCAGCTTCCTCTTCCAGGATGTTGCCTGAGCATTTAGTTACTATCAGTAATACCAAAAGTGTTCTGTTCTGATCTTCTGTGTTTGACCATTTTGTTTGGCTGCTGTCTGCATCGACTACTGGATCTGTCTTACCTTGAGCCTGTCTGATCCTCTGTACCACGCTACTATCTGATACCAGCTTCTAACCTCTGGCTTGTCTTTGACCACACTTCAGCTTCTGCCTCTGACAATCATCATCATCATCATCAGCTTCTGCCTTTACTCCAATCTTCTCTGCAATACCACTTCTCACCATTGTGTCTGCTATTGGACTCAGTTCACACGAACTGCGGTTCTAACCGCAGCTTGAGCTATTGGAGCGTTAAAAGTTGTCTGACTCTGTGGGTCAGCTGTTACCCATATAAGCTAATCCTGTAGGTAGTTGTTCAGTTTCTTTCTTGCTGTGTTGTGTCCTGTCCCCTGTGAGAGTGCTGAATAACACCCTAGGGGTTAGTGGCTGCCATCCTTTAGTTGACACTGAGAACCCACACTCTCTGGTTTGACCAGTGGGTCACACCCACGGTTCATGAGAGGCAGGTTCTACTGGTTATAGAAATGCAATGAATGTGGACACAAGCTGTTGTGTGGGCACATGGCAAAGCTCAGGAGGGAAGGAGCATCATTTGGCTTTTGGAGTGCAGATTTTGTTGGAATAGTTTTTAGACATTACATATTTGCAGAGACCCTGAGGTACCCATACAGTGAAAACACCCAATAAATGACCCAATTTTTGAAACTACACCTTACAAGTTATTTAGCGAGAGGGTGGAGTGAGCCTTTTGACACCACAGATATTTTGCGGAAATTAATGAGCAGGGGATGGTGCAAAATGACAATTGAAAGTTTTCCACAGACATAGCCTTTCAGTCCCCACTATGCTGTACCCAGCTGGAGACACCTTTTAACTTTTGCAGTACAGATTTTAAAGGATTGATTTATGGGAGCCATGTTGCTTTCAAAAAGCCTCTGATGTACCAGTACAGCTATTTTTTGACAGCCATACTTTTTTTTTCTCTCAACTGAGGGCTTTTTTGTGGAAATAGTTGCCATTATCATTGGTACTATTTTGGGGTACCTAGGACTTTTTGATCCCTTTTTAATTTGCTTTTTGATTAGCAGGATAAAGAAAAGGTAGCAATTTTGCTATAGCTTTGTGGGTTTTTGTTATTACTGAGCCATACCTTGCAGGAAAAATTAGATATTTAACTTTAATTTGCTGGTCAGTATGATTACAGAGATACCCATTTTATATAGTTTTTTTTTTTTACACACAAAGCATTTTTGAAAAAAAAACTCATGTTTTTGTGTCACCATTTTCTGAGACCATTTTTTTTAACTTTTTCTGGCAATGGTCTTGTGTGAGGGCTTTCTATTTAAGGTGACATTTTCATCAATACCATATTAAGTTACATATTTTTGATTATTTGATACTGTATTTTTGGAGGCGAGGTGGAAAAAAACATACTTTCTGGGATAGTTTTTATTATTATTTTTTTATGGTGTTTACCTGACAAGGTAAATCATGTGATATTTTTTATATAGCAGGTCATTATGGATGCTGTGGTTCCAAATATGTTTATTTGGGTAGAGAGTGCTCTTACAGTAAAGAATACTCTTCTATGTTTGTGAAGAAACCTTCTTTCCTCTAGACGCAGAGGATGTCCCCTCCTAACAGTCATAGTCCATTCTTTCCTCTAGACGATGGGAGAGATCTCCCCTCAGTAGTTTTTTTTTTAATATATAGTAAATAACTCTTATTCTTGATAATCTTTCTGGGTACCCATTCCAGTTATTACTTTGGTTGCCTCCTTTAAACCCTCTTCAGCTCTGCTACATCTGCTTTGTTCACAGGAGCCCAAAACTGTACACAGTTTTGGTCTCCAGTGATTTGTAAAGTGGCAGGACTATGTTCTCAACATAGGCATCTATGCCCCTTTAGATAAAACCCATTATCTTATTGCCCTTGGCAGCAGCTGCCTGGTTTCTAAAGCTTAGTTTGCTGTTCACTAAAATTCCTGCATGGTATCTTCAAGTAATACAATGCATTCATCAACACAGTTATTGCTGTATAATGCGGTTGCTAAAACTGCATGGTATCTTGAAGTAATACAACGTGTTCACTGACATGAGTATACTAATGCAGTTATTGCTGTGAAATGCATTTTCTGAAACTGCACGGTATCTTGAAGTAATGCAACATGCTCACTAACAGTTGCATACTAATGCAGTTATTCCAGTAAAATGCGGTTGCTAAAACTGCATGGTCTCTTGAAGTAATACAACGTGTTCCCTAACACGGCTATGCTAATGCAGTTATTGCATTAAAATACCTTTGCTGAAACTACATGATATCTGGAAGTAATATAATGCATTCATTAACAGGAGCATACTAATGCAGTTATTGCAGTAAAATGTGGTTCCTGAAACTGAAATCTTAAAGTAATATAATGCGTTCACTAACACAGATATACTAATGCAGTTATTGTCATAAAATGCATTTTCTGAAACTGTGTGGCATCTTGAAGTAATACAAAACATTCACTAACATGGGTATACTAATGCAGTTATTACTGTAAAATGCATTTTCTGAAATTGCACAGCATCTTGAAGTAATACAACAAATTCCCTAACATAGGTATACTAATGTAGTTATTGCCGTAAAATATGTTCACTGACACAGGTATACTAATGCAGTTATTGAGGTAAACTGCACTTTCTGTAATTGCATGGTGTTTTGAAGTAATACAATGCGTTACTGAAATGCTCAATTACAAATGGTAGATAAATTGAAGAAACTGTTTTATAGGAAAAAAAGGGAGCAATTGCTCAGCGTTTGCATCAGAATGTACACTATCGATGCTGGAGGTGCTGGAAATAGGCCTATGAATTATAGAAACTTCAGGTTTAAAAAAAATAAAAGCTTTCTTGCTGTCCATTTTCTGAGAAAATTACGTTTTTGCTGGATCTTGTAATATAGAACTTGCCAGCAGTTATTTGAAACACACAACTCTGAGTGACTTTACTCTCAATGTGTTCTCTGCCTCATTCTCTATACTTTTCCATATAAAACCCCAAATCTACCTAATTATATCCATATACTGTCCTTATACTCTCCCTGTACTCTCACTATCACACCTATATTGCTAGCTCGTGTCTGCAATTGCTTTTTGGCAGACATAGCCAAAACAATGCTTTTAGTTCAAAAGCTGAACCCAGAATTGTTTTTCGTACTTCTGAGCAAAAAGACCTGCCACAATCTTGCCCCTGATTGGCTGATCAGGCTGTCTGCTAGCATCAAAGGCTTCCACCTCCTTCACAGTGTCATGTGATCCTCAAACTTCTTCCTTCCTGTTGTTTTACCCTCCAATTTTCAAAGTAAAAAGGCGCTGGTGCAGTTTCTGCGCAATTACCCTGTATCGAATCGCCAAAAGTTTGGATTCGTTTGACAAATTTTTGTGAAATTCATAATTAATCCAATTAGTTTAAAATTTATTTTCTCATCTCTATAGTATACTTTATCTATATTAGACATTGCAAAGATGTTTTTAAATTAATAAACACATTAAAACCACATTCAATTATATTTACTTCCTCCCCTTTCTCCATTACCTGACGGTACCCTAGGCATCTTCAGGGTCTACCAACACCCCTTTCTAGATGATTTATATAGACAACAACACTCTTTTTGAAGTGCAATACTACCAATTGTAAGTATCTTAATCTACCATGCCTCGTACCATGCAGGGGGTCTTTTGAACACCACTTTGAATTTTAAAAGCTGCTGCACTGATATCTTCAAATCTCAAGAACTCATTCTTTGGCCGTACACTTGGCTTTCGGACTTTTATATCAACAGGTTCAACAGCATCTTTCAATGGTTGCTCTGGGTTTCCTGAAATCTTCATTTCCCATGTGGTATGGTTTCCATCCAGGTATTCATCTTCCACAAAGTCCTTCAGCCTCTCAGGGTGGATTGGAGGAACACGTGGACCATTTTGGTCACTTTGCACTGGGCCATTTTTTGGGAGCTGTGTCTTGTTTTTCTCTGTAGCATGTTGTTTTTTGTCTGGACTTCCATCATTTCTACAAACAAGAATATGTAATAGCACAATATGATACTCCAACAGTTTTTTGTATTTTGTAGTCATGCAATATCTGACTATAAATTATATGAACACATCTGTTATTTAAGGATAGTAGGGGAATAAGAACACAGATGCAAATACACTCTCCAGATATTTTCCAAATTACAATAATGAGAGTATAAAAGGAAAATAGAAGTATTTAGTAAAATAAAGCATGCAAATGGAAATAGCACACAATCGGAATGTCCGAAATTCTTTTTGCATTTAGTATCTATATGTAAGTTTCACATCAAAGCATTTTAGGTTAAGAAATGATTTAATATGAAAGCATGCTTAAAGGTCTGTCAATACTGTATATACAAACACTGTAAAGCTCTGCCAAATGCAGCACTTTCAGAGGTCATTGGATTTTCCAGACTATTGTAATTTTTTATCAATACTTAGAGATATTACAGATTGTGTTTAATTTTCTGTGAATCTACAAATGAAGATATGATATATAGGGATGAAGTTCATATTTTGAAGTTCGCGTGCAGGTTCGTGTTGTAGTATTTACTGAATTGCGTTATGGATTCAGTTACCACGGACCATAACGCAATTCCATGACAGAATGCATAACGGAATGCCTTTATGGGCTGCATAACGGATCCCTCCGGTTTATGTTCTGTTGGAGTCCTCATCCCTAATAATATACCTTGCCTGATATTTGGATCTAATTTTTATATCTAATTTAAAAGGGTAGAACAGTTTCATGTCAGTATAAAATATGGCTACATTGAGCCCATATCAAAGGAAATTATACTAAAGGACTACCCTACAGTTTACAGGATAATCCACTATCCCTACAATCTCCCTAAACAGTGACACCCAACTGAATGACAGTCCCCATACTGCAATATGTGAAGGACGACCCACAATTAGGGACAAACAAATGAACAAACACTGAGAGAGTAATCGTACAGGAAAAGGGTCAAAAGCCAGTCGGCAAACGAGAATCCAAAATACACCAAAGAGTCAGAACCAGGAGATCAAATATGATACCAAAAAGCCATAAACTAAAACTGTAGTCACAAAGTCAAATCCAGAAATTCAAAGCCAGGGGAGTCTTCAATTATGCAAGGGACCAGTAGGGGAAGCCAGAGGACAAGAAATTCACTGGCACCTGTACAGTGCAGGTTCCAGTGTTTTATGCTGGGGAAGAGGCAGCTAAGGGTCTATTCACACATCCGTGTGTGTTTTGCGGATCCACAGATCCGTTAATTCGCAAAACACGGACAACGGCAATGTGCATTCCGCATTTTGCGACCGCACATCGCTGGCACTCTCATAGAAAATGCCTTTTCTTGTCCACAATTGTGGACAAGAATAGGACATGTTCTATTTTTTGTGGAACGGAAGTGCGGACCCGGAAGTGCGGATCTGCAATTCCAAATCAGGGCGGGACATAGTTTCTCCTCATAGAAATGAATTGGTCTGCAATTCCGTTCCGCAAAATGCAGAACAGAATTGCGGACGTGTGAATAGAGCCTAACGCCGGTGTTCCTGTATGTTCAGGAGCCCTGGCGCACTTCCTCATTTGACCGGGGTTCCAACATCAGTGAGGGCCGGGCCACATTCCTGGTCCTCACATCATCTGGACGCTGCTGCCGTATGTAGGCAGCAGCAGTTCGGAAACCATGACAGGATGACATCATAGGTAAGAATACAGTAAATTACTGTATTTTTTGCCCTATAAGACGCACTCAATTATGGAAGTGCTCATTAGTACAGTAGGACAAGGGAGCGGTGTATGTGACATTTCTTGTGCTGACTCTGTACTCACAGCTTCCTGGTCTTCATCTACCGGCTCCACATGTTGTGGTGTTACCTGCACACAGAATGAGGATGTCATTGCGCTCTGTGACATCATGCTGTGCAACTTTGGGTCATGCCACAGAATGGAGCAGAGTCCAGAACAGGAGAGGTGAGCTGATTTTTTTTTGGTCTGATCTAAGGTCTAATTGGAGGTCTTATTAACATCGGGGTTCTGATCTGAGGTGTGATTCGGGGTGTAATTAACATTGGAGGTCTGATTAATTTTTTTTCCTTATTATCCTCCTCTAAAACCTAGACAAAAAATACGGTACATCACAATAGTTATTGCTACAAATTTCAACATACATGTTGACATCACAAAATCACAGTCATTTAGATAGTGATGAAAATAAAACTTCAAAATGCAGGATTTTGCAAAATGTAACAGAGGCTGGTGATAAAGAAGTTTCCATCACTTGACATCATGTAAATTCCTTATTGGGTGATTAAAAATAAACATGTGGGTGCTAGAATATGCTGATAGAAAGAAAACTTTTTTTTTTCAGAGATTTGTTTTAAAAAAAAACATTGAAACATAAGAAAAACTAAATTTGGTATTGCAGTACTCGAACTGACCTCAGGAATAAATTTAACAGGTTGTTTTTACTAATATACAGGTGGCTCCAACAGAGTCACAACTGTGTATATCAGAATAAATCCACCACACCAGTAAGAACTAATATATACACAGTACACAATGAATATAAATGTATTTTTTATTAATTCATTATAAATAACATTAAAATTATCAGTAGTTGGCTCTTTCTATGGCGTACCATGTCCTATTTTGGCCTACGGGAACCATTTACACTGATGGCAAAAATGCTTTATAAACAGCCAATAGCGTGTATCAGTGTTAATGGTATTAATTCTTCTCCGGTCAGGATGTGCCGTGGGATGAGACAGGCTTGTAAAATTCGATTAGACGACTGTATAGACGGCTTTGGGGTTGCAGGAGTGAGCGATAAAATAATCCTTTGTGCCGACGACGTTATCTTGTTTTTGGATCAGGGATGGAAAATCCTTCCCTATGTGATAGAAATTATAGAGGAGTTCGGCAAGCTCTCAGGTTACTTGATTAAAGTCATCGCTCCTCCCACTTAACCGCAAGGCTGTAGATAAAGGTAGTGGAGTTCGGGTTCTCTCTCTTAGGCCTCTTTCACACTTGCGTTTTTGCTTTCCGTCCTAGAGTTCCGTCCTCAGGGCTCTAGGACGGAAAGATACTGATCAGGATTATCCTAATGCATCCTGAATAGAGAGCAATCCGTTCAGGATGCATCAGGATGTCTTCCGTTTAGTATGTGAACGTTTTTGGGACGTTGACAAAAGCGCAGCATGCTGCGGATTTGTCTCCGTCCAAAAATCCGGAAGGCATGCCGTAACGCCGGATCCGGAATTAATGCCCATTGAAGTGCATTAATCCGGATGCGGCCTTCTTAAGCTAAACGTCGTTTTGGCGCATCGCCGGATCTGACGTTTAGCTTTTTCCCAATTGTTACCATGGCAGCCAGGACGCTAAAGTCCTGGTTGCCATGGTAAAATGTAGTGGGGAGCGGAGGAGCAGTATACTTACCATCCGTGCGGCTCCCGGGGCGCTCCAGAGTGACGCCAGGGCGCCCCAGACGCATGGATCACGTGATCGCATGGATCACGTGATCCATGGGCATGGGGCACTCTGACGTCATTCAGGAGCGCCCGAGCCGCACGGACGGTAGCATACCGCTCCCCCGCTCCCCACTACTACTATGGCAACCAGGACTTTAATAGCGTCCTGGCTGCCATAGTAACCTGAAAGCTTTTCGAAGACTGATCAGGATCCTGATCAGTCTTCTAATGCTTTCAGACGACTTGCGTTCTGACGGATCCGGCGGGACGGAAGTGCCCGCCGGATCCTCAGAACGCAAGTGTGAAAGAGGCCTTAATGAAACCTTGGATTATTTGGGGGTTAAGATAGGGGTTCCAATAGATAGGTTCTATGAGCCTAATTTGGCCCCGGTTTTAAATAAAGTTAAATCTGAAATTTGTGCTTGGCAGAAATTGGTACTAGCCCAGACTGATCGTATAGCTTTAGTAAAAATGATTATTTTACCTATTGTGATGTACCCGATTTGCGCTTCCCCTATTTGGATTCCTGATATCTTTTTTTATGAAAGCTTTAGTTAATGATCTAATTTGGGGAAGGAAGAGGGTGCACATAAAACAAAGGTACTTATAGTTGTCTGAATTGGAGGGTGGATTATCACTTCCTTTTTTTTAAGGTTATTTTTTGTGTGCTCAAGTTCAACGTTGTTGTAAATTTAAAGATAGTTTACATGCACAATACCTTTCACATGTTATGGATATTTCTATAGAGATTATTTTTACTTCTTTGGAATCTGGTCACTTGGGTTTGAGGAAGTCACTATTGATTACCTGGACCCTGCAGAGGGTATGGAATAAACTTAAGAGTATTCTTAAAGTTACCCATGCTTTTTGGTTCACCCCTCTGTGGGAGAATAGGAATCTAGTGGAATTCCTCAAAATCACGGACTATACCTATTGGCTCCGTAAAGGTGTCGTAAGGGTGTCTCACCTTTCTTCTTTAGGACACTTTAAGTCCTTACTGGAATATAATAGCACTGTTATTTCTTCATTAGATTTGATTATGTATCTAAGTTTGAAACATGCATATGAGACCACGATTGACAAAAGTTATTTGTTTGGTTGTCACCATTTATTTTTTGATTACTGTTTTGCACAGGGAGAAGAAGGTATTAAAATTTCAAAGCTTTACTTTAATCTCCGTAAGTCATTGGTAGATGTAATTGAATTTAAAAGTCCACGTAAATGGGAGCAAGAGTTGCGTTGCTCCTCATTACACTGGGCTAGTTTTTATAGGAATATTAGAAAGGCAACAATTTCTAATGTGCATAGATTAATTCAATTTAAGATTATACATCGACTCTACTATATGCCCAAGATCCAAGCGAAATTTTCTAGAAACAGGGATCGCGATTGTTGCTGCCCGAAATGTGGATGTATAGAAGCGGATTTTGTACACGTCCTCTGGGAATGTAATAAACTGAAAAGGTTTTGGGAACAGGTTTTTTGTGGCTATACAAAAGGAAGCCTCCTATCAGTATAAGCCTGATGTCCTGATGGTGCTGTCGGGACATTTCGATCTGGAAGATGTAATACCGGCTTGGGTTAGATGGACGTGGATGCGCGGCTTGATGGTCGCAAGAGTCATTATAGTAAAAAAATGGGGCTCTGCCTCCCCACCCTCAATAAATGAATGGACCCAGTATTCGCGGCAAATTAAAATTTATGAGGAAATGGAAAGGAAACAGAGAGGGGCACGTGTGATGGGTTAGAGGTAACTTAATGTCATCTATACTATAATTAAAGGGGTCTATGCGTTGACAGCCAACAGGGGAGGAGGGGGGGTTTAGGTTTACGTGTATGAAGTGTTAGAATACTTTGACGTATGATAAATGTACTACACTGCTTCTTTGTATGTGGACATTGATGGGTTACTTTTGTCATACATTTTGTATTGATACTGCTGTAACTTTTATCTCTTATGAAATAAAAATGTATCAGTAGCAGCGGCATACGTATACAAAAGAATAGAACTACAACGGATGTGTAACACTCTAAGAGATCCCTTCAATAAAACAGGCGCAGACCAATGCTACACCCCACAAATGCTATAATTCCCAGCCAATTAATAAATAATCAAAAGTGCCTAATTTAAAACATATAATGCATAGTTCATTGGGGAATACATTATAAACTAATACTGTTCAGTGTAGTTCAGACCCCACTTCGTGTTTCGCACCTCGCTTCCTCAGGCATAATTTGTCTCTTCTTATGCCGAGTTTACAATGGGCAATTGTTGGACCGATTATCAGGAACAAACATCAGTACAAATGCTGGTTCCCAATATTCGTCCTACAGTATATAAAGGTGCCACAGATCACCCAATGAACAAGCAAGAAGCTCATACTTTACACGGATATCTAACTTATCATTTCTGCCTGCTCGATTGGCATTTACTTTGAATTTTAGTCTCCAGTAGCTTCATAGCTCCACAATGATACTTGCTCAGATGAACAATGCAACAAAGGAAATTATAATTCTATACTTTATCCTTTTTTTTTTAGATCAAGTAATTCATTGGAAAACTCTTACTGACTTATAAATTCATTCTAAGTGATCCAGTGAGATCAATGTTAAAGTGGCCAAATGACTATTTATTCATGACACAACTATATTTAGTGGTGTTTGCACTAATTATGTTTTTATGTTTACTCTAATTATGACTTGTGTACAACAATATGAAGTATAAAGAATCTGGTGAATTTATTGAATTCATTCATGCACATGACTCAGATGTCAGCCCAGTGTGCTCCCTTCATCTTTCATGCTTGATGTCAGATCAGGTGGGAGATTATAATCATAGGGACAGTTTACGGTGTTAATGAGCCATTCTGAACATCAGACCGTTGACATCAGGACACCATAATGCACACAAGTACTAGAAGAGGCGCATAATAAGAAGGGTAGACTTGGTCAATTTATGAGTTTAAAAATAGTGATAAATAACTTATTGAACTTATTAACTTGATCACACAATATTTGTAGCTGTATTAAACTTTTACTCAAGTATTATGGGGGGGTTTCGCTTCAGTAAATGGCATTTATCATGTAGAGTAAGTTAATACAAGGCACTTACTAATGTATTGGTATTGTCCATATTGCCTCCTTTGCTGGCTTGACTGATTTTTCCATCACAATACATTAGTAAGTGCTTTGTATTAACTTTCTCTTCATGATAAATGTTATTTGCTGAAGTGACACAACTGCCTTTACTCACATGCCAGTTGTAAGCTTGTTATGTAAGCTATGATCCCTTGTGAACTATATGTCAGCAAGATCTGTGACTGTAGGTGTAAAGTTAGAGAGTATATTTCTGTGGCTCAGTAGCATGGAATGTCATTTTCTCAAGTAACCATTCTAAGACCTGGTTGTAAAGTACACCATTCCTGTCTACAAATAGAATGTGTTTGTATGTTATCACTCTCATCACAAATCTACAAGAAGATTATTCATTTTAAAATAAAACTTATTTAGTAGCAGGATTTCCTCTTCTATATTTCCGTTTTAGATGTGTTTGCTCTCATCAAGGCAAGATGTGACCGGACTAAGATACCAGCCAGACAGTATAATCAGTAAAATAATGGAGAGGAGGACTGAACAGAGCCAAAGACAAATATTTACAAATACAATTTACAGAATTTACATGATGTCCTACATAAGAATGAGCAGCTAAAAATTAATTTTCCCAGACCCACCCTTGCTATTTTACCAACAACCTCCAAATCTAAGAACTATTCTGATCGGAAGTTCATGTACTACAAAAAAAGGAACCTATTCCTACAACGTAAGGAAATTCAAAACCTATAATGATGCACTATAAGATTCTTGGAACATTCACCTGTGCTACAGCCAATGTTGTATACCTGATTCTCTGCACTATGGCGGTCATTTACAAACAGATATTCGCTACTTTTTGGTGTATATCTGTTGCAGATTGCGACGCAAATGTTATTTGCTCCGCAATCTGCAAATCTTTCTTCTTTTCCGGCGCTCATGCCAAATCTAAGAAAGGGGGCAGAGTGTGGGCGGGGAAAAGGGCAGGTTCATCTCATTTATCATTTTCTACACCTGTTTTAGACATAGAAAATGGTCTAAATCCATGCCAGCAAGTGTTTAGACAAGTTATGTAGAGTTGGCTGCTCTACATAACTGAGGTGGAAGAACTGCTAGCGTAGGAGGGACGAAGAGCGGTGTCTCAAAGCAAAAGTGGAGGAGCGCAAGGTCTCTAACATCCACCAGCTCTGTAATATCATGGAGAAGTGGAAGATTGAAAAGGGAATATTGAAAATACACTTTGGGCACAATTTGGCCATTTTCACTTAAGGGTGTACTCACTTTTTTGCCAGCGGTTTAGACATTAATGGCTGTGTGTTGAGTTATTTTGAGCGCACACCGAATTTACACTGTTATACAAGCTGTACACTGATTGCTTTACATTGTATCAAAGTGTCATATCAGTGTTGTCCCATGAAACGATATAATAAAATATTTACAAAAATGTGAGGTGTGTACTCACTTTTGTGAGAAACTGTGTGCAGGCCAGAGCACTGGGGGAGGCTGGAATGGATTCCCATAATGTATGACTTCTAGCTACCCTAGTGTTCTGCTCCTGCATCCAGCAGTTCTCCTCAAGCTCGGGCACATCTCCTAATAAGGCAGTTTGCCAGTACTATACTGCTCTAGACTTTCTTTCCATACTGCTAGGCCAATCACCAATTAGACCTATCCTAATCCTTGCTCCTATCTACAGCACACATAGTGTGTAACAGATATTTTGTGCTCACAACACACAGATGTAGGGCCCAGAGGGCACACGATTATGACAGCATAGAGAGGGGATCCAAAACACAAGAGACACTATTGATTATAGCACAAATGATCAACTCCAAGAAAACCACACCACTGATCATAAAATATCCAAATTTTATTTCAATGATTAAAATAACCACATAATTGTACATAACAGTAAATGCACCAGCAGCATTAAAGAGTACATGATGGCAAGACGGTGAACAGAAACAACACTTGTTCAGCACAACCAATACACTATCATAAGTGCTACTTGAAATATCGAAAACAAGAAAATCTCGACGTATACTATAGGTAAGTTCACACGAGGGTAACAATAATCCTTCCTATTGTGGTCCTTCCCATACTATCTAGGAAGGTGTCAATAACCGCATCGGCTGCCCTATAATATTCGTCACTGGCATACTAAAACGCTGGAAAGATGAATAGGCCAAACTCCCATCTTTGACAGACAGACCCCGAGGTGATATCACCCTCCATCGGATTCCCCTCAGTGGTCTGCGGGTGTTAGTCTCCAGCGAAACTACATACAAATAAATGACCATGTAAGGTGAAAGTATGTGATACTGACCAAGTGTTGCGTCTGTCACAGTGACCCCAACGCGTGTTTCGCCCGTCGCTTTTTCAAGCGGCGCTAATACTCCTCTTCCGATCTTACTTTAAATAGGCCTTGGCCTCTTCTTGACCCCTCCTCACTTCCTCCTATGCCAATCACACAGGATCTCCTCTCTGTTGCTAAATCGCGCCTCCGTCCCACCTCCCGTGAGATCAAACAAGACCTCGCTCATGCGCATCGCTATCCTGGGTTCTAACCCGCCATCTTGGAAAGGGGAATTATCAGTATATGTTTGGTCACACCATGTAAGTGGCTAAATTACCACGTTACAACCCCTACCAGCGTAAACTACAGTGGTGTGGTTTTCTCGGAGTTCTATTCTATTATCACTGGAATAAGAAATGCACTTACTATGGACTGAAGGTGTGAAGATGTGGCTGTCATACACAGAAAACAGCAGTCTGAGATCAGGGGCGTAACTAAAGGCTCATGGGCCCTGGTGCAAGAGTTCAGCTTGAGTCCCCTTACTGCTTTGTGAGCAGGGGCAGGGAAACACAGTGCCTTCGTGTTGGCTGAGGCAAAATTTGAAATAGCACTCCTCCCATGCCAAATTCTTGACCTAAGCCCTTTTCTCCAGCCAGAGGTGTAACTTGACCTGGATGCTCTTTCTATAATACCAGTGTCTTCTTATGAGGCACAAGAGTCTTTGGGCCCTTTCAGGTTCCTGGGCCCGGTAGTGACTGCTATCTCCTATAGCTATGACCGTGTCTGACATTCTGCAGTGTTCAAGCACTCAGCTGTAGATGAGGAAGGGCCTGAAATGAGCTCAGAAGCTCACTGAGCTCTGGAGCCAGCCAATGAAGAAAGACACACTCACTTATTTATGCCCGTCTATGCTGTTAAGGAGGGGATTACCCTAGTAACAGTGAGTGGAGAGCAAAATTGCAAGAAGGGAGACCTCTAGTGGCAGAGAGTGTCTTAGGATAGATAACATGAAGCCACCACCCCCTTCCCAAGCAAGTTGAAAAAGGTTGGGAAGTGTGGAAATACCAGTTGTGCCAAATTGCCAATTTCTAACAGATTCTAGGCGCAAGACACATTAGTAAATCTGGGCCACTGTTTTTTCGAATCCTAGACAATCTTTCTAATAACTGGTTGAATCATTTCAGCAGCAATAACTGTAAAAAAAAAAAAAAAAAAATCCAGCCTTTTTATGTCAGTCTTTCACATACTGTAACTGTTCAATTATTTCTACCTGCCGTTACTTGTAGGATTGCTTTAGTTGACGCATATTGGTAAGGCTTATGCATGAACTACCGTACATGTTTCTGGATAAGATTAGATATAGTACATACAAATATTAGTTTAAGAGTTGAAAAGTCAATTATAAGGCTCTGTGATGCCACTAAATATTCGAATATTGCTCTACCAATATCGACATAGTTAAGATTGGAAAAAGACAAAAGTAAGATTGGAGATCACCCAAATTTGGTTTAGGGTGTGTTACACTCCTGTAGAGACCGTTATTGTGAAGTAAAGACAAAAGTCCATCAAGTGTAAACTGTAATCCTGCTGTATTGATTTACGGAACCAATCCCTGGATCAATGTCCATCTTCCTTTTAAGGAGGGGTTGGGCCAAAGGGAATGGGTGTGTGCAATATGATTTCTAAAAAGTCATCTTAACCTTTTTAATTCTTATGACGGAATCTTTTTTTTCTCCAGGAGTAGGGAGTGGACCCTTGTTTTTTGAAGGGGTTTAACAAAGAATAGCTTCTCTCAATATTTTTTGTATGGTCTGTTTATATATTTGTACAGGTTAATTATGACCCCCCCTTAGATGTCTTTTTTCAAGACTAAACAAATTCAGTTCTTTAAATCTTTGCTCATAGCTAAGATCTTTAAGAGTTTAGTCGCTCACCTTTGTACTTTTTCCAGTTCCAAAGCATCCTTTTTATGGATTGGTGCCCAGAACAGAACCACATATTCCAGGTGAGGCCATACCAATGCTTTGTATAGTGGTAATAGCACATCCCTGTCCCGCGTGTCCATACCTCTTTTAATACAAGACAAAAGTTTGTTGGCCTTAGAGGCAGCCAACTGGCATTTCATACTGTTATTTAGTTTATTATATACTAATACACCTAGATCCTTCTCAGCAAGTGACTCTCCCATTTTTACTACCCCTAGGATATATTCTGCATGCAAATTATAAGCCCCCAGGTGCATAACTTTACAGTTTTCTATATTGAACCTCATTTGCCAAGTGGATGCCCAAATAGTAAGTTTGTCCTAGTCAGCTTGTAACCTATTTAGATCTTCCATAGACTGTACCATATTACAAAATTTGGTGTCATCTGCAAAAATAGAAACAGCACTATCAATCCCATCCTCTATGTCATTAATGAATAAGTTAAATAATAACAGACCCAGCACAGAACTTTGGGGTACACCAATAGACCTCAATTTACTCATTAGGCGTCCGTGCGGGACAGTATCGAACGTCTTTGCGGGACAGTATTGAATGTCTTTGCAAAGTCCAAAAATACAATGTCCAGGCTTCTACCACCTCATAAAAACAAGTCAAGTTAGTTTGACAGCTTTTGTCCTTGTAAAACCATGTTGTCGATCACTTAATATATGTTTTACCATTACATAATCCTGTATCTAGTCCTGTAGAAGGGCCTCAAACATTTTTCCCACTGTGGATGTGGGTCTTTCACCCCAAAATTGCAATATCTAACACTTAAACCATTGTGTCCAATACAGCCCCCGCATTAAAATGCATCTTACCATATTGTTGTCCGTTCCATAGGTCGTCTAAAAAACACTTTTATTTCATATGCAAATCAGTGTGTGAAGGTGCCCAGGGGCGGCGTTCAAGCGGCCGGTGCCCAGGCCCCGCGATGATTTTCATAAGCAACCACTCCCCTTTCACCCATTCGGCCCGCCCTTTGCTTGGATCTTCACCTCCTTCGTCCGTAGCCAAATCCTGCGCATGTGCCGACGACAGCGCATAGTGCCCTGCCCCGCTGCTGATCCCTGCCATAGGCTTCAGGCCTAGTAGGCCATGTCACTTCACCTAGTAGGCCACTTTGCGCACACTTCACTGTGCTGCTGCGTCCAGGCGCGTGTGATGACGTCATCACGCACGCCTGTGCCGGGATTTCACTACCGCATAGGCTTCAGGCCTACTAGGCCTGAAGCCTATGGCGGTGATCGGCGGCGGGGCAGGGAACTACTACGGGGCAGAGTGTGGGGGGCACTACTGTGTGGGGGAAACTACTTTGTGCGGGAAATTACTGTGTGGGGTACACTACTGTGTGGGGTACACTACTGTGTGGCGGGCAGTGTGTGGTACACTACTGTGTAGGGGAAACTACTGTGTGGGGGAAACTACTGTAGGGGTGCAGTGAGGGTGACACTATTGTAGGGGGGCAGTGTGGGGGACACTACTGTAGGCGGGTAATGTGGGGACACTACTGTAGAGGGGCAGTGTGGGGGACACTACTGTATGGGGGCAGTGTGGGGGACACTACTGTATGGGGGCAGTGTCAGGGACACTACTGTGTGTGGGCAGTGTGGGGGAAAATACTGTGTGTGGGAAACTACTGTGTGCTGCAAATTACTTTATGGGGCAGTGTGGGGGAAATTACTGTGTGGGGGCAAATTACTGTGGGGGGATTACTATGGGGGGCAGTGTGGGGGAAATTACTATATGAGGGCAGCGTGGGGGGCTTTGCTATTGGGGAAGCACTGTAGGAGCAATTCTATTATTTTAGGGGACACTATACAGGGATTGAATTTGGCATAAACTGGTCACTCTTTTGGTAAATTCAATTCTCTTTCTCTTGGAGTAGTAAGGGTGATTCTACTCAACTGAGAGGACCTCACTTGGCGTTTGTTAACCCAGTGCGTCACATACTATTTATAGTTTTGATTGACTATACAGGGATTATTGCCTGGAGCACAATATAGGGTGTTATTATTATTGGGGGCAATCTAGGGGACATTATAGCTGCTGTAGACACTATAGGGACATTTGGGGTAATTGATCAAACCGGTGTAAAGTAGAACTTGCATGGTTGAAAATAGCAGCCAATCAGATTCCACCTCTCATATTTGACAGCTCTTTTGGAAATCCAGTTCTAGTTTACTTCTCCCACAGTCTTCGCGATAATTGTTTTCTACTCATTTTATTACATCTCCTCAGGCTTTGTAGAACTACAAGGAGAAGCATTTGCACAATTCACCAATTATTTTAATGTTGACGTGCTCTGGATCATAGTGTATGTCATTTGTTTGAATGATGTAAGATAGGCTTTCTGGCCCATTGGTTTGCATATGTATCTCTGGGAACATTCCCTCATCAAGAACAAGAAGTGAATTAGTAAAGTATGTACTTTCTGTTATCAGGCCACCAATTGAGGAGCTTGACAGAGCCACAGCAAGCTCTCAAAAAAACAAGCAGGCAAGAGTTAAGGATATGTAGGAACCTACTTGTTGACCAACCTCTGGACACAGCTGGAACAGGAAGAAAGAAAAAGAGAATTGCAATTGTATCACATAAGGCAGAACTGATAATACAGTGACTCAGAGGACAAAAATGCAGCCCTGGACATAAATGCAAATTGACTGCCAAATGAAAGAGTTGATAGTTTAACTTATTTAAGATGTCACATTCAGAGGAGTTTCTCTACCTAACCAGTATGAACAGCATGGATTACATTGAAAAGACTAGATCCGGCCTTACCTGATGACATCTGTTTTGTGGCATAAACCTATTGAGGCAGATTTACTTATACTGAGTATGTGCAAAGTTAAGGCCCCCATACGCATTCTACTATTGCTGCCCAAACTCGGCATTTTTGAAGAGACTGGCCAATAGTCTAACATGTATAGGGAGCTTCTGACTCTCCTAAGAAAAGGATTGGGCACTCAGAATTTTTATGTCCACCACCAGTGGTGCCTCTCCCGACTGAACACATAGAAAATGCCGCCGTAGCGTGTCATCACACAGTGGTCTTTACTTATTGTGAAGGAGATCACTTTATTGATGTCCTATTAATCCTTGGTCCTTATCCTCCTGGGGTAAGTGTACCAGTATATTGAAGTATATGGAAGTACTCACTGAGAAGAATCTGAGAAGAATGTTCCAGAACTGTCTCCTCTTACTGATAGATATAAATGTACCTACACACATTGGATTAGCACACCCCAGGATCCTCTTAGTAAGGCCTCATGCACAAGACCGTATGTGTTTTGCGGTCCACAAACCGCGGATCCGCAAAACACGGAAGCTGCTCCGTGTACCATTCCGCAATTTGCGGAACAGAATGCGGCCCATTATAGAAATGCCTATTCTTGTCCGCAAAACGGACAAGAATAGGACATGCTCTATTTTTTTGCAGGGCCACGGAACGGAGCAACGGATGCCGACAGCACACAGAGTGCTGTCCGCATCTTTTGCGACCACATTGAAGTGAATAGGTCAGCGCCCGAGCCGTAAAATATGCGGTTTGGACACGGACCAAAGCAACGGCCGTGTGCATGAGGCCTAATAAGGCAATGAAGTGTCACACAGAACATGTTCTGTACAGGTTGTAGGGGGCGACTTAGAGTAATTTCCTTTTTTCACCCAAAAAACCCACATCTGACCCTGTATACATATATACAGTAATATTGAATGATATCAAGTTAATCAGTCCATTGGGCCAGACCTGTAGCCTCCATTTTGAGGTCTCTGTAACTTCCAACCCACAAAAGGCTGTTAATGCCATTGCTAGGTCAGGATATAGCCTCTCGTTCTCAGTTCCTGAATATAGGCAGAATAAGGGGTGTACATTACTAACTCATATTCTACAGCAGAAGAAAATATTCACAATCGATAAGGAGAACATTACATAGTAACATAGTAACATAGTATATAAGGCCGAAAAAAGACATTTGTCCATCCAGTTCGACCTGTTTCCTGCAAGTTGATCCAGAGGAAGGCAAAAAACCCCTGTGAGGTAGAGCCAATTTTCCCCACTTAAGGGGAAAAAATTCCTTCCCGACTCCAATCAGGCAGTCAGAATAACTCCCTGGATCAACGACCCATCTTTAGTAGTTATAGCCTGAAATATTATTACGCTCCAGAAATACATCCAGGCCCCTCTTGAATTCCTTTATTGTACTCACCATCACCACCTCCTCAGGCATTGTCAGAATTTCAATTTGAAATTGCTCCAGAAAATAGCCATAATATAAAATAGTTGACAAGTAGAATATAAGTTGCCAAAGCTGATAACAGATAAAACCATTGACATGAAATGATCTGAATTTTCTTTGAGAAACAAACAGGATAGTGTCCAAAGGATTCCCATAAATAGCCTGTGGCACACAGTGTGCACGATGCTGCGTTCCGCCCCATGGCTGTCGCCCATGTCACTTTCTAAATATACATGCTGGTAAAGATGGCAGTGAAGGACAGTAGGATAAATCCCTAAGCCAACATACAGCTAAGGCTCTGTTCACACTTGCATTTCTGTCTGTCTTTAGTTTTTTGATGGTTAGATGAGCGTGCATGCTGTAGCACTGTATTCAGCAAACAACCCGATGCCTGATGGAAACGTGTCTAATCTAAGTCTGAAAAAAAAAAATGATCATGTTGGGCCCCTCATGACTCCTGTAAAAACAGAACTCATGACACCAGTGTGAATAGGGCCTAAGTAATCTGTAATTTAAAAGCTATTGAATGGCACAGAGATTTCGTCCTTCTCCCTCCAGCTGTTCATTTCCACCAGATCACTCTCCTTCCATTTTTTATGGACTAATCCATACAAAAGGAAGAACAATTTATGAGAAAGACACTATGGCACATGCATCTTTCCAATTTCAATGCAAAAGCTACATACAACCAGTTTAACTAGGGCTTGACAGACAAGAGCATCACTATTGCCAAGTGTCAGCTCTCGTGATAGCCGCGCACTAGGATGCTATGCCTGTGGTAGATGTCACTGCCACTGATATTTACGTCACTGATCTTCCTGCCAAAATAATAATTTTTATGATGGCCCGATCGGTAAATAAGTCTAACCCTGGGTTCACACCTGAGCGTTTTACAGCGCGTTCCTACACCCTACAGGTACAAGGTTTTCATACCTTTTTTTATACATTTACAAGCGGAACAAAGTAACTATGACACAAAACAGATAAAACATGCTCCAGAATTTCTTTTTATACGAAATAGGGAGCATTTTCTTAAATGGGTTGTCCGATTTCCTATATTGATGACCTATCAAGGCAATTACTAATGTATTGTGATTCTCCATAATGCCTCCTTTGCTGGCTGGATACATTTTTCCATCACATTACACACTACTTATTTCCAGGGGTTATGACCACCGTGCAATCTAGCAACGGTGGTCGTACTTCTAAACTATAGGAAAATATCTCACTGGTGGCTTTGACTGTGGCAGCGCACATAGAGAGGGGAAAAAAGATAGAGGGTTATATTTTAAGGTTTTGGGAAAAAGCCTTCTCCCAAGGTTAGTGAAATATGTGGATAGGAGCCACTGGGGGGGATGTGTTAGAAATTGCTTTTAAGATAAGACAAACCGTTTAGGTGTTCTCCCGTCAGTGGCGGGGCCCCTGTCAGAGCGACTTCTCCTGCATCGGGTCCAGAGTCACTTGCACCTCTGTCACTGACATTACTTCATCTCTCCCCTCCTCAGTTCTGGTGATGGACAGTCGAGTAGGAAAGGGGGCAGGGCTATGATAGGGCCGCCCACATTAGACTGTCCTAATACTGGTCAGTATTAGGACGGTCCAATGTGGACGGAGCTAGAATAGCTCCGCCGCCTTTCCTTCCCGCGATTCCTGCACACTAAACCTCCCATGCTTAGCATGCTGAACAACAGTTGGATTGCCACAACTGCGCCAGTGATGTGAGTGGCAGGGGAACTGTGGTTATATTCAGCTTTCCCAGACTGTCCTCATGTCTCTGAACAAGTGCACATGTGACCTGCAGTACAGTAGGAAAGCTGGGTGAATTATATCATGAGATGTCATCCAGCTTCCTTGTTATCCTGCATGGCACAAGAGGCATTAGAGTATGGGGGATAGGCGCAGCAGGAAAGCTGGGTGTCTATAAATGTGTATTGTCTATGTGTGCATCCATATATGTGGTGACCGTGTGTATGAATGCATCTATGTATGTGGACATGTATGTGGAGGGTGCATCCATGCATGTGGAGAGTGCGTCCATGTATGTGGAGAGTGCGTCCATGTATGTGCAGAGTGCTTGTATGACGGCGTCCATGGCTGCAGTATGAAAGGTGCAGAGGCTAAAATACTTGTAGATATGTAGAGGTAAATCAGACATGTCTATTACAATTGCAGCGCAGATTTTAAAGGAGTTGAGCTGAATATGAACTCTGTCAGCCACTGTAAATGTTAAAAAACAATAAAGTTGTGCTAAAAATGACAGGCAAATAAATTAATACAGTAAATAAGAAGTCACAAAATAGCCATATGAGAGGGGTTTGCACAGGAGTAGGGGGTTTGTGAAGAAGTGTGTAAGTGTGTGTGTGGGTGGGGGGGGGTGGGACACAGTCAGTTCTAGCTACGCCTCTGTCTCCCGTATTGGTGTGACTAGTATAGAAGTCAAATAAGGGCCCGGAGAAGGTATAGGCAGCTCAGTTACATGGAACAGTTGTCCATGGGTAGTCACGAGTAGCAAGGTGGATAGACCTTTAGGGGAATAAATCCCTCTGAGAGTAGGTCTCGGGAGAAGAGAAAAGGGGGCAGAAGGGAAAAATAACGAGCGCCAAGTACCACTGAGTAAGTGCAAATAATGTATAACATGTAGGTATTATAGTGTAATTGGGTTGGTGATCAGAAAGCATTTCTTCCACCAAGAGATAATATATAATGAAATGTATAGTAATATTACAATATTTGTGCTGTTAGAAAATTTGAGGAATATTAAGTATATTAGTTATTAACTTACTTCACTGGGGAGGGGGCCTGAAGGATAAACTGAAGACACCGACAGGTCCCATCTCCCCCACCGAGATCACTTGTAGAGTGTTAGAAATTGATGTCAGCTTCAGGAGGCAGCATCTTCATCAATAACCTTTAATAGCTCAATGCTTTCTCAAAATTTTACTTTTTACCCAAAATTCATTAATTGATACTAAATCCAGCAGGTAGACCAATCGGGGATCAACTTGATTGTGTCAAACCTGCATACGTGGATAACATGCTCCAAAGATATGTTTCCCACCTACCCCCATACCTAAGACACCTCCCACCTAATTGAGACTTTAGAATCTTTACAGTGGGATGATGGATTACTATGGGCTACACTAGATGTGACATCACTTTATAGTAACTTCCCAAACGATCTAGGAATGAAAGTGATAGAGGGGTTCCTTAGAAATACTCTGGACATGCCCCCTGCACAGAAAGAATTGATCTTACTGTAGATTCCATCGTTTTATACTACACCAGAACTATTTCATTTTTAACAATATCTTTTATCTGCATAAGAAGGGCACAATGATGGGGACTAAATTCGCGCCTTTGTATGCTAATTTATTCATGGGGGCTTTTGAAGAACTAATGGGCCTATTATGTCACCCTAATATATTTCATATGGAGGATCTGATTTCAATCTGGAAAGGTAAACCGGAAGACTTATGTCAATTTGTTCATAATCTTAACAATAATACCTCAGCTTCTCCCTCGAACAAAGCCCCAAAGAAGCCATCTTTCTCGATTTGCACCTTAGTATTAGGCACAACCCAATATGCACTAAAACGAACTTTAAAGACATTGATGCAAATAGTTACTTAGATTACAAAAGCTGCCACTATCAAAAATGGGAAAAGAATATTCCCTACAGCCAGATGAAGAGGGTCAGAAGGAACTGTTCCAATGATCATGACATGAAGGAACAAGTTAAGATTTTGAGCACTAGATTTAGGGAAAAGGGGTATCCTAAAAAATTAGTGGAGGTTTCAGTCAAAAGGGTCTCCACTCTAAGCCAAAGGGACAGCCTTCCACCATGTAATAAGAAGCCTAGGGACACCACCACAAGGGTAAAAGACCATGACCCATTTAGCGTTAGTATGATTATTGGCTTCAGTTCGAAACATATGACCATCAGACATATTTTGGCCAAACATTAGAACATTTTACAAAACTATCCCATCCCAGGCGAAATTATGCAGAAGAATCCAATCCTGACTTTTCGAAGGGCCAAGACACTTAAAAGTATTTTAGCCCCCTCTTGTCCCCAAATGTCTTACCAACAAAATGCCAAGTCAATAAAATCTGGGCCGATGGAGACCCAGAATGGAGCTTACAAATGTGGCACCAAACGGTGCAAATGTTGCAATATTATCAACCACCGAACTAAACAAATAATAATCCCTACTACTATAGATCTGGTTCCCATATGACAACACATTAACTGAGACACATCCAACGTAATTTACATGCTTGAATGTCCGTGTAACCTAATATATGTAGATTGCACTACACAGACAATGAGGGAAAGGATGAACGAACATCGATCCAACATTCAACGTCACATAGAGATGCATAATGTGTCCAAACATTATGCAAGGACCCATCAGGGAACCCATCACATCTGAAGTTGACACCACTAGAATGGGTCCCCCAACTCATTCCAACAACTGGGCTGCAAGGAAATATTTTGGATCTTTTGGTTAAATACTTTAACACCGTTTGGACTTAATGAAACCCTTGAATACACCAATTATAGAATTGGTAGAAAAAGATCCCCTTAAACTGACCTCCCTATAATGATAAGGGAAGCATCTGGACCAGCTACAGAACTCCCACACACCCCCAGGACACAATGTGTGTACTACTCTCCCCTCTTTATAACTATCCGGCCGAGTCACTCGATCCAATGCATCCATCCAATCCATCTAAAGGATTTTTACTTAGCGAACGTTTAGCTCCGGCCAATTGACCTCCGACATGAAACGCATGTGCGTTCCACTACTTATCGTTAGCCCAAACTTTCCTGTCTGTTAGGATCCGGCGTGAAACACATATACGTTCCACCACGGGTTCCAGCTTTCAGGGCTTCCTCTTCGATCCGGACAGTTTCTGCGGAGTATTCATGAAGTATTTATCAATTTAAACTGAGTTCCCCTACCGGAAGTCCTATGCATTCCAAGCTGGAACGCATCACCTCATTTTCGAACCTACATTGTAAACTTGGCGGGAGTCAACCACTATTTAAAGGGGTAAAGCTGTATGTTGTGATTATGTTTGTCTTGTACATTGCTTTATTATTGGTATACTGCTCCTGAAGAAGGGGGAATTGTCTGTAACCCCAGAAACGCGTTGAGCTAACTATTAAAGGTTATTGGGGAAGATGCTGTCTCCTAAAGCTGACATCAATTTCTAACACTCTACAAGCGATCTCGGTGGGGGAGATGGGACCTGTCGGTGTCTTGAGTTTATCCTTCAGGCCCCCTCCCCAGTGAAGTCAGTTGATAACTAATCTCATATATAAAGCTGAGTGTATGTGTGTATGTTTGTATGTCCCCTAAAGAAATCTGCACCGTCGCATTTACAATCAAGAAATTTGGCACACAGGTACATCAGGTGTCTGGGAAGGTTTAAGACCAGGTCTCAGTTCTCTGGGACGTACCGTTCCTGAGATATTCCCAAAAAATGCATTAGCCAATAGAAGCCTGGTCACATGACCCTTATCAGCCAATAGAAGCTCGCTGGCAGTTCGTCTCTTCACACACAGTTTTACTCCAGGTAACCATAACAACTCAGCCATGTTTCTTCACTGCTTTAGATGAGTTTTAAAGGAAATATGTCACCAGGATAATCGCTATTGAAGTAAAGCCATGGCCTAATAGCACTTAGTACCTTATTTCCCGTGGTTTCCATAACAACTCTGTGGATGACACTGTTAAATGAGCAGAGTGCTGTGGAGGTCACAGTTCAGGGGGCAGGTAGGGTGGCTATTCAACTCACCCTTAAAACCCCGCCCCCAGGTCCGCTAGGTCACGGCTTCTATTCGGTTAGGTCACGCCCCCTCTCACTCCTCAGCTGACAGGGATAAAAAAAATGAAGTTAAAAATCAACTTCTGTCAGCTGCAGGGGTGGGAGGGACGGTGACTTTCTCCCTGCAGCTTACACTCAGACAGAATAGCGCTGCTGTCTTAGGGTGAGCTGTTCAAAAGGACACACCCTGATCCAGTTAGGCCACACACCCCCACTCCTCAGCCAAAAGGGATTGAAAAAAGGAAGTTAAAAATCAACTTCTAGGTCCCGCTAAGCCACACCCCTGACCCAGTTAGGTCACACACACCCCCAACGACCCCCCCCCCTCTATAGCCGTCAGGGATTGCCAAAATGACGTTTAGAATCAACTTCTGTGAGCTGCAGAGTTGGGAGGGACGGTGACTTTCTCTCTGCAGCTCACTCTCAGACAGGACAGTGCTGCTGTCTTAGGTCAGCTGTTAATAAGGCTAAGCCCCCATCCAGTTAGGCCACACCCACTCCCAGCCGACAGCGATTGAAATTTTTTTAAAAATCAACTTCTAGGTCTCGCTAAGCCACAACCCTGACCTCCCCTTACGCAGCCGGCGGAAGTTAAAAATCAACTTCTCTCAGCTATAGGGGTGGGAGTGAGAGTAACTTTCTCCACACTGAGACAGCACAGTGCTGCTGTCTGAGAGTGAGCTGTTGAAAAGGACATCCCTGTGTCCGTCCAGGCCCTGTGCCAGATGGAGGACATGGAGTCTGAAAGCCAGGCTGTCCGGCCTAAAACTGGACCTCTGGCCACCCTAGGGGCAGGCTGCTGTGGAGGTCACAGTTAAGGAAATGGTCCGCTATGAAGGTCAGTGTTAACGGGCAGATTGCTTTAAAGGCCACTGTTAAGGGGGAGGGCCCCTGTGGAGGTCACTGTCAAGGGGGTGGAGTGCTGTGAAACTCACTGTTAAAGGGGAAGGCTGCTGTAAAGGTTAAAGTTAAGGGGGTGGGCTGCTGTGGAGGTCCCATTTTAAGGGACAGGGCACTGTGGGGGTCAGTGTTAAGGGGTGTGGTGCTGTAGATGTTATAGTGGATACTGTTGATATCTTTAAACTACACATTCTGTCAGCCCGATTTTCGCTACTAAGCTGTTCATATCATCATATCAGTCTCCTTATCTAAATAAAAATATAATAGTCTTACCCCATCTGTCCTTTCATTTTTGATAAAAATTACTTAAATTTATATGCTAATTACTTTTATAACGTGCCCAAGGGGCTGTCCCTCTGGCTGTTTGTGCACACTGCAGAAAAAAAAGACGAGGAGTGGAGTGAATAATTAACAGCGGGGCGGCGCTGGGCTCCAAGAGAAAGGGGCGCAGCTGGGCATAAACAGCCAGAGGGACAGCCCCTTGAGCACGTTATGAAGGTAATTAGCATATAAATAAAAGTGATTTTTATCAAAAATGAAAGGACAGGTGGGGGTAGGTATATTTTTATTTAGATAAGGAGACTGATATGATGAAATGAACAGCTTATCATCGGGCTGACAGAATCCCTTTACATATACCCGGGCGAAGCTGGGTCCTTCAGCTAGTATATTTAATATTCCTTAAATATTTTAACAGCACAAATATTTTAATATTACTATGCATTTCATTCTATATTCCCTCTTGGTGAAAGAAATGGTTTCTGATCACCAACCCAATTACCTAGTAGCGGAATAATATAGGACGCCTTTACACTATAATACCTACATATTATACATTATTTGCACTTACTCAGTGGTACTTGGCGCTCGTTATTTTTCCTTTCGCCCTATTTTCTCTTCTTCCGAGACCTACTCTCAGAGGGATTTATCCCCAGAATGGTCTATCCACCTTGCTAGCAGTGCACATAGGCCAGCGCTTTTTCCTATATTGTGTAAACACGGCCACCGATGCTAGATTTCAGGGTGGTCGTAACCATAGAAACAAGCAGTGTATAATGTGATGGGTAATTGAATCAAGCCAGCAAAGGAAGCAATATGGACAATCACAATACAATAGTAAGTACCTTGTATTAACTTTCTCTACATGGTAAATGCCATTTGCTGAAGTGAGACAACCCCTTTAAATAGATAGGTCCTCTTTAAGCTGACGTGCGGTTCTGACTGAATTCTTGCATATATTGTGCCAAAATCTGACACATTATTGGAGCAAAGTGTCACATCTTGTTTTAGACATAACTAACAAACAAGTTTCCTCACTCATCAGTGGACGTGGCTAAGGCCTCATGCACACAACTGTATTTTTTGTCTGCAACCGATTCGCATTTCTTGTGGATCAGATGTGGATCCAATCATTTTAATAGGGCCGAGAAAACGCAAACAAAACGCAGAGTGTGCCGTCCACATCTATATGTCAATTCCGTTGTCCCACAAAAGCGATAGGACATGTCCTATTCTTGTCCCTTTTTGCACAACTAAAATTTTTTAATATTGGGTGGGACGAGTAGAATGGGAAAAGAAGGAATTTGCAAACCGCAAAATGGATACAGTCAAGTGCATGAGGCCGAAGTACGAAAGGGGCATTATAACATGAGAAACTAACAGAAAAGCAGAAAAAAAAATGTATTCTCCATTCTGAGCCACTGTGATAAATTTGGTTGATCTTTCAACTGCCTAAGTTTACACTGTCTGCACTATGGACTGGAATAGTAAATCTGCCCCACTGCAACTATTCTGCTTTGGCCTAGTGTCCACATATGACATTGTAGAAGGTTACTTCAAACTGTCTATTCCACTGTACACAAACAGATACCCCAATACTAATCAGAATCACTGGAAATAGACAAAAATAAATGCAAAATGTACAGTAAGCAGCATTGAGGGATTTACCTAAATAGCACAGCTACAACAAATACAGCGATGTGAAGCAAGCACGCCACTACTGCCCCCAAGGGAGGAAGGAGAGGGTCTGGATACAGAGGGGCACCAAGGGCTCGCTCATTGCCCATGTCTCCGAAGAGTAAACAGCAGACTACAGATTTCCCAACCTGTTCCAGAAGGGATCAGAATCTTCTTCTCGCTCAAAATCCAGGGCACGATCCCTGCTGCGCAATATCTTGGAATAAATGAACTGAGCAGCAAGATACATGATTTGCTTTCTTGTTTCCCTCTTTCTCCAGGCGGTGGAGTCACCCCACTTTATGTGGGGCCTTTTGCTTGACTCCTCTGTATTTTTCTCTTTGAAGATCAGATCAGAGGACACTGGCAAACACAGAGGGTGGCTGCGTGTTGGCTCCTGCTATATATAGAGCTTACTACACATGCCAACCTGTCCCTGCCAATTTCCTTCACACCTCGGATTATACTGTACTTTGAAGATGGAGAATTGGCTAAATCCCTTAGAGGCTTAACGACTATCTCTTTGCTACATCACTGCCCCAGTTCATTTTATTGTCAGGGCTAATCCTTTTATTGGACAGGAAGACAGAGGCAAAAAAGCTATACACATAGTTATTCCAGTGACTTTGACTATGTAGCTAGTTGTGTACAGCATATGTTCAGGGGCGTAGCTAACGGCTTATGGGCCCTGGTGCAAGACTTTAGCTTGGGCCCCCCTTCCCTTAGTGCTTTGTATGTCTTCTTATGCAGCACAAGGGTCTTTGGGCCCCTTCAGGCTCCTGGGCCCGGTAGCGACTGCTACCTCTGCACCCCCTATAGCTACGCCCCTGATATGTTTATTCCGAAATACAAGCGTGGCCGGGTGCTGAATTTTCTTTAAGAGACCTGTCCTGGATGGAGCTTTACTGGAAGTGCTCCATGGTATGAAGACTTATTGGTAGGGTTGAGCGAACACCTGAAGGTTCGGGTTTGCTGGGTTCGGCTGAACTTCGCCGCTAAGTTCGGGTTCGGGACCCGAACTTGACCCCGAACCCCATTGAAGTCAATGGGGACCCGAACTTTGGGGCACTAAAATGGCTCTAAAAAAGTCATAGAAAGGGCTAAAGGGCTGCAAAAAGAAGCAAAATAGGGGTAAGAGCAGGGCAATTGCCCTGCAAAGAAATGTGGATAGGGAAATTAATTAAAATAGCATAGAATAAAAAAAAAAGTTAAAAATAATGATCTTGAACTAGGAGGCGGAGGTCAAAGTGGAGTAGGAGGTTGAGGAGGCGGTGGACGTGCCGGTTTAGGTGGAAGCGGTGGTGGAGGAGGACGAGGTAGCCAACGCTATTTTTTTAGTTTTTAGATTTTTATTTATTCATTTTTATAAATTTGGGAAGACCCCAAAACATTGGGAAATATAAAAAAGAAAACAAAGAGAAAGTGCGCTGGAGTATAACAATGGCTGGATGCGGCCGGTATACTATTCTGCACAAGGTACGGACAAGTCCTGTGGGATCCATGCCTGGTTCATTTTAATAATTGTGAGCTTTTCCACATTGGCTGTGGACAGATGGCTGCGTTTGTCTGTGACCACCCCCCCTGCCATGCTGAACACACGTTCGGACAATACATTGGCCGCAGGGCAGGACAGCACCTCCAAGGCGTAAAGCAGGGCTCCAGACTAAAAAAAATAACCAGGAGCCATTGGCTCCTAAACAAAAAATTTAGGAGCCAAATAAAAAATTTTAGTCGCCAAAGTTAAAATGCATAAATTATAATTAAAAAAAGGACTTGGCGGAGAAGATGAGACGCAGGTCACAGTAGTGAGCCAGCTCTACATATCAGAGAATACAGCACCACATACCTCTTACATCCAGTGACATCTGAGGGACAAGGTGACAAAAAATGGTGAATTGCACGTTTTTTTTTTTTTTTTGTTACGTCGTTCACCACAGCGGAAATATTTTTTTATATTTTAATAGCTTACACTTTTTCAGGAGTGGCGATATGTAATATGTTTATTTTTTATTGTTTGTAAATTTTTTATGTAAAATTGGGAAAGGGGCGACTTTTAGTATTTTGGTGTTTTTTACCTTTTTTTTTTTTGCCTTTTATTAACTATTAGCCCCATTAGGGGTAGAACCTGGGGTTCTTGTGATCCCTTTTCCTAGTCACTCTAATAGTGATCTATCAGGGTGAATAGGAGCTCACAATCTCCCTGCTGTCCTGTGCATAGTGACACAGCAGCAGGAGCTGACCATGGCAGCCAGGGCTTCAGTAAAGTTCTGGCTGCCATGGTAACCGATCGGGGCCCCAGCAGTGTAATCTGCCACTGCAACCAATGATACTAACACTATGGGGGAGGGGGGGTGCACTGCCTACTGTGATACCGCTGCCGGCACCCACTGCCTACACTTGAATTAATGAATCAATTACATTCATTTGTGGCGCAGAGGCCACAGCTCCTCCCCTCCTCCTCCCTGCCATCTCCCCATTGGTGGCAGCGGCACCCGCCTCACAGTGGGGAGGGAGGGACTAGCACACTGTGCTAGTGAAGACATGGCATGCAATACCCGGTACAACCCTAATTCAACAATAACGCGGCCGTCCAGTCACAAATGGCGACAAGACTAAAAAGTCTTGTCGACATCTGCAAATTTTAAGGCGCATTGGCGACTGTTTTGGTCGCCATCTGGAGCCCTGTAAAGGGCAAGCTCTGGCTATGTGCCCAATTTGGAGACCCAGAAGTTGAATGGGGCAGAACCATCAGTCAGTATGTGTAGGCGTGTGCACACGTACTGTTCCACCATGTTGCCGAAATGCTGCCTCCTGCTAAGACATTCCATATCAGCTGGTGGTGCTGGTTGTTGTGGCGTGCTGACAAAGCTTTTCCTTCTGAGGTGCTGGCTGTGCTACAACTGCGTTGGCGACTTCTTCCTGCTCCTCTGCCTTGTGCTTCCACTGAGGCCCCGGTGTCAGGTGGGAATGCCATCAGCAGCTTGTCTACCAGCGTGCGCTTGTACTCGCGCATCTTCCAATCACGCTCCAGTGACGGAATTAAGGACGGCACGTTGTCCTTGTAGCGGGGATCCAGCAGGGTGGCCACCCAGTAATCAGCACTGGTTGAAATGTGGGCAACTTGGCGGTCATTGCGCAGGCACTGCAGCATCTAGTCGCTCATCTGTGCCAGGCTGCCCAGAGGCAACAACAAGCTGTCCTTTGTCGGAGGTGTATCGTCTGTGTCCTCTGTATCCCCACAGCCACACTCCAGTGATGCCCATGAGCTGCTTTGGGTGCCACCCTGCTGTGAACACGGTTCCTCCTCATCATCATCCCCCTCCTCCTCCTCATGCTCCAGAACTGTGCCGTGGCTGGACAATTGTGTAACTGGCGTCTGTTGGTGCAGGAACCCACCCTCCGAGCCACTTGTGAATGACTGGCCTGATAACCATGGAAATTATCCTCTTCCTCCTGTGCCACATCCTCTTCCATCATCGCCCAAAGTGTTTTTTCAAATAGACATAGAAGTGGGATAGTAATGCTGAGGACTGCATCATCGACACTGGCCATGTTTGTGGAGTACTCAAAACACGTCCCACATGGGGACCCACTCGTTGGTGGTGAAGTGGTGCTGTTCTGCAGAGGGACTCACCCATGCATTCTGCAGCTGAAACTCCACTATCGCCTGCTGCTCGCACAGTCTCTCCAGCATGTGCAAGGTGGAGTTCCAAGCAGCAGGGTGAGAACGCCAAATGCGCACACAGATGGACCGCACTTTCTGCAGCAGCTCTGACATGTCGGGGTAATTTTTCAGGAACCTCTGCACCACCAAATTCAGCACATGCGACAGGCAAGGGATGTGCGTCAAACTGGCTAGGCCCAGAGTTGCTGCGAGATTTCACCCATTATCGCACACCACCAGGCTGGGCTTGAGACTTAGTGGCACCAACCACTCTGTTGTTCCATGCCCATCCACAGCTCCTGCACGGTGTGGGGTTTTTCCCCCAAACACATGAGTTTCAAAACAGCCTGCTGTCGTTTCCCCCTGGCTGTGTTGAAGTTGGTGGTGAAGATGTTACGCTGACCAGATGAGGAGGCGGTAGAGGAGGAAGCGGAGTAGAAGGCAACAGGAGGCAAAAAAAAACGTCCTGCAATCCTCGGTGGCGGAAGGACATGCACCAAACTGCTATCCGCTTCAGGCCCAGCCGCCACTACATTTACCCAGTGAGCAGTTAGGGACATATAACGTCCCTGCCCGCACTTACTTGTCCACATATCGGTTGTTATGTGGACCTTGCCACAGTGGCCGTTGCGCAGTGCACACTTAATTTTGTTCGCCACTTGGCTGTGCAGGGCGTGGATGGCTCGCCTGGAAAAGTAGTGGCGGCTGGGAACCACGTACTGTGGGACAGCCACCACCATACGTTTTTTAAAAGTCTCCCACTCCACCAGACCGAATGACAGCATTTCAAAGGCCAGGAATTTTAAAATGCTGGCATTCAGGGCCAGAGATTGCAGATGAGTAGGGGGGTACTTCCTCTTTCTCTCCAGTGTTTGGGAAATGGACAACTGAACGCTTCCATGGGACATTGTGGAGATGCTTGGTGCTGCCACATCCTCTGTTTGCGGGGTGGCAGGTGTCACTGTCACTCCAGAGGGGGAGGAACAGGCCGAGATTGCAGCAGAAGTAGCATGACATGGTTTTTTAGGTGTTTACTCCACTGCAGCTTGTGTTTCGCATTTAGATGCCTGGTCATGCAGGTAGTGCTCAGATTTACAATATTTATGCCTCGCATCAGGCTCTGTATGGACAGCGTGCATACAGTGTGCAAACCTGTGTTTCGTCATCAGAGATGTGCTGCAATGTGGTTGGGCATCAGTGCACTCAATCTCTACCACTTATGGAGCAGGGCTATGTGGATGGCCCTCAGAAACCCTGCCAGCAGAGTCATCAAAAAGCATAAGAGACTGCTGCATGACTTGGGGCTCAGACTGCTTGGCTGATTTGCAAAGGGGTGAGATGAAAGACAGATGCCCATGGGCTGCAAGTGCCAATTCTGCGCTTTCAGCAGGGGATCGGGTGGGAGACAATGTTAAGGAACTGGAGGCACTGTCAGCCACCCAATCTACTACCGCCTCTACTTTTTCTGGCCTCACCATTCGTACACTGGTATTCGGGCCTACAAAATAACGCTTTGTTCTGTTGCATACATGCACCTGAGGAAGGTGTTTCGTTTGGGTGTGTAGCTGGCACAGATCGACCACGTCCTCTCCCTGCAACGGAAGCTCCACCAACCCCAGCAGCACCACGACCAGGGCCACATCCCTTATTTGATGCTCTCCTCATTCTTTCAGATCACCCACTGAACTAACAGACGGATTAACTATATCAATTTCCCTGTCACGTATGCAGTGCAGGTGTACATTACGCAATAAATGGGTATATGACGCACACCTAACTAACAGAAGGATTAACTAGATCAATTTACCTGTCACATATGCAATGCAGGTGTACTTTACATAATAAATAGGTATATGATGTGCACCTAACTAACAGACAGATTACTGTATCAATTTCCCTGTCACGTATGCAGTGCAGGTGTACTTCACGCAATAAATTGGTATATGACGCACACCTAACTAACAGATGCATTAACTAGATCAATTTCCCTGTCACATATACAGTGCAGGTGTACTTTACACAATAAATAGGTATATGACGTGCACCTAACTAACAGACGGATTTACTACATCAATTTCCCTGTCAAGTATGCAGTGCAGGTGTACTTCACACAATAAATGGGTATATGACGTGCACCTAACTAACAGACGGATTTACTACATCAATTTCCCTGTCAAGTATGCAGTGCAGGTGTACTTCACACAATAAATGGGTATATGACGTGCACCTAACTAACAGACAGATTACTGTATCAATTTCCCTGTCGCATATGCAGTGCAGGTGTACTTCACTCAATAAATGGGTATATAGCGTGCGCCTAACTAACAGATGGATTAACTATACCAATTTCCCTGTCACGTATGCAGTGCAGGTGTACTTCACGCATTAAATAGGTATATGACGTGCACCTAGCTAACTGACGGATTAACTATTATATTTATGTGTCAGGGGTACAAAGTACAATGTTGCATTGCACCCACAAAAAAAAAATCGCTGTTGGTCACCCACAGAATTAACAGACACATTTATGATTAGCTTTCTGTGTCAGGGGTGCAAAGATGGTGTATTGCACCCACAAAAAAATCTCTCTAACACTGTCTCTCACTTCAGCTGCCTGCTTTCTGTCCCTTCACTAGTGAGAACTGATGGGCGATGCTACACATGATCCAGCTTATATAGAGGCTGGGTAACATTAGTAGGCATGGCTGTGATGGCTTCTAAGTGCGCACAGCTAAAAAGCTTGTTGATTGGCTGCCCTGCAGCCTTTCAAAAAGTTTTATTAAATGCCGAAACACCGAACTTGAACCCGAACTTTTCCAGCAAAGTTCGAGTTCGGGTCCGGGTACCAAGAATCGTAAAGTTCGGTACGGACCTGAACTTTAAAGTTCGGGTTCGCTCAACACTACTTATTGTCAATGCTCCATGGGAAACGAATATGCAAAAAGGGATCTCCCAATGAAGAGAACAATCTCACCAGTGCCACCTATTGGAAGTGGCTCCCTATGAGCCAAAATCGGACTTTCCAACAAGTCTTGGGATTTCACAAAGGAACATAGGCAGACCAGATATCCATCCATGGACAGCTGCTTTGCGGTGCGTAGGGAGCCACAACTGTCACTGATGGCTACTTGGTTTGCATTATCCCTTGCATTTGTATTTTTCTTGTGTTGTGACATCACTACATTATTCCTGTACTGTGACATCTTATGTGTATTATACTTGCCTGTGACATCACCATTTGTATAACTCTAGTGTGATAACATCACTGTGTAGATTATTCCTGTACTGTGACATTACTGTGTATGTCATGTCAATATTGTGACATCAATATGTGCAATACTGTGACTTCACTATGTACATTATCCCTGTATTGTGACATCACCGTTTCTATAATTCTAGTGGGGTAACATCACTGTGTGTATTATGCCAATATTGTGACATCAATGTGTGCAGTACTGTGACTTCACTATGTATATTATCACTGTATTGTGACATCACCGTTTCTATAATTCTAGTGTGGTAACATCACTGTGTGTATTATGCCAATATTGTGACATCAATGTGTGCAGTACTGTGACTTCACTATGTACATTATCCCTGTATTGTGACATCACTATGTGCATTATCCCTGTACTATGACTTCAATGTGTGCCTTAGCCCTCTGCATTAGGGAGACCAATCATAAGAATTTCTGAACATGTTGAAAGTAGTCCTGGTGGAATGGCACCCATTCCAAGTTTTGCTACAGAGCTCTATAGTTACTTGTTACGCCCCTGACCTGGGGTGTTTTAACAATACTGGAACATGGACAATGGTCAAATCATATCACTGGTTGTTAACTTGTTTTTGTAATTTACTTTAATTTGTAATTTGTTTTTGTAATTTACTTTTTTTGTAATTTACTTTAATTTGCCTTATTAAAGTAAATTACAAAAATGTTACATATCACTTTCCCTACACATTAGCAAAATAAAAATGTAAACGGCAGTTACACTTTAACACTAGAGAAAGAGCCATATCACTAAAGGGATTGGCTACTTGGGCAAGATACAACCATTTTATCTATTTAGCACTATAATCTTATTACCAGAGGAGCACCGATGCCCTCATTTCTAAAGTGCTACCCTCTCGCTTAGTACAGTCTATCAGATTCACAGTACAGTACGCTACTTGCCACATGGCGGCCGATGAAGGGGCATAGGACCAGAGCTGTTCATCAGTGACCTCCATTGAATAGCACTGTGCATGGCATTACAAACTACCGAATACTCAGTGTGAGTTATCTGGCATGAAAAAAATTGCAAATTTTTTCTCTACTCCAGTTTTGAATCTTTTTTTCCATTTTACAGTATATGCCAAAGGTTTCCAGTGGGCCAAAAGATTTACTATAATTTACGCCTTTTCCAGAGATTTGCGTTTTAGATGTACAGATGACCTACGCTGCACCTCTGGTGCATATTACTCCAGTGCACATCAGATTAAGACTGGCATATGAGAAGCTAGTCTTAATAAATTCTCCATATTAAGAGTGAAAAAGTCCTGCGATAAAATACACATACCTTGTGCGGTCCACCACTGCCTGCACCAATGGAATTTATAATCTACAGTTCCCACACTAGAAATATAACTACAACTTCAGACTATTGCACAATGCTAGTCAGAGGACTTCAGCCATCGCAGTGATTTCTGTCTGTAAACTGTTGCTGTCCTGTAGCGAGAGTGCTCCCAAGGCTTAGAAATCCCATATTATCTCATCCGGAGACCTGAAATGGCTGCCTAATCTAAGCTTGGAATGTATTTCTCCACTAAAAGGTCACTGGGATGTCTGATGGAATCTTAGAGAGTATCTCAACTTGCCCTTATAGAGAATCTTATAGAAAGGTAATTTTAGACAACTTAGTGAAGTGCTAGCACTGGAAGCTCAAGGATTTTCTAGAATCTCTTGGAAAATGTAAAATATCTCTGAAAGTGTAAAATTAACAAATATAGAAGTTGGTTATAGATGCGTAGATAACTGATAATAAGTTGTCTTGGTGAGCATCTGCAGATATTAAACATGGTTCTCATGTTTTGGAAAATTGCTAGATATACTAACTATGCTTAAGGTGCCCATACACATCACTGCAAAGTTGGCCAAACCCACCAATTTTGGCGGGACAGGCTGAGTAACTTATGTTATGGGGGTGTTTTACCTCTACCCTGACAGCAAAAAAGGGAGGGAAGAAGATGGATTTAAAAACGCCTAATCCGTTTTTTTGTTGTTACGGTAGATAAGCTTCTTCCAGAGGAGTCTGGCACTGGTTCATGGCCCCTTTACACTGCTAGACTGCTACACTGCTTGGCATACAATTGTCGGGAGGAAAGTGTTCTTTTTAACAATTGCCTGCTTGTCAGTAAGGAGACTGCTGTGTTTACATGCACCGATCCCCTCCATGGTATAGAGAAGAGTGATCGCCAATGCCATCGCTTCTCCCCACACAGAATCATTGTTTGCTGGCAGCAGAGTGCTATTTAGATGGTAAGATCTACTGCCGGCAAACGACGATGTAGGTGATCAAACAAACGATCATATTACCTGATGAACAAGCGTTTTGCTCATTCATCTGGTAATTGGCGGCACCTTCACACCGGCACCTAGCTATTACTTGGCCTATGCTCGGGCAATGTAAAGGGGCCTTTCTGTTCCCATTTAGAGCCAGCCGCACATGAAAGTGTATGAGGTAGTATATTAGATTCAGTGTTGGACAAATCTGCTTCACTGTAAATCACTTCTACTTTACTGGGCAACAATGAGGTAAAAAGTTTTTGCAAAACAATTGCAAAGCAGCTGTGCACGCGCCGGAACATTGTGGTGCACTTCTGAAATGAGAAAAATTTAATCTAGCACTGTGATGGCTAACCTCCGGCACTCCAACTGGGGTAAAACTACAACTCCCAAGATGCACACTTGCTTGGCTGTTCTCAGAACTCCCTAGAAATGAGTGGAGCATGCTGGGAGTCGTAGTTTCACCACAGCTGGAGTGCCGGAGGTTAGCCGTCACTGATTCTAGCATCATCTGAAAATTTCTTCTTGATTATCCTGGTTAGTCGCATCTTTTTTGCAAGAACCTCCTGTCCTAGAAGACAATACACACACTTGGTGCACACCATTGTCTGTTAACTTTTCCCAAGAACACAATATCAGATGAATAACTTCCAAAGTAAATTAAATTAACAGGGCGTGTGCTGCTGACCATAATGTAAAAGTGACCAGCTACACAACAATCATACATACGTACTGAATAATCATTCCTCTGCAGTTCGTTCAGGTAATCATCTGCACATGTAAAAGATCTTTAAATCAGTGCTGATTAACTTACAGCATCGCTGTGAAAAGACCCTTAAGGCCTCATGCACACGACCGTTTTTTTATGCTGTCCGCAAAAAGGGGTTCCGTTGTTCAGTGATCCGTGTCCGTTTTTGCCTTCCGTTGTGTTTCCGTGTGTCTTCCGTTTTTTTTAGCGGACAGGACCCAAAAGATTTTACCAAAAGACAGGCTGACAATTTTTCCCAAGTGCCTGCCAAGGGATCCGCAAAAAAAAACGGACACGGAACGCGGATGACACACGGATGGCCATCCGCATTTTTTCACGGACCCATTGACTTGAATGGGTCCGTGAACCGTTTTTCACGGACAAGAATAGGACAGGTTATATTTTTTTGACGGACTGGAATCACGGACCACGGACGCGGAGGACAAACGGTGCATTTGCCGAGGTTTCCACGGACCTATTGAAAACCAATGGGTCCGCAGAAAATCACGAAAAACGGAGCAACTGACACGGAATCAAACAACGGTCGTGTGCATGAGGCCTATGTATGATTAGCTATCAGAAAGATCAGGGAGATTTCACCTTTCACACGTTACCAGTTGCTATCATTCACGCATGCAATATGGTTTTATGAATAAATGAATAATATAACTAAACTACTGGAGCTCAGGCCATAACATGATACCATGCCCTGCTTGACAAATGTTTATCTGAGCACGACACATTTTCCAAATAATGAGGAACATTTTTATCTACTCTTGATTTGCTCTGGTGCACTGGTGACCCATGTCCTCTGCTACTCAGCTATCCTGGGTGGGCTCGGGCATCGCTGCACTCACCCTGTGTCTTTTGGGGCTTGCAGTATTACAGGTGTTAAACTTCACTCTTGCATTCTGTTTATCTGCTAAGCTGCTAACCAACTGTTTCCTGATTACAAGTATTGCCTGATCTCTTGGTGGTTCACACTGGTGTCTCTGACTCCTGTGGGTCAGCTGCCAACTGCACTGGGACTACTCTAGGAGGTAGCAGCCTGGTTGGTTCCATGCAGCAAAGTCCAGACCCTTGTACAGCGGTTAAAGGGTGAATAACAGGGAACCACAGGGAGCCAAAAGCCAAACCACAGTGGTTCCACACCCATTGCCCGTTATAGCTCATTTACACAGATTGACTGTTGTTAACACTGCTTGTCATGTGGTAGGTAGACTACATAACTCCATGTTAATGGACCTTAACATAACTTGTTTTTACTGTATTACCAGGTTTTTAGCATTTACACGGTCATAAAATGCATAGCTCTCTACTACAGTATGTATGCTGTGTTTAAAAGTGGTTTCCATAGTAGTGCAGAGGAATTCATGCTGTCAAAGAATTTGGATTTCACAGGGGTATGCAGATAAAATCATTTTATCTTTTAACACCACCAAGTCTGGGAATGAACATACCAAACCTACCAAGCCCTCACAATTTTATCAAAGAGCAAATGCAGAAAATTCTCAGTCCACCCCTGGGTGTCTTTGTCTTTTTTTCTTTACCTTGATGTTGTACAGTTCAGTAATCCTTACAATAAGGTTGGTGCCACATCTGAGTCCTATCCGTGGTCATTTTCAATAAAACACTGCACAAAATATATAAGCAAGTACAAATAAATTAAATAAAATGGGTGCAGAGCAAGTGAAATCGGTAGCATCATCCCAGCCTGTGTATAAGCTAATAGTCCATGCTGTGTTTTTTTCAGGCACCTTTCCTGAGGTTTTTATATCTGACCTCTGACTTTTCATATACATCATGCGGTTGTTATGTGGGAATAAATGAAGTAATTCAGGGCAGCCGAGAGTGGGAGGAAATCAGCAGAGTAGACTAACAAGAAACAGTCCTTACTGGTACTGAAAGACAGTATTCTCATAACAAAAATCACGTCCAGGACTACGTACATTCACAGGGCTGGGAGGGATTCCAGTATCCCAATGAAGGCATGGAACACAGCCAGATGTCTGCGCTGGGAAAGGGAGGTCCCATTTTTAGGGAGCGATTAGACTGAGGAAAGAGAGACAGCTATTGTATATAGATTATAGGAAAGAATTAGCTCAAAGTTTGTTTTTCTGATGAAAACGACTATTAACAGTTACATACCCAGAGATTCTTGCCCTATGTGGCCCTGTGTAAGCAACACAAGAAAACACTATGGCCCAGATTTATCATTACACTTCCATCTTACTCCAATTTCACATGAGCCCAAAGTCACTTTTGGCGCAGTCAGATGTATTAATGGTCCTTTAATACTGTGATAAATGTGGTTTGATGGCAGCAGTTCATCCTTCAGTAAACGGCTTTACAAAAGTCGCACGTCTTTACAAAAAAGTCGCATGTTCTATTAAAAAGTCGCATAAGATAAGCATGGTCCCTGGAGTGAAATTGCGCATTTTTTTTGCGACTTTTTAAATGGTCGCAATAGTAAATCTGTCTAGAGATTCATTGACTTAAGAAAACACGCCCACTTTCACAAAATTGGAGAGCTTAGTGCAGAGCTTGAAAAAGTCGCAAAAAAGTGCGCAATTTTACCGATTGCGCATTTTTTTTACTACTTTTTCACTCCATTAAAGTGACTTTAGCTAATGATAAATCTGACCCTATGAGGGATTTCCTTTTACTTTAATATTTTAGGTAAAGAGCACCTGTCAGAGCGATTAACCCTTTTAAACTATGCATACTGTCTGATAGGGTTGATCCTGCTGATTAAAATTATAAGTAATAGTCATGGAAAAAAAAATTCCAGCTCACCCAGTCATTTGCCGTGCACGGAAATGGCTCTAACAGGCCAGTGAAAACGCAGAAATTTGAAAGGTACTCCAGCAGCAGGCGTCTTTTCATAGCAACTTTATTTCAATCCACAGAAAAACAGCTCCAACAGCAAAAACACCTTCTTCCACCGCACCAGTGGTCTACATGGAATGTCCCTGGCTGGGAGAGCAAAAACACTGAATTTTAAAAAGGTCAATTTCCCGGGGTTAAGGGCAGCATTTCAGAATATTAACTGGGAATATCGAATAATATATATATCACATTATAATACAGGATAAATGGGAGAGCTTTAAATCCACTTTGGGTAATTACACTGCAAAATTTATTCCTGTAGGTAACAAGTATAAGTGGCTAAAATCACCCGCCCCCCATGGCTTACAGCTACTGTAAAAAGTGCAATAAAAGACAAAAGAGGGCATTTCAAAGGCACAAATCTGAGCCTTTGAAATCTATGAAGGGCTTAATAAAATCGGTAAAGAAAAAAGAGATAAATCTGCAAAAATACAAAATGAATGGCCAAAGAGAACCAAACAAATCCCCCCCCCCTAAAATAATGAATTATATAAATGCTAAAAATAAAAAATCGGTGCAGGTAGGTCCTCTAAAAGGGGGGATAGTCACTGAAGATCAGGAAAGGCAGAGCTACTAAATGCATTTTTTCAGCTCTGTATATACAAAACAAGAAAACGGAGTTGATATCTATGGTGCTGGGGCTGTTAGTACAACCAGTAATATACTCAATTGGCTAACTGTAGATATGGTCCAAGCTAAGTTAAATAAGGTACATGTTAACAAGGCTCAAGGTCGAGATGGATTACACCCAAGAGTGCTTAAAGGGAACCTGTCATCAACTTTATGCTGCCCATACTAACGGCAGCATAACGTAGAGACAGATGAGTTGATTTCAGCGGTCTGTCATTTAAAAGTTAAAAGTAAGTGGCTGCCGAGAACAAACATCACAATCATTGCAGACTGGGCCTGGAAAAGAGTCATGGCCACCTGAGAAGAGTCCTGGTTATTCGTGAATTCTTGCACTCTCTGCCCATCTGCTGATGACTGACAGTCTTCTACCTAGTTTTCTCCCTTTCTCTCTAGGAGAGAATTGCCAATCATCAGCAGATGGGTGAGAGTGCAGGAGATTAGGAATTACTGACTATTCTCAGGTAGATTTGACTCTTTTCAAGGCCTGTGCTGCAATGATTATGATGCCGGTTCTCAGCAACTACTTACTTTTAGCTCATGAGTGACACACCGCTGAAATCAGCATCTCTGTCACTATTTTATGCTGCCCTCAGTGAGGTCAACATAAAGTTGATGACAGGTTCCCTTTAAGGAATTCAGTTCAGTTATTGCTCTGCTCATTTTCACAATTTTTAGAGATTCTCTAGGGACTGGTGCAGTTCCAAGTGATTGGCGCAAGGCAAATGTGGTGCCCATATTCAAAAAGGGCTCTAGGTCTTCCACAGGTAATTATAGCACAGTAAGCTTAACTTCTGTTTTGGAAAAAAGGTTTGAAGGACTATAGACAGGATTATTTAACTGTTAATAATATTAGTGATAAGTGATAATAAGTGATAACTTATAATGTGATAACCAGCATGGGTTCACCAAGGACAGAAGTTACAGACTAACCTGATTTGTTTTTATGAGGAGGTGAGTAGAAGCCTGGACAGAGGGGCGGCTGTCAATGTAGTATTCTTAGATTCTTTAGGCTTTTGATACTGTCCCTCATAGACGTTTAATAGATAAAGTAAGGTCTATAGGCTTGGAAAGTTTCTAATTGGATTAAAATCTGGTTGAAGGACCATGTCCAGAGAGTTGTGGTCAATGATTCCTATTCTGAACGGTCCTGGGTTATAAGTGGTGTACCCCAAGGTTCAGTGCTGGGTCCTCTGTTATTTAAATTATTTTAATGATATCAAGAGTGGGATTAATAGCACTGATTCTATTTTTGCAGATGACACCATGTTATGTATTACTGTGCAGTGTATGGAAGATGTCCATAAACTACAAGCTGACTTGGAAACTTTGAGTGTTTGGGCATAAACTTGGCAAATGAGGTTCAATATGGATAAAGGTAAACTTATGCATCTGGGTAGTAATAATCTACATGCATCATATGTCCTAGGGGATGTAACACTGGGAGAGTCACTTGTAGAGAAGGATTTGGGTGTACTTGTAGATTATAAATTAAATAACATGCATACAATGTCAATCAGCTGCTTGTAAGGCTAGCAGGATATTGTCATGTATTAAATAAGGTTTGAACGCACAGGGCATAAATGTAATACTACTACTTTGCAAAGCTTTGGTGCGGCCTCATCTGGAATATGCAGTTCAGTTCTGGGCACCAGTCCATAGAAAGGATGCCCTGGAGCTGGAAAAAGTAAAGGGGGCAACTAAACTGATAAGGGGCATGGAATGTATTAGTTATGAAGAAAGATTAAAATAATTAATTTTATTTAGTGCTGAGAAGAGGCTTCTAAGGGTCCATTCACACGTCCGCAAAACGGGTCCGCAGCCGTTCCGCAATTTTGCGGAACAGGTGCGGACCCATTCATTTTCAATGGGGCCAGAATGGATGCGGACAGCATAGTATGTGCTGTCCGCATCCGCACTTCCATTTCCGCAAAAAAATAAAACATGTCCTATTCTTGTCCGCAATAGCCGACAAAAAATAGGCATTTTCTATTATAGTGCCGGCCATGTGCATATGGATGCGCAAAACACTTACAGACATGGGAATGGAGCCTAAGGGGGGACATGATTAACATATACAAGTATATAAATGGTCCAAAAAAATATGGCGGAAAGCTGTTCCATGTAAAATCCTCTGAAAAGACAAGGGGGCACTGCCTCCGACTAGAGATGAAAAATTTCAGTCTCCAGAGACGTCAAGACTTCTTTAATGTAAGCACTGTAAATCTGTGAAATAGTCTACCTCAGGATGTGGTCACAGCAGGAACAGTGGACAGTTTTAAAAAGAGCTTAGATGAATTCGTAAAAGTCAATAAAATTAATGCTTATGAAAATGTGTAGAAATCTGGGTCTCAATACCCTTTTCTAAAATTCACATCCACACCTATCCATTTGTTGAACTTGATGGGCATATGTCTTTTTTAGATCGTATTAACTATGTAACCTTATAATATTTTTATTGTATGTGTATTTCAATAATACTTCATTTGAAATACCTTATTCATTACATAGTAATACTTTACAATGGGTAAACCCTTTAAAGTATAAAGGGGTGCTTGCTGAAAATTGCAGCTGATGTTGCAAAATGAGTGTTCCCATAGCCATAGCAAATGCAAAAATACAGAAAATAAAACCATAATATAAATATAAAACCAAGTTTACACATATGTATATAATATATGTATATCATTTATACCATATTTTCGCCCTATAAGATCTACCTGCTCATAAGAGGCACCTAGGTTTTAGAGGAGGAAAATAAGAGAAAAAATATTTTTCACCAAACTTCAGATCAGACCCCCAGTGTTTCTCAGACCTCATATCGGGCCCCCAATGTTAATCAGACCTCAGATCAGACCCCAGTGTTTCTCAGACCTCATATCTGACCCCCAGTATTGATCAGACCCCCAATCAGACCCCCAGTGTTTCTCAGACTTATCAGACCCCCAATTAGTTCCTCAGTGATTCTTAGACCTCAGATCAGACCCCCAGTGTGTCATAGATCTCAGAACAGACCCTTGGGGTTGATGAGACCCCCAATCAGACCCCAAGTATTCGCAGACTTCAGATCAGACACCCAATAAGGCCCCCAGTGATTCTCAGACCTCAGATCAGACCCCCAATCATACTCCCAGTGTTTTCCAGCCCTCATATCAGATCCCAATAAGACCCCAGTATTGATCAGACCCCCAGTGTTTCTCAGGCTTCATATCAGACCCCAGTGTTGATCAGACCACAAATAAGACCCTCAGTATTAGACCTCAAGTGTGTTTCAGATCTCAGATCAGACACCCAGTGTTGATAAGACTTCCAATCAGACCCCCAGTGATTTTCAGACCTCAGATCAGACCCCCAGTGTGTCTTAGCCCTCAGATCAGACCTCCAATCAGACCTCCAGGGTGTCTTAGAGCTCAGATCAAGCTTCCAATCAAACCCCCAGTGATTCTCAGACCTCAGCCAAAAAAATTAATTCACCTCTCCTGCTCATGACAATGTCACTACCCGGGAGATCCTCTTCTTCTGACCCTTTCACTTTATTCACAATGTTGCGGCCTTCGGCTAATATCAAGAAAGCTTAAGTTTCCCCCCTTCAATCAGCACTCAAGTACCTCATAATGAGAAAGTAAAAACAAAATTTTAGAAATTTTTTGCTAATTTATTAAAAAGAAAAAACTTAAATTTTGCCTGGACATAAGTATTTAGACCCTTTGCTATGACACTTTTCTAAGTGTCATGTCTGGAGGAAATCAGGCACTTCTTATCACCTACCCAATACCACCCCTACTGCGAAGCATGGTGGTGGCAGCATCATGCTGTGTCGGTATTTTTTTAGAACTTGGGGCAGGGATACTAGTTAGAGTTGAAGTAAAACTGAATGGAGCAAGGTACAGAAATATTCTCAATGAAAACTTGATTCAGACAGCTCTGGACTTCAGACTGGGCTGAATGTTTACCTTTCAACAAGACAATGACCACAAGCACACAGCCAAGACAACACAGGAGTGGCTTAGGGACAACTCCATGAATATCCTTGAGTGGCCCAGCCAGAGGCTTGATTTGAACCCAATCAAATATCTTTGGAGAGACCTGAAAATGGCTGTCTACAAATGGTCCCCATCCAACCTGCACAGATCTCAAGAGGATATGCAGAAAACAATGGCAGAAAATTTCCAAATCCAGGTGTGCAAACTGTGTGGCATCATACAGTACCCAAGAAGACTGGAGTCTATAATCACCACTAGGGATGAGCGACGCGAGTTTCAGATCCAAGATCCAAAGTTGCTTTGCTCCTAACTTCATTTTAATGCTGTACGGAGATTCATTGGCTTCGGCACCAAGTTTCCAGTTGGTACTAATACATGTTTTAAATTGGTTTTCAAGTTTAATAATCAAATGCCGATTATTCGGTGATAACTAATTTTGCCTCATCAGAGCCCATACATTTTAATGCTGTACGGAGACGGATCTCCATACAGCATTAAAACGAAGTTTGGAGCAAAGTGACTTTGGATCTAGGATCCGAAGCACACTTTGCTCATCCCTAATCACTACCAAAGGTGTTTCAACTAAGTACTGAGTAAAGGGTCTGAATACTTATGTTGATGCAATATTTTAGTTTTTCCTTTTCAATAAATTAGCAAAGATTTAGAATATTCTATTTTCACTTTGTCATTATGGGGTACTGAGTGCAGAATGATGGGGGAAACTTGAACTTTTAGCACAATGCAGCAACATCACAAAATGTGAAAAAAGTGAAAGGGTCTGTAGACTTTCCGAATGCATTCTATCTATCTATCTATCTATCTATCTGGAATAGACTAAGACTGACTAAGAATGACTAAACACTTCCTGCAGCCTTTCCCTTGGTAGGAAACGGAACTGGTCCACTTCTACCCGAAAGGAGGAGAATAGAATGGTGAGTTCAAAAATACCTAAAGATCTCTCTGCCATATATGCTGCCACCTGTTGGTGAAGCAGGCATATAACATGTAATACAACAAATAACAGTTGCATAGCAGAACAATTACTGCACAGTGTAAGAGGACCTGGAATAAATACACAGATGACATTATGGTTATCCCATTAGAGACAGTAGCAGGGTGTAGGAATGGTAATACCACTCTGGGGTATTACATATCTATCTATCTGCAGTGCCCCACTCCGTGTCAGTAGTGGGGCCCTGTATAAGTTTGGGTATTTGCAGTATGTCATGCTATGATAAATGTGTATATTCCTGTAATTTCTTCTAACAGGCAGTTTATATCTGCACGTCATTACATCTATTTACCCCTAGGTGGTGCTGGCACTGTGCTGTCTACCTACCAATTACAAGTGGCGAACGTAGTCAATAACAATGGCAGGAACATCGTAGTGGAGCTGCAATTGGGGGATATAAAACATGCTCCCTGCATGGCGCACGTGATTAATTTGGTGGTGTCAAGCTATCAAGCTCACAGAAGGTGCTGCCCATGTCCAGGAGAGCATCATTTTAGCAAAATACGGAACGCATATGGCCGTTGTCTGTGTTTTGCGAATCCGCAATTTGTGGACCGCAAAACAGTTGCGGATGTGTGAATGGACCCTTGTGGCAAATAACACCATCCTCGATTTGTAGTGACAGAAAAGTTTTTCTTAGCACCACATGTGATGTTCCCACTCACTGGAATTCCACCTTGGATATGACCCTCTGTACTAGCAGCATAAAGTGGTCAATGATTACATCATGCAACAGACCACCCAGCACGGAGCATGTGTTATTTACAGCTCAGGCACTGGCAGCTCATAAGGGACGTGTCATGTACCTAGGCCCTTTGAAGAGGCCACCAGATTTGTGAGTAGGGCCAAAAGCGCAATCAACTATGTCATCTGCCTGCTATTTATGTTAGAGCAACCACTCATGCTGATGCTACAAGATGGAAGAAGAACATCTTTCATATCTTGCTTGCTGCCGTGTGGCTGTTGGCGACCAACATGGAAGACGTTGCATGGAGGAGCAAGTAGAAGAAGATGAGAATGAGGAGCTACAACTGGAGGAGCACATGTAGTTTTCCCAGGCACAACTAGAGGACAAGGCTGACATTCATTATGGCAGACATGCTGATGATCATGACAATGACAACACTGGCCATGACCAACCATTGTCCTTGGGCATGCTGGCGAGCATGGTAGGCTGCATACATGCTTGGTTGCTTACGTGCTGACAAGTGTATTGTTAGCATCTAGCAAAGGAATGACTACTGGATAGCCATGCTTTTACTTTTAGACCTCCACTATAAAAGCAAAATAGGGGAATGTCTTCTTGATACCAGAAGAAAAGCAAAATTGTCGTATTACTAGGATACTTTTTGTATCCAGCTTGCTGCAGCTTTAGCCATGTAACAAGGAAGTCCATTTCTACCCTCCGAAAATTCACAGTCTCTGCCAGTGCAGAGCAGAAGATATTTTTTCAAGTGCCTCGCCAACCTGACACACATCAGCAAACGGACAATAACTGCCTGAACAACTGTGCCCTTTCTCCATCAAATACCCTGTACCCTGTATCATTGGATGTCGTATATCTGGACTTCTCCAAAGCATTTGATACTGTACTACATAAAAGGTTAGTATATAAAATGAGGATGCTCGGACTGGGAGAAAATGTCTGTAAGTGGGTAAGTAACTGGCTGAGTAATAGAAAACAGAGGGTGGGTATTAATGGTACACACTCAGATTGGGTCACTGTCACTAGTGGGGTACCTCAGGGGTCAGTACTGGGCCCTATTCTCCAATATATTTATTAACGATCTTGTAGAAGGCCTGCACAATAAAATATCTATTTTTGCAGATGACACTAAACTGTGTAAAGTAATTAACACTGAAGAGGACAGTTTTCTGCTACAGAGGGATCTGGATAGATTGGAGGCTTGGGCAGAAAAATGGCAGATGAGGTTTAACACTGACAAATGTAAAGTTATGCACATGGGAAGGAATAATGCAAGTCACCCGTACATACTAAATGGTAAAACACTCGGTAACACTGACATGGAAAAGGATCTAGGAATTTTAATAAACAGCAAACTAAGCTGTAAAAACCAGTGTCAGGCAGCTACTGCCAAGGCCAATAAGATAATGGGTTGCATCAAAAGGGGCATAGATGCCCGTGATGAGAACATAGTCCTACCACTTTACAAATCACTAGTCAGACCACACATGGACTACTGTGTACAGTTCTGGGCTCCTGTGAACAAGACATAGCAGAGCTGGAGAGGGTTCAGAGGAGGGCAACTAAAGTAATAACTGGAATGGGGCAACTACAGTACCCTGAAAGGTTATCAAAATTAGGGTTATTCACTTTAGAAAAAAGACGACTGAGGGGAGATTTAATATCTATGTATAAATATATCAGGGGTCAGTACAGAGATCTCTCCCATCATCTATTTATCCCCAGGACTGTGACTGTGACGAAGGGACATCCTCTGGATGGAGGAAAGAAGATTTGTACACTAACATAGAAAAGGATTCTTCACGGTAAGAGCAGTGAGACTATGGAACTCTCTGCCTGAGGAGGTGGTGATGGTGAGTACAATAAAGGAATTCAAGAGGGGACTGGATGTATTTCTGGAGTGTAATAATATTACAGGCTACAGCTACTAGAGAGGGGTCGTTGATCCAGGGAGTTATTCTGATTGCCTGATTGGAGTCAAGAAGGAATTTTTTCCCCTAAGTGGGGAAAATTGGCTTCTGCCTCACAGGGGTTTTTTGCCTTCCCCTGGATCAACTTGTAGGAAACTGAACTGGATGGACAAATGTCTTTTTTGTCTTATATACTATGTTACTATGTTACCCTGACACCACTGACTTGTGAGTCAGCAGATTGGAACAGTGGCTAGAACTGACCCAGTTTGCTATCAGTTTTCTGTCTTGTCCAGCCTCCAGTGTACCATGAGAGAGGGTAGTTCTCAATGCGGCAGGTGGTGTTGTCACCCCAAAGAAGAGAAAACTGTCCTCCTCAAGTGTAGAAAAACATTACATTTGTGAAAATGAATCAGGCATAGATTCATGAGGATTTTCACACACCTCTGTCTGATGTCAATGAATAGCTCTACCATTGCTGACAGTGGCTATTTATCACTGGTCCAATGATGCCAGTACTGCTGTCTGCCTGTCCATCATTTACCATACTGTTTTGCTGCTGCAGCTACTCCTCCTCCTACTATTACACCTAAACAACCACACATCTCCTGCCTTGTCAGTCAAATCTCATACTGTGCTGCTGCTTCTGTGGCTACTTCTGCCACTACTACTACTACCAGGACCGGCCTTAGGGGTGTACGACTTGTGCGACCACACAAGGTGCACTTACCCTGGATTCCTGAAGGGGACACCAGATGGTCCCCTTTTCCAGGCACCCGATCACTGGAATGATGCCCCCACACTCAATTGTACCAGCATCCACAGGACACAAATACTGTACAGTTGAATACCATGGTGAGGGAGAGAGCAGTCAGCTTCCTGCTTTACCCAAACTGGCATGCGCTCTCCAGCAGCAGGCACAATACAATGACACGTCGCCCCTGCTTGGCCTTGTAGAAGGAGCGCACAGGCTGGGAATCGGCATGTTTGCTCTCTAACTCGGCAGAATCATCATGCCTGCTGCTGGACAGATCAGGGGAAAGATTGCTGCTAGGTGAGTATTACATTTTTTGTTCATTTTCTTAACACTAAGTGGTCAGCACTACTTGATGGGGCAACTAAGGGGGCATCCTACTGTGTTGGGGCACAAATAGGTATAACTATTGTGTGGGGGCATAATTACAGTGTGGGGGCACTGTGGGGGCATAGCTACTGTGTGGGGGTACTAAGGGGAAATAACTACTGTGTGAGGGCACTAAGTGGTCATAAGTACTGTGTGGTAGCATTATGGGGGCATAACTACTTTGCGGGAGCACTGTGGGGGCTTAAAGGGAACCTGTCACCAGGAAATTCACTAATAAAGCAGGCATGCTGCCTTGTAGGGCTCACTCTGCTGAATATAATGATACCTTTCACTTGGTGATCTGTTGCTTTATTTTGGAGAAATGGTACATATATTCCATATGCTAATGAGCTGATTTGAGTCCAGTAGTTGATATGAGTCCAGCATTTTTTCTATTCAGAGCTGTAGCCCCGCCCCTATTCACTTCTTCAGATGTAAAATGGGCGTGGTTACATCCTTCATTCAATTTAATAATTGGCGGGAAATGAATAACAGGGAATGCTAAGGTATTATATGTCTGAGGTAAAAAAAGGGGGAGGAATATACTATTGAAGTTACTAATTATAATAAGGGCAACTTTGTTCATGGGGTGATAAACACATGATGGCTGATAAGGGACATGTCACCGTGGGTATGGCAGTTAGGCTTTAAAGTGAAAGGCAGCAAGGCTTGTATTGGCTATAATGCAGGTCAGTTTTTTAAACCACGCCCCTTATACATCTGAAGAAGTGAATAGGGGAGTGGCTACATCTCTGAATAGAAAAAACGCTGGACTCATATCAACTACTGGACTCAAATCAGCTCATTAGCATATTGATTAAAAGTACTTTTTCTCCACGATAAAGCAACAGATCAACAGGTGAAAGGTATCACTATATTCAGCAGAGTGAGCCCTACAAGGCAGCATGCCGGGTTAATCAGTGAATTTCCTGGTGACAGGTTCTCTTTAACTACTGTGTGTGGGAATTATGGGGGCAAAACTACTGGGGGCATAAATACTGTGTGGGAGCACTATCAGGCATTTTATTGTGTGGATGCACTATGGGGGCAATTGCGGACAATAATAGGCAGTTCTATGGGGGGTGCCGGCCGGGTGAATGGACCCTAAGGGGTTACTGAAGGAGCTTTTTAATATGTGAGGTCACTAAAGGGGCATTCTACCATATAAGGTCACTAAAGAGGTATACTACTGTGTGTGGGCACTAACAGGCTATTTTTTACTGTGAGGGGGCACTAAGGGGGATAAGTGCTGTAAAAAGGGCAGGCACATGCTGCAGCTGAAAAATTCAGCAGAAGCTGGTCTGGCCTCTTATGGCACCTGGCAGGTGCGGAATGTCGCAGGAAGAGATGAGCAAATCGAATCCCACTAAGTGGAATTTGATCTGAATTTCAGGAATCATTAGATTCGCCTAGAAGCCGAATTTCCTCGTGCTTCTTGTCAGCGAATCAATTAAGCCTGAAATTCAAACTTACCGCCTCCATTTACACGCGAAGGGCCGCCAGCCTCAATCTTGCTTCAAGATCTCGGCCGAAATCCCGTGCGGAGCGAAATTACATCATCACGCCGGCCAGCGTGATGACGTCATATGTCACTACGCCAGCCAGCGTGATGACGTAATCTCGCGCCGCACGTGATTTCGGCTGAGATCTTCAAGCAAGATGACGGCAGCCAGCCCATCGTGAGCAAATGGACGCAGTAAGTTTGATGTAATGTTTTTTTTAATGGTAATTTTACACTGTTTGTACACTCAGATGCCGCGATCATGAGGGCGGTGCCATCACAGCTCCCTGTCATTGCACCCGCTACTTACAAAAAAATGCGCTTCATGGCGAAGTAATTCATCATGAAGCAAATTTTTTTGTGAAATTCTGCAAATCAGCTGAATAGAATTTTCAAGTAATTCACTCATCTCTTTTCGCAGGTGGCACGATAATGTTATTGTGCTACTTACTTACATCACAAAAAAAGTTCCGGATGGCAAGTCAGATAACGAGTAGTTCTCTGCCCTGTTTTTTGGACCTTTTTTGTGATGCAGGTGGTGTGTGCAGCGTTCCACAGACGCAGGCCTGTCCAGAAGTGGTTATAGCACTATAAGGAGCACAGACCATGAGGCACACTATAGGGGGGAACAGGCCATTTACTGTGCCTGATGAGTGCTGTAGTCACTTGTATGATCTACAGCATGATGATCGGCGGCAGCATTTTCTTTTGTGGAACTACCACTCCAAACATACCTTTACACCTGTTCAAGCCATACTGGAAGCTGTACCTTCATGCTTTACATACTTATATGTCAAAGGCTAACCTGACTATACAAATGATAGCTATACTGAGCTGTTCTTAAACTGGTGCTCTATACAGATGTAGCACAGTCATAATGCGTTAAAGGAGTTATCCTATGAGTAATGTAAAAAATAAAGATTACTACATTACAATCTCTTTCTGACCAATCTAGAAGCAGCCCTGTACCTCACATGGATCCAGAGATCTCCCTGTTCATTACTCTGCTAGATTTATATCAAGCTGACAGCTCAGGGGGAGTGTCTTTTCTGCTGTAGCTCAGGGGGCGTGTTCATGATCTCCCTATCACAGCTCAGGAGGCAGTTGAAGGATGAAACTGAGCATGTGCGGCCATCTCAGTGAGCAAGACAAAGAAATAAGAAAAAGAACAAACAGCAGGTACTTCTATACATATACATTTTATTGAATAACTCAGTGGCTATACGGAATTTTAAATTACATGCATTTATAAAAGTATTCAGATCCAGGTGCTGGTTTGAAAACTGTAGAATATTTTTTGTGCGACAACACCTTTAACTAGATCTGATAAATCACCAAGTGTGACTGCTAACTCTGCTACATCTGTATATGTACTGTGTTTGGTTCAGATGCTGAATTTATATAATGAGCTTGGTTCTGGTGATGAATATATGCACCCTATTGGTTCTGTACTGTACTTATGTAAAGACCTTGATTTTGGTATGTAAAGACCTTGAGCTTGGTATGGCACCACAACTACTATGCTTGCATGGCATCCTCTCCATTCACTGCTATGGAACTTCTGAAAATAGCCAGTGTTCAGCTATTTTTTTAAATCCCATAGTGGTAAATAGAGGGGTCGTCGCACATGGTAGCTGAGGTATGTAAGTTAGGGACGCCAAAAAGACTTCTTGCACAAGGTGCTATGTAACCTAAGGCCAACCCTGACTACTACCCAGACACAGCCACACATCTCCCGCCTCTTCTATCAGGTTCCATATTGTACTGCTGCAGCTACTTCTGCAACTACTACTATCCCTACACAGCCACAAATCTCCTGCCTTATCTGTCAGGTTCCATACTGTATTGCTGTTGCTGCAGCTACTACTGCTGCTACTACTACCCCTAAACAGCCACACATCTCCCACCTCATCTGTCAGGTTTCATACTGTATTGCTGCAGTTACTGTTGCCACTATTACTACCCCTACACAGTCGCACATCTCCTGACTTGTCAATCAGGTTCAATAGTGTACTGCTGTTGCTGCAGCTACTACTGGCACATCTACTACCCCTACACAGTTGCACATCATTTTTTTTGCTTAGAACAAGCAATTGCTTCTTCTGGGTGTAAAAACCTGGGCAGACATCTGCCCCCAATAAGGGCTAATTTGTGGGCTGCTTGTTCAGAACAAGACATTGCTCCTTCGAATACTGTCAAGTGTGCATTAACACCGGCAGGCATCTTTCCCCAAAAGGGATAATTTAATTTAAAAAAAGTGTACCAAATCTGACAGAGCAGCATGTTATTAAACCTGCTGTTTTGAACCACTGAGAAACCATGAGTTTACGCATAGTCATATATCTTGCAGTCACTTTAGGACTATTAATGCCTTCTTGGTGTTGAAGAGATTGAAAATAATTGCATACAGTCCTAAGAGGCCACAGAATATCATACACCAACTTTTAGGGCAATCGGAGCATTTTCGATTTGGGTCAAATTGATTTGTACGTGGCTTGAATTTTTTGAATGGATTTGAGAAATTTGAGCATTTCTATCTGGAATTTAGTAAGTACATCTGTCATCAGATTTGTACCTATGAAACTGGCTGACCTGTTGCATGTGTGTTTTGCAGCTGACGGCATCTGTGTTGGTCCCATGTTCATATGTGTCCATATTGCTCAAGAAAACAATGTTTTAATATATGCAAATTAGCTTTTAGGAGCAAAGGGGGCGTTGCTGTTACACCTAGAGGTTCTGCTTTCTCTGCAACTGCCACGCCCTCTGCACTTTGACTGACAGGGCCAGGCATGATGATATTTTTCACTGCCTGGCTCTGTCAATCCAAGTGCAGAGGGTATGGTAGTTGCAGAGAGCAGAGCTTCTGGGAGTAACAAAAGCCTCTAATTTCTATTGTGGCAGATTGTGCCAGAGAAAACGGATCCGTCCCCATTGACTTGCATTGGGGGTCATGATGGATCCATTTTGCTCCGCATCCCAGGACGGAAGGGATACCACAGCATGCTGCCGTATTTTCTTCTTCCAAAAAACGTTTAGTAGCGGAACTGAAGACATCCTGATGCATACTGAACGGATTTCTCTCCATTCAGAATGCATGGGGATAATCCTGATCAGTATTCATCCGGCATAGAGCGCCGACGACGGAACTCTATGCCGGATCCTGAAAATGCTAGTGTGAAAGGACCCTTAGTAATGGGGTTATGGATCAACATGGGACCAACACAGATGCTTCAGCTGCCAAGCGCACATGCAACAAGCCAGCCGGTTTTCTCGGTAGAAATCTGCTGACAGATGCCCTTTAATAGAAATTGAGCAGATAGTGGTATATAAACAGTAAATGAGAATATATGCTGCTGTCTGCTGCATATGTTCTTATAAACAATGTGCAAAATGCCTATCGTGCATCATGAATCCCCAGTCATATACATATGTCCCTCTGTATATAATAGCTAAGAATTTGCCTTCAGAATGCGGTCAGCTATTTCATTTCCCATTCTATGTACATCCTTCCTATTCCAGGAAACCAGTAAATCATATTACGTGTATATTGTCTAGTACAACATTTACAGATGTGCAACTAATTGAACAGATACAGCAATCTCAGTGTATGGTAACATAAATGATATCATCTACATTCTGGACATGTCTTCTTAAAATGAGCAGGTCCCAGATGATAGTAATAAAATATTAGGGACACTGCTGTATTAAAGGAAATTTAAAGAAAAGAAAAGTCCTGCAACTTTCTAAGGTTACATTTACACGACCGTATATGTTCTGCGGTCCGCAAATTGCGGATCCGCAAAATACGGATAACGGCCGTGTAAATGTAGCCAGCCCAATGACAGAAATGCTTATTCTTGTCCGTGATTGCGGACAAGAATAGGACATGCTCTATCTTTTTTGATTAAATGAATAAGTCTGCACCTCGCTCGTACTGACCTATACAAAGTTATGGAACTTATTTAAATATGAAAATGAAACAATGGCAGAATGTTTTTGCATTAAAAAATATATACCTTAAATGCTACCATATATGTACCCAAAAATAATGCCTATAAATGGATGATAGAATGAGAAGAAGGAAAAACTATACCCCCCTCACCACCACCACAGGATACAGGATAAGTATTAGATTGGAGAAGGTCCGACTCCGACTGCTGAGATCTGCATAGATCATGAGAACGGGGACCAGATACTATTAAATGAATAGAGCCTCTGGGACTGCCGAAGATAGCTGAATACAATGACTGCTGCATCTGAGGGGTTTACAGAGGGAGGGAGGGAGCTCTCACCCCATCTGCTCCGAGAGATACGATCGTGGGGTGCCAATGGCTTTTATTGCAGCCTGAGACTTTACAAAGTCCTTGGGGCCTGCCAGCTACAGTGGTACAGTGTAAGACTGACAGTTCCAATGGAGTACAATATACCAGGTATTGTACAGCATTGTAAAAGCGACCTCCAAAAGGGGAAGTCCCCTAGTGGGACAGAAATAAAGAGTAAAAAAAAAGTGTTTTATAAAAATAAGCTATTTACTATTGAAAAAAAAGAAAAAGAAAAACATAGATGTATTCAGTATTTCTGCGTCCATAATGACCGGCTCTATAAAAATATGATCTATCCCGTTAAATGAACACCATAAAAAGTTAATAAAAAATATGCCAGAACCGCCATCTTTTGGTCACCTCGCCTCACAAAAAGCATAATATTATGCACCCCAAATTGTACAAATGAAAACGTCATGTCATCCCGCAAAAATCGAGCCCCCACACAAGATCATTGCCACACCATCTGAGGATCTTAGAAAATGGCAACACAAAAACATGATTTTTATTTTCAAAAATACTTTGTGTAAAATGGTAAAACATGACAAAATATATAAAATTGTGTGATGAGAGAGGTATCTAGATATCAAAATTATTCTTAGGAGTAGACACCCCTCCCTTGACATTCCTGTAGTGGGTCATCACCTTGTTCATATCCCCTTCACAAAGCCAGGTAAGAAGATTGTACATAACTCACAGAAAAAAGATGCACCACATGGATAAGCACCTGACAACACTGGCTAATCCCTCACTCTGGTGTTAAAAGCTGAGAGATTCGCCAATATTTCCAATCAGGAACATATCGGAGCCCCTTTAAGCACCACTTCACGGTATCTCAGCATGACATGGGGTCCTACCACTAGACTACCTATGGTGTGTGAACAAGGTCTGAACAGGTATTAAGCAGCCTACAGCCCCCTCCCACTCACCTGCATTGCAGGACCAACAATGCAATGGGGAACAAATGAGGCCGCAAGCTACACCTACAACAGACCAGGTGACACCGGCTTCCAGGTGCGACAGAATGTTTACCAGCCATATGCAATGGCCTATTCAATACATATAAAACAAGAAGCACAGAAATAAACGTGGCCTAAATGGGTGGGACTGCTCCAAACCCCAAACACTGTGGCGTGTTTCTAACTGGGGGGGCAGTTCCTCCGCATGTGGTTCGCAGCGAACGGCTATCCCCAGCAAAAATTGCATACAATGGAGGATACCGGCGCGAACCACAAGCACCACACAAACATCCTACACAAAATAAAACATGTGCGGATGAAAATATATAAACACATAACTCACAGAAAAAAGATGCACCACATGGATAAGCAACTGACAACACTGGCTAATCCCTCACTCTGGTGTTAAAAGCTGAGAGATTCGCCAATATTTCCAATCAGGAACATATCGGAGCCCCTTTAAGCACCACTTCACGGTATCTCAGCATGACATGGGGTCCTACCACTAGACTACCTATGGTGTGTAAGAAGATTGTATCCATAAAATCAGTAAGATGGAACCACTTCACAGACACCTATCAAGGTGAAGATAGCGTTAGGGTCCTACACAAATCTTTCACCAGAGCCATTAGAGGGGTCAGGAAAAGGCTAGCGTCCTCTCCAGCCGAGGTCACACATAGAACCTCCATCTTACGATATATATCAAAGAAATACCTGGCCTAATCCAAATTTGGGCCATGTACTTCCTCCTGAGAACTCAGGCCATGTATATGCTTCTACAGTATCAAAGTCAAATCGATCCCAGCTCAGTAAGTGGGAGAAATTAAATAATTCAAGCTATCTTGCCATTGCCTCCCCCATGTTTGGTAGGCAAGTGTGCAGGACATTAGTAATACGAATTTGCTAGGATGCATGCCTGAAAAGATATTTTAATACAAAGATTTTGAGGCAGACCTGGTGTACAGAAGTTGTCGTAAACACTGGTTGTGTAAAAGGTATCACCATACGCACTGGCCTCCTCACACATCACAGACAGGGGAATTTGTGGGGGAACCTGCAGATCCTTCTTAACACATGTATGGAAAAAGCAAACTGTATTAAGTTCTGTTTTTATCCCTTTTATTTTCCAAACTGTTATTTCACATTATATGTATATATCTGTATATTTTATGTTGTATTTTCTATGATAACCCCATTGTTTTTACACACTATCCTTTTTTTCTATTAAAACTTTACTTTAACCACTTGAAGACCACAGGTTTACACCCCCCTAGTGACCAGGCCCTTTTTTACAAATCCGCACTACACTACTTTCACCGTTTATTGCTCGGTCATACAACTTACCACCCAAATGAATTTTACCTCCTTTTCTTCTCCCTAATAGAGCTTTCATTTGGTGGTATTTCATTGCTGCTGACATTTTTACTTTTTTTGCTATTATTAAAAATGTAACGACATTTTTGCAAAAAAATGACATTTTTCACTTTAAGGTGTAAAATTTTTAAAAAAAAACTACATTTCTATATAAATTTTTCACAAAATTTGTTGTTCTACATGTCTTTGATAAAAAAAAATCCAATAAGTGTATATTTATTGGTTTGGGTAAAAGTTATAGCGTTTACAAACTATGGTGCAAAAAAGTGAATTTCCGCATTTTGAAGCAGCTCTGACTTTCTGAGCACCTGTCATGTTTCTTCAGGTGCTAGAATGCCAGGATAGTATAAATACCCCCAAATCACACCATTTTAGATAGAAGACACCCCAAAGTATTCACGGAGGGGCATGGTGAGTTCATGTATCATTTCATTTTTTCACAAGTTAGCGGAAAATGACACTTTCTGAGGAAAAAAAAAATAATAAAGTTTCCATTTCTGCTAACTTCTGGCAAAAAAAATAAAATCTCAGACGGACTCACTATGCCCCTCAGTGAATACCTTGGGGTGTCTACTTTCCGAAATGGGGTCATTTGTGGGGTGTGTTTACTGCTCTGGCATTTTGGGCGGGGCTAAATTGTGAGCAGCCATGTAAAACCTAAAGGTACTCATTGGAATTTGGGCCCCTTTGCGCATCTTAGCTGCAAAAAGTGTCACTCATGTGGTATCGCCGTACTCAGGAGAAGTAGGGCAATGTGTTTTGGGGTGTATTTTTACATATACCTATGCTGGGTGAGAGAAATATCTCTGTAAATTGTCAACTTTGTGTAAAAAAATTTAAAAAGTTGTCGTTTACAGAGATATTTCTCACACAAAGCATGGGTATATATAAAAATACACCCCTAAACACATTGCCCTACTTCTCCTGAGTACGGCGATACCACATGAGTGACACTTTTTTGCAGCCTGGGTGCGCAAAGGGACCCTAATTCTAATGAGTACTTTTTAGGAGGGCATTTTTACGCAATTCTCTTCTCACGCTTTAGGGCCCCTAAAATGCCAGGGCAGTAGAAATACCCCACATGTGACCCCATTTTGGAAAGAAGACACCCCAAGGTATTCCGTGAGGGGCATGGCGAGTTCACAGAAGATTTTTTTGGCACAAGTTAGCGGAAATTGATTTTTTATTGTTTTTCTCGCAAAGTCTCCTTTCCGCTAACTTTTGACAAAAAGTTAAATTTTTCATGGACTCACCATACCCCTCAGCGAATACCTTGGGGTGTCTTCTTTCCAAAATGGGGTCATTTGTGGGGTGTTTGTACTGTTCTGGCATTTTGGGCGGGCTAATTGTGAGCAGCCATGTAAAGCTAAAGGTACTCGTTGGAATTTGGGCCCCTTTAGCACTCAGGCTGCAAAAGTATCACTCATGTGGTATCTCCGTACCAGGAGAAGTAGGGCAATGTGTTTTGGGTGTATTTTACATATACCCATGTTGGGTGAGAGTAATATCTCTGTAAATTGACAACTTTGTATTAAAAAAATTAAAAAGTTGTCGCTTACAGCGATATTTCTCACACAAAGTATGGGTATATGTAAAAATACACCCCAAAACACATTGCCCTACTTCTCCTGAGTACGGCGATACCACATGTGTGACACTTTTTTGCAGCCAAGATGCGCAAAGGGGCCCTAAAACCAATGAGTACCTTTAGGATTTCACAGGCCATTTTTACGCATTTGGATTCTCACGCTTTAGGACTCCTAAAATGCCAGGTCAGTATAATACCTCACATGTGACCCCATTTTGGAAAGAAGACACCCCAAGGTATTCGTGAGGGGCATGGCGAGTTCACAGAAAAAAAAATTTTGGCACAAGTTAGCGGAAATTGATATATATATATTTTTTTTACAAAGTCTCATATTCCACTAACTTGTGACAAAAATAAAATTTTGCATGAACTCACCATACCCCTCACGGAATACCTTGGGGTGTCTTCTTTCTAAAATGGGGTCACATGTGAGGTATTTATACTGTCCTGGCATTTGAGGGTCTCCGCAATCATTACACGTATGGCCAGCATTAGGAGTTTCTGCGATTCTCCTTATATTGAGCATACGGGTAATGAGATTTTTTTCCGCTCAGCCTCTGGGCTGAAAAAAAAAAAAATGAACGGCGCAGATTTTTTCATTCGCATCGATCAATGTGGATGAAAAATCTCTGCCAAAATCAGTGACTGCGGTGCGGTGGGTTGGGCGCTAGCTACCTAACAAGTAGCTAGCTAACTGACGGTGATAAGGGACCCTTATGCCCCATTCACACGTCCGCAATTCTGTTTGCGGAACGGAATTGCGGACCCATTCATTTCTATGGGGACAGACTTTGTCCCGCTCGGATCCGGAATTACGGATCCGCGCTCCGGGTCTGCACTTCCGTTCCGCAAAAATATAGAACATGTCTCTATTCTTGTCCGCAATTGCGGACAAGAAAAAGCATTTTCTATATAGTTCTGTGCGGATCTGCAAATGCGGAAAGCACATTGCCGGTGTCCGTATTTTGCGGATCCGTAGATCCATGGATCCGCAGATCCATGGATCCGCAAAACACATACGGACGTCTGAATGAGCCTGTAGGGGGTGATTAGTGACAGGGGGGTGACAGGGGGTGATCAGGGGGTGACATTGGTGATCAGGGGGTGACATGGGTGATCAGGGGTTAATCAGTGATGGGGGTGGGGGGTGTGTGTGTAGTGATTGGTGCACTTTACCTTTAGTTTCCTCTGGTGGTCCCAAACAAAGGGACCACCAGACGAGCAGACAGCAGGCATATCAGACGCTGTTTACAAAACAGCGTCTGATATGCGATTTAAATGCGTTTTTTCCAGATCTACAGCCTGCCAGCGCATGATCAGCGCTGGCAGGCTGTAGTTTCAGTTGTCCCGGCTCCGATCACATGAACGCACGCGCACGCCACGCGCGCGTTCATGTGAAATCTCGGGTCTCACGAGATGACGCCGATAGGCGGCAGTGAGACCTGAGAGAGCCGCCGCGCTGACGCCCATCGGCGTTAGCGTGGCGGCAAGTGGTTAAGATTTTCCATGCTATTTATCAGATTAGTTACTCTTTTTTGTACAGTTTTAAGCTCCCATGCATATTTTATATGAAATTATGGGCAGGATTATAATGTATATTCAAAAATGTAAATACCCTATTTTTCGCTTTATAAGACACACCTGATGATAAGATGCACCTAGGTTTTGGAGGAGGAAAATAAGAGAAAAAAAAATCCTCAGAATAGACCCTCAATCTTCATCAGATTCCCAAATTACACCCCCATTCTTCATCAGACTTGAGATCAGACCTCCATGTCAGACCTCCGATCAGACCCCCATATCAGTTCAGACATCTATGTTAGACTTCAGATCAGACCCCTGTATCAGATCAGATCCCCATGACAGCTCAGATCAGAACCCCATCAGAGATAAAAATAACTACAGCAACTTCCCTCTCCTGCTGCACTGCCACTCTGCAGATCCGGTGGTCTCTCCTGCAGTCACAGCTTGCTGGTCTTCTCTAGGTCCGCTCTACACTGTGACCTGACTGCCCCCTTAGTCACTGCGTACAACATAAGGTCATAGTGCACGCACTACGCATTGAGGACAGTGCAGCGCCGGGTGGAAGACCAGGGAGCAGTGAATACAGTGCTTCACTCAACTCCCCCCACACCTCCTTAATACTAGTGAGCACTTTCATAATGAAATCGCTTACTAGTATTTGCTTTATAAGATGCACTTGTGGGGGGGGGGGGGGTGCATCTTATAAAGCAGAAAATATGGTATTTTCTGTACTTTTAATTTATATTGTATATGCTCCCTTTTCTATTTGAGCCCCTAACGCATAACCACGTACATATACATGGAATATAGTCTAGACAAAGACAGGTGCTTATAGGGTGAAAATGTACAATAAACCAGCTCTTCATTATGTAGAATTATGCTCACTTCTTAGGCCCCTTTCACACGGGCGTGATTTCCACGCGGGTGCAATGTGTGAGGTGAACGCATTGCACCCGCACTGAATCCGGACCCATTCATTTCTATGGAGCTGTGTACATGAGCGGTGATTTTCCCACATCACTTTTGCGTTGCGTGAAAATCGCAGCATGTTCTATATTCTGCGTTTTTCATGCAACGCAGGCCCCGTAGAAGTGAATGGGGCTGTGGGAAAATCGCAAGCAAGTGCGGATGCGGTGCGATTTTCCCGCATGGTTGCTAGGAGATTGGACCATGTGACCCAGTGACATCACTGAAGGTCCTTCACCCCCCGCCCAGCTGAAGACAGAACAGGAGACCGGCAGCTACGCGATCAAATGGAGCAGGTGGTTTGTTTTTTTTATATTTTTAACCCTCTATTGCCCTTTTTACTTTGCATTCTCTATCGAGAATGCTATTATTTTCCTTTATAACTATGTTATAAGGGAAAATAATAAAATATAAGAATACTCAACCCAAAACCAGACTTCAGTGATGAAGTCCGGCTTCGGGTCTGGGTACCAAACATGCCGATTTTTCACACGCACGTGCAAAACGCATTAAAACGCTTTGCACTCGCGTGAAAAAATCGTGCATTTTCCCGCAACGCACTCGCCTCTTATCCAGGCGTCAAACGGGACGCCCGTGTGAAGGAGGCCTTAGTGTTGTCCATATAGGAATGGACTGGTCAGAGCTGCCAATATTGTTTACTTGTCCTAACTATCTGGAAGCCAACCGTCAGGAGGAGGAGATGATCTTAATTGTATCTAAAAAAGATAGAATCTAATACCACAGAGGTGATTAGATACATACTTCACTGGATGGATTCACCTTGTGTAAGAAAAACCTATATAAATGAATTACATTTTTTAAAACAGGGACGTAAATTAAATTAAATAGAGGGTAGCCTAGGTAAAAATTAGTGAATAACTGTATGACTACAGTGATTACAGGCTGCACAGTGGCTCAGTGATTAGCACTGGGGTCCTAGGTTTAAATCTGACAAAAGACATGAAATTTGTATGTTCTCTCCGTGGTTACATGAGGACCTAAAATTGTGAGCCCCACTGGAGACAGCAGGCAATGATAATGTCTGTAAAGCGCTGCGGAATATGTCCGCGCTATAGAGGTAAGAAAAATAAAAAATGTATAAAAATTGTATTACTTAAAAAGTGCTTGTAAAAACACAAAATTCATTCTTAGGGGAAAAAATTTAGCAAATCATAAAAATAATATGAAAATAAAATAGTAATAATAATGCACAATTAGCAGACTGGAGTCTTGTTGACTGCAGTGCATCCCAAAGCTGCTGGAGGGTGTGTGGGGGAGGTCCACAGAACAAATACAATAATCGAGGTGGTCCCACAGATGATTTGGGTAAAAATGTGCGGAATTAGGGTGCCCAGGGTAGTACTTGGAAGTCATGGTCATGCTCTTCCAACCAATATCTAGCCATCTGTTCTGTTTCAGTATCTTGAATTGTGTATTGGTATGCTCCTCTCTTCTCCTCCCCCCTCTGTTTCTGCTTCTAGTTGGTTCAGTCTAGCCACTTCCTGTTTACCCTGTCATGCATTGCTGTTTTGTGTGCTCTAATTCTGAGGAGATTCTGAGGAGAATCTGAGGTGAATCTGTATATCTCATGTTCTTATCAAGGAGAATATAAGTGGCATAATTCTTTTACCATCTGGATTTCCTGCATATCTTGTAATGCAATCTCCGGATTAAAAGACTACTTGATTAACTCCTGGGTGTCTGATGCGTAAACTGTAAGTAAGGGATGTCTGATTGAACAAGTCACCTCACAGATGCGTGATTTGTATAAGGCTGACATTTCAAAACGCCACAGTAAAAGAATTGTCTTAGTACTCTCCTTCTCCCATTAAGAAAAGAATATTCTCCTCCTCCAAGTAATAAGCCATCATCATTTGTCTCCGTTATGCTACAGTAATAAGAGTAATATCTTATACTGCTCAGTACTGCATTCACTTGGATCGCAGAAGCTTCTAGCAATTCCAGTGTCATACAGGCTAGGAACTGTATTCAGCCTGTTTTCTGAGGTAATGTCGTCTGCCTGCTGTGGGCTATTAAAAGACTGAACCACCACTAGAGGTCGCTGTTGTGTTACAGATGGAAATGACGGACACAGCTAGAAGGATTTCTAAACCCTCAGTAAAATTAAAGAGGCCCTCTTAACTGACAAAATTGAGATATGTGATAATTTGTGCAGTTTGTGGGAAAAGACTGAACAATGTGTGGATGCAGCACATGGATCAGGCTATAATGAAGATCAATTAAAGGCCATATGTACAAAATTGAATAAGACCTATGATAGTTATAATAGACTCTCTGAAAAATATTCTTTTCTGTTATCAAGTCTCAACTCAGAGGAATTCATCCTAGAATTAAAGAGCCACACTGCACTTTATGATGAAAGATATAGCAGATTTATGGCAGTCAAGTCAATGCTAGAGGACAAGATATCACAACAATATGAAACTGCGTCCCGCCATTCTAACCTTTCAAGGCACTTCAAGGCTTCATCCCGTTCCTCGAAATCTATTGCTCAGTCCTCATCGCTAAGGTCTCGCTCACAGCACTCTTCGCTGAGTACCTCATTGGTGTTGGCACGCGCAAAAGCGGAAGCAGCAAAGGTACAAGCTCACTGCATTAGAAAGGAAGCAGCTGTTAAGGCACAAGTCGCAGAGATACAAGCTGAGTTGGAGGTCCTTCAGAAGGAAAGGGAAGAAGCAGCAGCCATAGCTGAGTTCTTGAAGAAGCTGCTGAAGAAGAAGAAGCTTATCATCCTATGTCCAAGATATCTAATGACTCAGACGGCTGTACCCTGCAATTCATCCTAGATCAAAGCAAAGTCAATGCATTTGCACCAGAAGATTTGGGCTCTGCACGCCAGCCTGCTGAACTCATGCGAGTAGAAAAAGAGGCAGCTGATAACTATACAGTTGACCCCAGTCCAGTGGACATTTCTCTTTCTTTCAAACCTCTGGCACCTTACACAGTATTTCAGGCACCATTAGAGACCAAGCCGCTTCAAGCTCATCAAATCACATTAAAACCTCCTGAGACTAGTAACATAGCAACCAAGATGCTGGCGCCAACATTACCAGATGTGAAGCCTTCACTTACCCTCAACCCAGCTGCCACTCCATTCCATCTTCCAACCCTCAAACATAGGGCATCAGATGGTGCCAACAACACCAGCGAGGGAGAAGTTCCCATCACCATGATGCAGGAAAGAAATAACGAATCAGAAATCGCTAAGTACCTCACTCTCAGGGATTTCATCAGTACTAGCCTTACGAACTTTGATGATCGCCCAGAGAACTATAGAAGTTGGAAAGCCACCTTCAAGACAACAGTTCAAACCCTTGGTGTACCGCCTATGCAAGAACTTGATTTACTAATTAGATTGCTAGGTCTATCTACGAACCAGTCAAAGGCCTTCGTCTCGCATGGGAAAGATTAGAGCAGACATACGGCGGCTCGGAAGTTATTTAAACGACTATACAACTTTCCTGGATTATCCAATACAGACCGCCAAGGGTTCCAGGAATTAAGTGATCTTCTTCTCGAGTTTGAAATCATCAAGGGAGACCCGCAGCTACCAGGTCTGAGCTTTCTTGATACCTCCCATGGTGTGGGCCTGATTGTGGAGAAATTACCCCTCAATATTCAAGACCAATGGGCAACAACAGGTTCAAAATACAAGGAGCAACATCGTGTTCCCTTTCCACCATTTTCATTCTTCTGTAAGTTCATCAAGGACTTAGCTAGAGCTAAAAACAATCCGAGCTTCAACACCTTGGGAACCAACATCTTTGGCTCTACTAAACAGAGACACGAGACTTTCAGTCCCAGACAGGGGGGCTCTAAAGGTCTAATTTCAGTAAAAAAGACAGGGGTTGTGCCCACTACTAACAATGGAAATGAAAGCCCTAAGGAACCCGTTCATCATTGCCCTATCCATGATAAACCACATCCTTTAAGGAAATGCCGTGTCTTTATAGCAAAGCCCTTTGATGAACGTAAGGAGTTCCTAAGGAGTCATAATATCTGCTTCAGATGCTGTGCATCCACTGAGCACTTCGCCAGAGACTGTAAGGTTCTAGTCAAGTGTTCTGAATGTAATAGTGATCTACACATGTCCGCTGTTTACGCGGGACCAATCAGGCGGAACCTAGAACCAGTTAACTGGCACAAGCCCCATTCCGATCAAGACGGGGAGAGTCATGGCGGGGAGAGTGCCGACCGACCAACCACAACCGTCATGCCCAGATGCACAAAGGTATGTGGAGAAGGACTTGTGTGCGGTAAGTCTTGTTCTAAGATTTGCCTCGTGGATGTGTTTCCTACTGCACAACCAGAGAAGACCATAAGAATGTATGCTATTCTAGATGACCAAAGTAATCATTCCCTAGCTAGCCCTAAGTTCTTTGATCTGTTCAGGATAGAGGGAGAGACTACACCCTACACCCTAGGAACATGCTCTGGTCTTGTGACAACCTCAGGAAGAAGAGCTAATGGTTTCACCTTAAAGCCCATCAAAGGACATAAGAAACTCTCTCTTCCAACCCTTATTGAGTGTGACAAATTGCCGGACACAAGGGATGAGATTCCTACACCTGAAGCCGCACAGCATCACCCTCATCTCAGGAACATAGCCAGAGAGATTCCTCTCCTTGATAACCATGCCGAGATCTTACTCTTGCTAGGTAGAGATATTCTTGAGGCTCATAAGGTCCTTGAACTTCGCAATGGCCCTTTCAACGCTCTATATGCCCAGAAACTTACAGTGGGTTGGATAATCGTGGGGGATGTATGTCTGGACAGAACCCGCAGACCCTGACAAGTACACTCCTTCAGAACTGAAGTATTAACAGGGGGGCGAACTTCTTACTTCAGACAGTGTCCTAACCACTACTATGTGCAAGATATGCCCTGCCCAAATATTCTAAAAACATCAGAAAGCAGCTTAAATCCCAAGGAGTCAGCTGCAGAAGAATGTTCCTGGACAGAGGGGCAGCTTGTGGAAGGGCCTTCAGGATTTCAGTTGGAGCCCTCTTCGGGCCCTTCCCTGCTTTGCAGTCCTCACACAGTTTGTCATGGTGGGTCCTATATCATCACTGACAACAAGCCTTCTGATTCATGTAGTTCTGATGAGATACAGCAGAGACTTGAGCCTTCCAGTCTACTGTTTGACAGTGAGTTTAGTTCTGTAAAAGAGGTGTCTTCTGAATGTTCTATAGAGGAGGTTCCTTCAGCACAGGAAGAGTTCATTTCAGATACTTTGCAAGAGCCTTCAGTTCCATCTGCAGTTGTTGATTGCACTCAAGAGGATCACAGTTCTTCCCAGTCTTCAACGGATGAGCACCTTCATATTGCTCAGCCTTTTCTGAAAACCACAGGGAAAAGTTCATCGCCAATGTCCATGACAAATACCGCATGTCACCAACCCAAGTCCGTACGTACAAAGACAGATCCCATTTCAGAAGCGAAAAGCAGACATGAGCATTTGCATTCACGATTCATAGACAGAAAGCAATCTACATGTGAATCAGCCTCACAAAATAAGCGCTCTCGCTCTAATTTGGTGACACAGACAGAGAAGTCACATTCTAAATCTTTGGTAAGATCAAGGAGAACCAAGTCTCGCTCAGCTTCTAATGAAAGCAACAGACAACCTCCTGTAGTTAAAAAGAAGAAATCCACATCTGGGGTGCATAAAAGATCACTGAAGAATAAACCAAAAAATATGGGAAATATTCCTGTGCCATCTGGCGTTTTCAAAGAGCACAACCTTTATAAGTTTCGGTGGAAGCAGGTAAAACATCTCACCAGTCAGTTCTGGAAAAGGTGGATAAGAAAGTACCTCTACCTCTAGCAAGAATGCAGAAGGTGGCAAGAATCAAGGCCCAATATAAAGGAAGGAGATTTGTTCTGTTAAGAGACAAACAAGTTAATGGTCTCGACTGGCCTACTGGACTTATTACTAAAGTCGTTTCCAGTTCGGATGGAAAGAACTTCCATGTTGAGATTCCTTCTACCAGAGATGCTCATCATCTTCTAGGACTGTTTCCAGTACCAGCTCTATGGTCTGAACTGAAGACATATCCTTTTTTGGTTTGAATAAATGTTCATTGCATGTTTCCTTTTCAGGTTTATGGACATTATTCATCTGTCTATTCATCAGGTTTATGGACATTATTCATTGTTATTTATACAATTCCATTGTATGCATATACATAGTGGTATCTACTGATACCAGATGGGGAGTGTTTTGTTTCAGTATCTTGAATTGTGTATTGGTATGCTCCTCTCTTCTCCTCCCCCCTCTGTTTCTGCTTCTAGTTGGTTCAGTCTAGCCACTTGCTGTTTACCCAGTCATGCATTGCTGTTTTGTGTGCTCTAATTCTGAGGTGATTCTGAGGAAAATCTGAGGTGAATATGTGTACCTCATGTTCTTATCAAGGAGAATATTAGTGGCATAATTATTTTACCTTCTGGATTCCCTGCATATCTGGTAATACAATCTCCGGATTAAAAGACTACTTGATTAACTCCTGGGTGTCTGATGCGTAAACTGTAAGTGGAGGATGTCTGATTCAACAAGTCACCTCACAGATGCGTGATTTGTATAAGGCTGACATTTCGAAACGCCACACCATCTGACATGTAGTATTGTCTTGCTGGAAGATCCCCCTCCGCCCCAGGGAAGACATTCAGCACGCATCGGTGTACATGATCTGTAAGGATGGATTCATAACCAAATCGGATTAGAGTGTATTCAACATGAATCAGAGCGCTATTAAAAAATTCCCCAGACCATAATGTTGCCACCACCAGCTTGTGTTTTTCCAGCAATGTTTGCCGAATGTTTGCTCTCTGAGGTTTGTTATCTGGCACACCAACATCCATCTGTTTGGTGAAGCAGAAAACATGACTCATCAGATAAGGCAATCCTTTGACAATCGGCAGAGGTCCAATTCCGACACTGCTGTGAAAATTGAAGCCTTTTCTGACGATGCAACTTTGTTAGCAGAGGTGCAGTGATCATCCATCTGCTTAAGACCCCCAATCTAAATATAGTACGCTAAACTGTTGTTTTAGATCAGGGGCGCACAACCTGTGGTTCAGGGCCACATGTGGCCCTTGATACCATTCTATTTGACACCCAACCATCTGGTAACTGACATGTATGTCTATATATTGTGGCTGCTCACATGCATTTTTCTTGTATTTTTCCCATTAGATGGGAGTCCTGGAACTGTAACTAGACATTAATGGTATATACTATGGGTTCGACATGCCAAAAATCGTTTTTTCAGTTATTAATACCCCTTTAAATTTTATTTTCGGCCCTTGTCCTTGGTTCAGTCTGGCAAATGTCTGGTAGCTCCTTGGTTCATTCTGGCGGAGAGCCCAGCCCTCACACACTTTCATAGCTGACATTCACCTCTCACATCAATGGCATGCTCAGTGGAATGGAGGCAAACCACGCAACTGCTATGGGAGTCGTGGGGGAAGGGGAACTGACCTTGGAAGAAAGGCCCTACCACCTTATTACAATAATACAAAAGCTTCTGCCCAGAGTCCCTGCCAGGGGATTGGGCACTGTCTTCCAGCTCCCCTCACTACTTCTCCTGTGTAGGCTGTGCTCAGACTGGCCTTTTCCCCCTCCACCTCATCATGAATCTACTGTATGGGGGCACATATCAGGGCAAAACTACTGTGGGGGGACACATTTTAGGGCAATACTACTGTGAGAGGGCACATATCAGGGTAAAACTACTGTGAGGGGTTATATATCTGGTATAACTACTGTGAGGGGCACATATCAAGGAAAAAAATTCTATGAAGGGGCTCATATCAGGGCAAAACTACTGTTAAGGGGCCCATATCAGGGCAAAACTATTGTGAGGGGGCACATATCAGGGCAAAACTACTGTGAGGGGGCATATGTCAGGGCAAAACTACTGTGAGGGGGCACATATCTGGGTAAAACAACTACAAAAGGGCATATATCAGGACAAAACTTCTGTGAGGGGGCGCATACCAGGGCAAAGCTACTGTGAGGGAGAGAATATCAGGGCAAAACTACTGTGAGGGGGCACATCTGGGCATATCTACTGTGAGGGGACATATATCTGTGCATAACTACTGTGAGGGGGCACATCTGGGCATATCTACTGTGAGGGGGCACATATCTGGGCATAACTACTGTGAGGGGGCACATCTGGGCATATCTACTGTGAGGGGACATATATCTGTGCATAACTACTGTAAAGGGGGCACATATCTGGGCATAACTACTATGAAGAATGCATATGTTGTGTGGGGAGTCGCTCTGGTAGACAGCGGTGCGGGTGCAGTTTAGAGGCAAAACAAGGAGTCCAGATTGTGCAACAAACAGTGTTTTATTCACACTTGCACACCATAAATGAAAAACAGTCTCTTTGGTGACAGTTCACACACAACGGAAATAACGTGGCAAAACAAAAACAGGCCAACACAGGTTCAGTCACCTGGGAGGTGTAGGTGCAGGTTCGCACCACGCTGTCGGCCCAGCCGCAGGAGAATCCAGCTTCAGGTAGCCAGGAACAAAACACCTCCTTGCTGAGCTCTTTCCTCCAGGACAGAGAACTCCTCAGCCCTGTTAGCAGCTCCAGGATAATCACAGCCTCCAGCTGCTGAGCTGGCTGAGCTTTTAAACCCAGCCCAAAACCAGGACTGGGTCGTGGGGAGCAGCCACCCACCCTACACTTTAGCTGCTCCCGGTAAGAGCCGGCCCGGATCGGCTTTGCAGCCATGCTATTTAAACTCTGTCAGTAGCACTAGCTGCTGCTGACATCAACAAAACGGGCTCTTACCTCACCGAGGCTATGAACCTCGGTGACACATACCTGCCATCCACGACGGCACCCTGCACCTTACCACACCCCCCTTTGTTCAACCCTGAGGGGTGGACACATGTGAGGCAGTGGACGCGGGAAAGGGCATCTGCATTTCCCTGCAAGCGACCTGCCCTATGTTCCACGGAGAACTTGAAATTTTGAAGGGATAGGAACCACCTGGTGACCCGAGCATTCCTCTCCTTGGCCTGACTCATCCATTTGAGGGGGAATGGTCGGTCACCAGACGGAACCTCCTCCTAACAGGTAGTAGCGGAGAGATTCGAGTGCCCACTTGATAGCCAGGCACTCCTCTCCACTATACTATATCTGGACTCGGCGGGACTGAGCTTACGGCTCAGGAAGACAACGGGATGTTCTTCCCCGTTGACCTCCTGCGACAGTACCGCACCGAGGCCTACCTCCGAGGCGTCGGTCTGTACGACAAACTCCTTGTTGAAGTCGGGTGTCACCAAAACCGGGGACCCACACAGGGCCGACTTCAACGCGGAGAAAGCCTCCTCCGCCTTCTCACTCCAGCTAACCCTCCCAGACTTTCGTCCCTTCAACAGGTCTGTCAATGGCGCTGCTATTGTGGCAAAGTGGGGCACAAACCTCATGTAGTATCCTACAATCCCCAGGAACGACTTTACCTGCCTGGTGGTGACCGGTCGGGGCCAGCTACGAATGGCCTCTACCTTAGTTACCTGAGGTTTGATGACTCCCCGCCCAATTACATATCCCAGATATTTGGTCTCTTCCAACCCAATCGCACACTTTTTTGGATTGGCGGTTAGTCCAGCTTTCCTCAGGGCATCCACTACCGCCTGCACCTTGGGTAAATGGCTTTCCCAGTCGGTGCTGTGGATGACTACATCATCTAAGTAGGCCGAGGCGTACCGACGATGTGGTCGCAGCACTATGTCCATTAACCTCTGGAAAGTGGCGGGGCGCCATGCAGGCCAAAGGGTAACACCTTGTAGTGATACAGGCCCTGTGGGGTAACAAACGCGGTTTTTCCTTAGCCGCCTCCGTTAAGGGTACCTGCCAGTACCCTTTAGTGAGGTCCAGCACAGAAAAATAACGGGCTTGTCCTAAATTTTCAACAAGCTCGTCTACTCGGGGCATGGGATACGCGTCAAACTTGGATACTTCATTTAACTTGCGAAAGTCGTTGCAGAACCGCAACGTCCCATCCGGCTTGGGTATTAGGACTATGGGACTGGCCCACTCACTTTTCGACTCCTCAATGACATCGAGCTTCAACATTAACTGCACTTCCTCCGCGATGGCCTGCCGCCGAGCCTCGGGTACCCGGTATGGTTTTAACCGGACCTTGGCATGAGGCTCAGTGACGATGTCATGTCGGATGAGAGACGTGCGGCCAGGGAGGTCCGAGAACACATCCGTGTTCCGACTGAGGAACTCCCTGACCTCCTGAACTTGCGTGGAAGACAGGCTGTCTGCAATTTTTACCGTGGTTACGGCTTCACAGGCCTGTGGGGCTGGACCCTTTTCACCTAGAAGCCCTGGCCGGGGGCTGTGGTCGTCGGCCGTGTCCCTATCTTTCCACGGCTTTAGCAAATTCACATGGTACACCTGCTCTGGCTTGCGCCGCCCTGGCTGGTGTACTTTGTAATTTACTTCCCCTACCTTCTCGACCACCTCATAGGGGCCCTGCCACCTAGCTAGGAATTTGCTGTCAAGGGTGGGTACCAGAACCAACACTCGATCTCCCGGATTGAAGCCCCGTACCCGAGCCTGACGATTATACACCCTACTCTGGGCTTGTTGCGCTGCCTCCATATGCTCCCGGACCAACGGCAACACCCTTTCTATCCGTTCCTGCATCTGGGTGACATACTCAATGACACTTTTGTGGGGACAGGCTGTTGTTCCCATGCTTCCTTGGCGATATCCAACAGGCCCCGAGGGTGTCTGCCATAAAGCAGTTCGAAGGGCGAGAACCCAGTAGAGGCCTGGGGTACCTCTCGCACTGCGAACATGAGATAGGGCAGAAGCAGGTCCCAGTCCTTCCCATCTCTAGACACCACCCTTTTTAACATATTCTTTAGAGTTTGGTTAAACCTCTCAACAAGACCGTCTGTTTGCGGATGGTAAACGGACGTCCGTAACTGCTTTATACGCAACAATTTACACAGTTCCTTCATTACTTTGGACATAAAAGGGGTCCCTTGGTCTGTCAGAACCTCTTTTGGCAGGCCCACACGGGAAAACATCTCCATTAACTCTTTGGCAATGAGCTTAGCTGAGGTATGTCGCAGAGGCACCGCCTCCGGATACCGAGTGGCATAGTCGAGAACTACCAGAATGTGTTGGTGGCCCCTAGCAGACTTTGGTACAGGCCCAATTAAATCCATAGCAATTCGCTCAAACGGTACTTCAATAATTGGCAGAGGTACCAGAGGACTACGGAAATGTGGCTGGGGGCTAGTTACCTGACAGGTTGGACAGGACTTACAATAATTTTCTACTTCCTTGAACACACTGGGCCAATAAAACCGCTGCAGTATGCGGTCCTGGGTTTTCTGCCACCCCAGGTGTCCCCAAGAACATGTTGGTGGGCAAGCTCCATGACAAGCTTGCGATACGCTGTGGGCACCACCAACTGTTCAACAGGTTCACCTCGGATTTGGTTCACCCGATACAACATATCCTGCAGAACAATAAATCGTGGGAACATTAATTCAGCCCCTGGTTTCTGGGGTTTACCATCAATTTCAGCACATTCTCCCAGGCCCTGGTTAGGGTTTGGTCCCGGTGTTGTGCGGTCCCAAAATTTTCCCCGGAGACATTGAGGTCTGCCAACTCAGGTCCCGGTGGCAAGTCCTCCGTGTCTCCCACCATTACACTCCAGTGGGGTTGTCTCCCCCACTACCGCTGCAGCAGTGGTCACCCCTACCGCTGGCCCTTCAGACTCGGGCTCCCAGGGTTCTGGCCTTCCAGGGGTATCAGGCCACTCTGCTAGGAGTTACCCCTGTCTCAGGGCTATTAGTCACTTTCATCTCAGGCCACAGTGACGGAAAACCAGGAAGTCTCTCCCAATTATTAGTTCATAGGGCAGCTTTGTGGAGATCGCCACTTCACAAGTCCAGGTGCCGACCGCCGTGGACAGAGACATTACAGCAGTGGGATAGTCCTTTAAGTCTCCGTGTATGCACACCACACCCACTGTCCGGCCCGTATACTGGGTGGGCTGTACCAGGGCAGCACTTACCAGGGTTACCAGGCTCCTGAGTCCAACAGCGCCACTGCCAGGTTATCCCCGACTTGCACCTGGCACAGATGACGATTGTCTATTGTCCCGGGGATGCCGGTCGCACACAGTCTCCGGGCATACATGGAAGCCCGGTACCCATAATTAGTCTCCATGGGTTCCCCCACTGTGGACAGTTGGCCCTTATGTGTCCAGGCTCCCGACACTGCCAGCAGACCACTGGGGACGGATCTGCAAGAGGTACATCCCGGGCGGGTTTGGCCGGCCGCCGGGACTGGGGTGGAGATTTCCGGGGTTTGACTGGCCCCCTCCCAAAAGAACCCCCTGCAGGTTTCTGGTGGCCTCATATCGCTCCACCAGGTCGACCATCTCAAGGGCATTGGTGGGGATACCTGGCCGATCCAGTGTTGAAGGGGGTAAGGCAAGGCCCTCCAAAACATGTCAGCCAGCAGCCGGTCCAGCATAGCAGTCGGACTTAGAACCTCAGGCTGCAGCCATTTTTGCAACCTGTGCAGCAACTCATAGTACTGCGGCCTGGCGGGTTCAGCCACTTTGAAGTCCCACTGGTGGACCCGCTGAGCCCGGACCAACACGTTTACCCCCAGTCTGGCCAGGATCTCCCCCTTCACCGTGGAATAGTCAGCAGCCTGGTCGTCTGCCAAATCAAAAAAACTTGCTGGGGTCCGGATGCCAGGAGCGGAGCAACCACCTCGGCCCACTGGTCACGGGGTAACTTTTCCCTCACGGCGACCTTCTCAAAAACCGCCAGGTACGTCTCAACGTCGTCTGCGGGGGTCATTTTGGGATCGCCGCACGGACCGCTTTCCGGGCATCATGGACGTGGTGGGACGCTCCTGCCGCCTGTAACGCCATCACATGTTGTAGCAGTAGTTGGTTGGTCTCCCGCTGCTGCACGTTAGCCTCTATGAGAGCCTTCACAGCAGCCTCCATGTTGCCAGAAACTCCTGCTTGCAGCTTTGCTGGCTTAATATATTCCATGCACTTTAGAAAAACAAAACTTCGGCGTTCACGCCAGCCTCACTGCGCATGCCCGCATCCGACACCAAATGTGGGGAGTCGCTCTGGTAGACAGCGGTGCGGGTGCAGTTTAGAGGCAAAACAAGGAGTCCAGATTGTGCAACAAACAGTGTTTTATTCACACTTGCACACCATAAATGAAAAACAGTCTCTTTGGTGACAGTTCACACACAACGGAAATAACGTGGCAAAACAAAAACAGGCCAACACAGGTTCAGTCACCTGGGAGGTGTAGGTGCAGGTTCGCACCACGCTGTCGGCCCAGCCGCAGGAGAATCCAGCTTCAGGTAGCCAGGAACAAAACACCTCCTTGCTCAGCTCTTTCCTCCAGGACAGAGAACTCCTCAGCCCTGTTAGCAGCTCCAGGATAATCACAGCCTCCAGCTGCTGAGCTGGCTGAGCTTTTAAACCCAGCCCAAAACCAGGACTGGGTCGTGGGGAGCAGCCACCCACCCTACACTTTAGCTGCTCCCGGTAAGAGCCGGCCCGGATCGGCTTTGCAGCCATGCTATTTAAACTCTGTCAGTAGCACTAGCTGCTGCTGACATCAACAAAAACGGGCTCTTACCTCACCGAGGCTATGAACCTCGGTGACACATACCTGCCATCCACGACGGCACCCTGCACCTTACCACAGTTAGCATGACTATGGTGAAGGGGTCAGAATGTGTGCATAATTACTTTGAGGGGGCACATATCTGGGCATAACCTGTGACAGAGGTGCAGTGTTTGCATAACTACTGTGTGGTGGCATAAAGGGGGAATAATTACTATATGGGGGCATTTAGGGAACTACGTGGGATTAGGTGGGTATAGTTATGTTTTGGGCGGAGTTAGTGGTATGGCCTAGTATGGAAAAAACTGTGGAGGGACGGCGCTGGGAGTCAGCTGTCCTCCTCCTCCTACACAGCCCAGAGCAGTGCGATTTGTATCCTACCTGCCTGAGTATTTAAAGTTAGTTTTTTTCACTTCCTGTGAAGGGGGCACAAAGCTGAGCACAACTACTGTGAGGGGGCACATATCAGGGCAAAACTACTGTGAGGAGGCATGAACCAAAGCAAAACTACAGTGAGGGGGCACATATGAGGGTAAAACTACAGTAAAGGGACAAAACTACTGTGAGGGGGCACATACCAGGGCAAAACTGCAGTAAGAGGGCACATATCAGAGCAAAACTACTGTTAGGCGGCATATATCTGGCATATGAAACACCAAAAATACTTCCCCATATAATAATAACCCATACATGACAACACAGAAAACCTACAAGAATATATTGACGTATAATAATTGGTATGATCACACACAATCCATGATTAATATATATAATTATATTAGTGTAACACCCCACAGTGGTGTTACCACTCCTGCACTCTGCTACTATCTCTAGTGGGCTAACCCAAATGTCATCTGTGTATTTCTGTCCAGGTCCTTTAAATGGTGCAATGTTAATATTTCTATGCAACAGTTTTATTACATGTAATATGCCTGGTTCACCAGCAGGTGGCAGTGCAAATGGCAGAGCTATAGTTAGAGAGAATGGAACTTACCATTCCATTCTCCCCCGTTTGGGCTGAAGTGGGCCAGTCCTGCTTCCTACCGGAAGGATGGGGCAGAAGTTTCTAGTTAGTTCTTTTTATTCGAAGTAGGTGGCTCTGCCAGTATAAAAGAGAGACCTAATTGGTGCTCTATATCCGTTGATACCAGCTTCTATGTATCGGAAATAATATAAAATTACTTAACAGAAAAAAGGGGATATGGCACTCAAACTCTGAAGTATCAAAATCACAAACTAGTTTAATACCGATAAAGATAAAACCTTATACAATAACTTAAAACTAACAATATAAAACCAAATAACCACATTCAGAAAGCAATCTTCTAATTCTTCCCAACTTATCTATCTATAACTTCGTTGCAGAATATATCGCATTCGATTTTCTGTATGCGATTTTATCATGTGCGATTTTTCGCATGTGATATTTTCGCATGCGATTTTTCCGTATGCGATTTTTTCGTATGCGATTTTTTGTATGCGATTTTTTCGCATGCGATTTTTGCATACAGTTTTTTCGCATGCAAAAAATTTTTCGCAACTGCTGCCCTCGTTTTTATTATATTCAGCTGGTATCACTGGAAGTATTCTTTGGATATTTCAAACACATGCGTTTTTGAAAAAAGCTCAGAGAGGAATTTCCAACATATCCAAAAATGTAAACTGAATCACAAAATGTCCCGTCCAAGTCTAAAAGTCTTTATATATTCACGGTGTTGTCTAATTATTTATGTCCAATTTATAATCTATTCATTTGTATTTGGTTTGTATTTGGTTTACCAGAAGCAATGTTCAAAACAGCAGTTATCAGAAGCAATGTTCAAAACAGCAATTAACGGTAGTACGGGTATCCTTTTCAGACCTGTATGTCCTTATAAATTCACAGTGATATGCAATCACTCGTACTCGATTTCCCAGCTACGGTATTTGACGTAATCATATGCAGAGATACAGGTAGGGAATTGAATAAACAATTGGTGGCGTCCCACCACAAAATAGGAAAAGTTCTTCCTCCTACCTTCTCTTGCGATTCCTTATGTGTGATCGCTTACCGACCTTGCCGGGCTGACTGCAACTGGTTCAGATTTTCGTGGCTTGAGTACTCAGATTTTTCAGCTGGGTCTACTACCTTCTGGAGTCTCCTCGTGTAGTTTCCTTTGCAGCCAGGTGTCTCCTCAGGTAACCAGCTTCTCTTTCTGTTTGGATCGAGTATCTGCCAGAATTTACCTCTTTAGTGCGCACTAAGTGAACTTGATGTCACGGAGATTACAGTTTTTCCCATACGCGTTTCGAGGTACAACATTTAACCGACCTCTTCCTCAGTGGTAATCTAACCTCCATTGTGACATCCTTTAAATACACTCCTTCTAATTGCAGGATGATTGTCCACAAAATCCGGACTGGACTCCTCAAAAAGACACAACAAAACTCTGATCTGGATTTCACAAATATTTATCCACTTCAAGACTGTTTTTATTTCGAATCATCTCATTCTTCCTAATTCATTTTATCCGCTTGACCTTTTTTCAAACTCTATTGCGTTTTTGTTGCGATTCTTCTGCGTTTTTTGGGCGCATGTGTTTTATTCAGAGAAGATTGCTAATAAGAATTTTTTTAACATTTTCAATAAAAATATAAACTAATTCATTCCCCAACCTCCATTATTTCACATTTTAATTTCATAACATTCAATTATGCCTCTTAATAACTTCTTTTTAATTATAATATTCTTATATTCTTCTTAATTATAATATTCTTCAATCCCCTTTTTCTATGAGGTGACAAGGCCAAACCAATGGAATTAGACTGGAGACTAAAGAATGGAGGCTATCCCCAAAGGAGCAGTCGGATGTACGTAAGACTATACCAGCCGACTACCCGTCGGGGGTGGCGCCCATCCTATAAAAAGCCAAAGATTTCCAGCTCAGTATTAAGACCATGGGGTGTTAGCGTGTTCAAGTTGAAGATCCATTTGGACTCCACCCTTGACATTTTGTGTATATGGTCTCCACCTCTCCAGTCTTTTTCTACTGTTTGAATTGCTGTAAAACTAAGTCCACTGATTTGTTGTCCGTGGCATTCTTTAAAGTGTCTGGAGAGTGGATGATCCATATATCCCTTTTTGATCTTGTTAAGATGTTCTGCTATTCTTTTCTTCAACACTCTCTTTGTGCGACCGACATATAACTTGTTACAAGGGCACCTAATTGCATAGATCACGCTTTCCGTATTACATGTGAGAAATTCCTTTATTTTATATGTATATGAATTAGTTGGAGATATTATTTCTATAGTTTTTCTCGGAAAGTGTGTTGAACGACAGTTTATACACGAACCACATTTGATAAAGCCTTTCAAGCCTAACACGCTAGGCATGTTTCTTTTCTTTATATTTTTTATTTTGACTGTCGGGGCCACTTTAAGACCCAGATTTGGCGCCTTAGTATATATTATTTGAGGCATCAGGGGTACAAATGTACCTAACACTTTATCGTCCCTTAAAAATGCCAATGTTTCTTAATAATATATTGCAATTTACGGTATTGTGCATTAAAGGGTAGTATGATTCTCACTGGTTCTTCCATACATTCTGCCTTTTGTTTTATTTTTCCTCAAAAACATTTTTCTATCTAGGGCCCGGACTTTATCTAATGCGGTTTCAACCAATGCTTTTGGGTAGTCCTTTTTATAAAATTTTCTTTCATTTTTGCGCCTCCTCCTCAAATTCATTGTCTCTCGTGCAATTACGTTTTACACGCCTAAATTGTCCATAAGGTACGTTAAGAAGCCATCTAGGGAGATGGCCACTGTTGTGGGGGATAAGACTATTTTTGGCTACTTCTTTTGAAATGTACTGCAAATAATATTTCTCCCTTCTATAGATAGTTTAAGATCCAAAATTCCAAACTGTCTAAGTATTTATTGATGGAGAGAACTATATTTCTGTCATTCCCATTGAGCTTCTGAATGAATGTATCCAATGACTCTTCGCAACCATTCCACACCAGTATAATATCATCTATGTAGCGGAGCCATAGTACCAGGTCCGTCCCAAGGTACGGGGTCACGGTTGACTCCTCCCAACCAGCCATAAATAGATTGGCGTAACTTGGGGCGAACCTGGTACCCATGGCCGTACCGCACTCCTGTACATAGAATCCTGACCCAAAATGGAAGTAGTTGTGTGATAAGATGAACCTCACACATTCCCCCACAAAATCAATTTGATCAGGGACCAATCTTCCTTCCTTCAACAATTGTTCCCTCATTGCCTCGATTCCCTGTCGATGATCTATTATCGTATACAATGACTTCACGTCTAATGTGCATATCCTCCATCCTGGGTCAAAATTTAACTGCTCCAAAGTCCTTATTACCTGAGTGGTATCCTTTATGTAGGACCGCATTTTTTTCACTGCCGGTTGTAGTAGTCTATCAATGTACATAGATAAATTGCTTGTAATTGACCCAATCCCAGATATAATTGGGCGGCCCGGTGGGCGGACCGGGTCCTTATGTAGCTTGGGCAGACAATAAAATATGGGTACCCTCGCCTGTGTATCGTTGATAAACTCACATTCTTGTCTGTTCAGGATCCCTTTCACTAATCCTACTTCACATAATTGTTTCAGTTCTTCCTTATATTTCACCGTTGGGTCAGACGGCAATTTTTTATATGTAGTCTCATCTCCTAATTGTTTCAAACACTCTTCATTATATTTGTCTTCCCCCCACACCACTATTGCCCCCCCTTTATCCGCTGGTCTGATTATTAGCCTCTCTTTCTTTTGTAGCTCCTTAATAGCCATAATTTCCTGATTTGTGATATTGTATCGTATCCCAGTATTCTTAATTTTTCTTATATCATATTCAACTGCTCGACGGAATGCTATTATTTCTTCACTTAATTCCTGAACTGGATATTTCCTTGACTTTTTCTTTAACTCTGTGTGTGAGTATCTGTCTGGCACCAAAGGTGTGTTTTCAACAGGTTTTTTTAGAGACACATCGCACATGATAAAATCGCATACAGAAAATCGAATGCGATATATTCTGCAACGAAGTTATAGATAGATAAGTTGGGAAGAATTAGAAGATTGCTTTCTGAATGTGGTTATTTGGTTTTATATTGTTAGTTTTAAGTTATTGTATAAGGTTTTATCTTTATCGGTATTAAACTAGTTTGTGATTTTGATACTTCAGAGTTTGAGTGCCATATCCCCTTTTTTCTAGTTAGTTCTAGTCTCCTCTAGACAAGTGAAGGGAGTGCAGGGACACGTCACTGCCTGATGTGCCCATGCCAGCCAGAGCACCATAAGCTCTGCTGGCCATGGAGGCAGAAGCTTGGAAGCCTCAGTAGCCAGGAGAATAGTTCCTTGGCCGAAACCGAGTCAGACTAAAGAGTGGAGTGCAGCATAAAGAAGAAATCAAAGCTACTAAGCTAGTCTGTCAGTACAGCAGAGAGAAAGAGAGAAAGCAGAGTTGAGTTTGCCTGCCAGTTCATGCTAAAGCCTGCTAAAGCCAAGACAAAGCCTGAAAACAGTTTTAAGAAACATTTATTCAAGTAAAGCTGCCATTGAACTTTATCTCAAGGTCTGGACTTAAGTTATTCTTTCAAATACCTCAATTATTCCCCCTTTTTATTGCTTCGGAGGCAAAGCCTGGGGTCCAGCGGTATCCAGGTAGGAGCACAGTGACACACATAAAGAGACATTTAGGCCGCACTACACCACTCAACATTCCTACTACACCTGGGACGAGATAGATCGTCCTGGGGTCGGCTTCCGTTGCATTAGTAACTAGAATATAAACATGATTGGCACAACACAATTTAAGTTAAAAACATTTAAAATCCATAAGGATGGTGGTCCAGGAATGGGAAAATACAATAAAGTGCAAGTGCATGGGCTAGTCAGAAATTGCTAGCTACCAAAAGTCCAGTGAAAATACATATAATATAAAAGGTATATAAGTAATACATGTAATGACCTTGATAGCAAATTGAAATTAAAGAGAATCACAGCAAGTGCAAAAAAATAAGTCTACCAGGATCAATGCAAAATAGTATAAACGAAAGTAATAATTTATGGGGTACACACAGGCATGGGATCCAGCCGGTTCTCTCCGGTTCTGCCGAACCGTTTGTTAAAATTACAGCAGGTTCGCAGGACCGGTGAGAAGCAGGAATCCCGACCCGGTCCTGCAGCTGCAGCACATAATTGATTATTTTCAATTTTAACCCGGCGCTCGCCGAGCTCCAGCAGCCGCTCGGCTCACTCAAATGATCATCTTTTATCTAACTTGTCACTACAGTCACTTACTAGACTACTGCCGCAGTGCCTCCATCGTCCGCCCGCCCCCAGCCTGCGTGTGTCGGCCGCTCTGGTAACACACGGTCACATGGGCTCAGGCCAAGGGGGCGTGGCTGGTGATTGAGCGGTGTCGCGTCGGCAGGAAGCAGCCAGAGCAGAGGCAGTAGCGGAGGCAGCCAATAGGAGTGTCACTGTCAGAACAGGTCAGATCATGTTAGGGTAGTCAAAGTGAGTGTGATATGACAACATGGATGGCAAGGAGGGGGCCGGGGGGGAGAAATGTGACAACATGGAGGGGGCCAGGGGGGAGAAATGTGACAACATCGAGGATGGAGGGGGCCAGGGAGGAGAAATGTGACAACATGGCAGATGGAGGAGGCCAGGGAGGAGAAATGTGACAACAAGGAGGATAGAGGGGGCCAGGGGGGAGAAATGTGACAACATGGAGGATGGAGAGGGCCAGGGGGGAGAAATGTGACAACATGGAGGATGGAGGGGGCCAGGGGGAGAAATGTGACAACATGGAGGGGGCCGGGGGAGAAATGTGACAACATGAAGGATGGAGGGGGCCGGGGGAAATATGACAACATGGAGGATGGAGGGGGCCAGCGGGGAGAAATATGACAACATGGTGGGGGCCAGGGTGGGAGAAATGTGACAAAATGGAGGATGGAGGGGGTCAGGGGGGAGAAATGTGACAACATGGAGGAAGGAGGGGGCCAGGGGGGAGAAGTGTGACAACATGGAGGGGGCCAGGGGGAGAAATGTGACAACAAGGAGGATGGAGGGGCCAGGGGGAGAAATGTGACAACATGGAGGATGGAGGGGTCAGGGGGAGAAATGTGACAACATGGAGGATGGAGGGGGCCAGGGGGGAGAAATGTGACATCATGGAGGATGGAGGGGTCAGGGGGAGAAATGTGACAACATGGAGGATGGAGGGGGCCAGGGGGAGAAATGTGACAACATAGAGGGGGCCAGGGGAGAAATGTGACAACATGGAGGATGGAGGGGGCCAGGGGGGAGAAATGTGACAACATGGAGGATGGAGGGGGCCAGGGGGGAGAAATGTGACAACATGGAGGATAGAGGGGGCCAGGGGGGAGAAATGTGACAACATGGAGGATGGAGGGGGCCAGGGGGGAGAAATGTGAGGGCCGATGTGACACAGGTGATTTGACCTGGAGGGGTGAGAAATGTGACATTGAGGGGGTGACATGGGGGCATGATGGCTGACATGGGGGGGGCTGATGGCTGACATGGGGGCATGATGGCTGACATGGAGGCTGATCTGGGGCATTGGGGGGGCTGATCTGAGGTCTGATTAACATTGGGGGGCTGATTGCTGGTCCGACCTGAGGTGTAATGGAAAATATTTTTTTATTATTGTTCTCCTCTAAAACCTAGGTGCGTCTTATAGGGTGAAAAATACGGTCCTCAAGCCAGTGATTTTCTGAGGCAGAGCGAAGATACCAGGACCACACAGAGGAGAAGCCAGCTGCTGCAGACGGAACAAGGGCCAGGTGAGCTGCGGGGCGGGGGGTTTGACATGGGATTCAGCCAGTTCCCTCAAGTTCTCCAGATCCGGTTATTAAAATTACAGAGGCAGCTGGAGATGAGCGCTTCAATCCCAGAGTTTAGCTCCTAAGGCTTTTTAAAAGTTGGGTGGTATGTGTGTAGTGTAAATATGGTGTATTTATGTATGTGCACCATGTATATGGTGTATTTATGTGTGTTGCATATATATGGTGTATGTATATGTAAACATGTGTCGTGACGCTGCATATCCACCGCTGAGTAGGGAACCTGTTGTTAAAAATTTGAATCCCACCCCAGGGTACACAGCATACTGACCAATAGTAAGTCCCACAACAGCAAGATTAAGAGTGGATTTTATACAGTATGCTGTATACCCCATAAATTATTACTTTTGCTTATAATATCTTGCATTGATCCTGGTAGACTTATTTTTTTGCTCTTGCTGTGATTCTCTTTAACCTCTTAATTATCAGAGTGTTTATCCTCCTTTCTTACCAGGCCAGTTTTTCAGTTGTAGCAATTGGTCTATCTAACTGAAAATAACTGATTAATTTCTGAGCCAGCCTAAATGCATTTTATATTATTTTTCTCTGGACACTCTTAGACCTTTCTTTTGTGCCATTAGATGATGGATATAATTTTTTTTTTTTTTAAATACCATTCCCATACGCTTGTACCATGAAAATATATGCTATTTATGTAATTTATCTACTGGCTGGGCCCATTGCAAGACTTCAAAAGACTGGAGCGCATTTTGGATTTTGGCAGCTTATTCTTCTATTGCTGTTTCTATGCCTCGTACTGCCATAAAACTCTTTTACAGCGCCAAAAAGCTACAAACCCCTTCAAAGTTACCTTTTTTATGTTAATCGACTAAGGTATTCATCTTGTGGAAATTTGGATATTTTGAGGGTTTTTTTGTGAATATTTTACGCTGAAAAAAACCCTGCTATACAAAATATAGCTAAAACAAATACCTAGCTTTTTAAAATAAACAAATGTGTGTATGTTTGTATATTTTACACATACAAATTCCACTATACTTTTGTTAAAACCAATAAATATATATAAATATAATAAATACATTTTTTTATTTTATTTTTTTATAAACGAAAAAGGGGCCAGATGTTTGTATGGGTGTGTAGATTGTCTGATTACTATTGCTAATTTCTTTCTTTTTTTAATTTTTAATTTACTTTTTGCCACAGTCAAGGCAGGAAGAGGTTAATTCCCAGCCTGCAGGCTGACATTTCATTTTAAAGCCAGCAGGTGGCACTCTTACATAAGAAAAAGCACTCCCTGCCAGCTTTCATCTTCTTCAATGTAATACACGCTTGTAGCAGAGTGCTACAAGCGTGTATTACAGCTCGACCGCTCCAGCTGGCCACGGAACATCACCCTGTGACCGCAGCTGTCGAATGACAGTTCGGTCACAGCGATCTGCGGCGGCACGGGTAGGGTGCAATCCCTCTGGGAGGACGGACGGTCTTCCACTGCATATAAGTACCCAAAAACGAGGCAGCATTCCGTAGTCAATGGTAACCCAATTTATTTCCAGGCAACGTTTCAGCCTTCTCAATGAGGCCTATATTTGTGTAGGGGCCTGTTAACTCTTTGGCATTTGCAGCAGGAGGGTTCATTCAGGGCCTCCAGTGCAGATTCTATGAAAATTATAAACGTTTATATATAGGTTAAACTGTAAAAATTAGAATATCGTGCAAAGTTCATTTATTTCAGTAATGCAAGTTAAAAGGTGAAACTAATATATAATTTGGATGATTATGGCTTACAGCTTATGAAACCCCAAAGTCACAATCTCAAGTACCCTTTACTCAGGGGGTATGGATTAATTAGCTGGCTAGAGTGTGAGCCTAGAATATTGAACCTTTTCACAATTTTCAAATTTTAACCTTCTCTGGACCGCCGCACGCAGGATCGCGTGATCTTGGCGGCGAAGTTACTCCTCGTTGACGCGCGGGCGCGTCATCTCGCGAGAGGCGAGATTTGCTGTGAACAGCACTTTACAGCTCGGAAGTTATACTACAGCCTGCCTATACTACTGCCTGCCTATTCTACACCCAGCCCACCGCACCGCAGTCACTGATTTTGGCAGAGATTTTTTTATCCACATTGATCGATGCAAATGAAAAAATCTGTGCCGTTCATTTAAATTTTTTTTATACAAAGTTGTCATTTACAGAGATATTTCTCACACACAGTATGGGAAGATGTAAAAATACACCCTAAAACACATTGCCCTACTTCTCCTGAGTACGGCGATACCACATGCGTGACACTTTTCAGCAGCCAAGATGCACAAAGGGGCCCAAATTCCAATGAGTACCTTTAGGATTTCACAGGGCATTTTTATGCATTTGGATTCTCACGCTTTAGGGCCCCTAAAATGCCAGGGCAGTATAAATACCCCACAAGTGACTCCATTTTGGAAAGAAGACAACCCAAGGAATTTCGTGAGGGGCATGTCGAGTTCACAGAAAAAAAAATTTTTGGGCACAAGTTAGCAGAAATTGATATATTTTTGTTCTTTACAAAGTCTTATATTCCACTAACTTGTGACAAAAAATAAAATTTTACATGAACTCACCATACCCCTTACGGAATACCTTGGGGTGTCTTCTTTCTAAAATGGGGTCACTTGTGGGGTATTTATACTGCCCTGGCATTTTAGGGGTCTCTAAAGCGTGAGAAGAAGTCTGGAATCTAAATGCGTAAAAAAGCCCAGTGAAATCCTAAAGGTACTCATTGGAATTTGGGCCCCTTTGCGAACCCAGGCTGCAAAAAAGTGTCACACATGTTGTATCGCCGTACTCAGGAGAAGTAGGGCAATGTGTTTTGGGGTGTATTTTTACATATACCCATGCTGGGTGTGAGAAATATCTCTGTAAATGGAAACTTTTAAAAAAAATGTATACAAAGTTGTCAGTTTACAGAGATATTTCTCTTACCCAACATGGGTATATGTAAAAATACACCCCAAAACACATTGCCCTACTTCTTTTGAGTACGGCGATACCACATATGTGCCACTTTTTTGCAGCCTGGGTGCGCAAAGGGGCCCAAATTCCAACGAGTACCTTTAGGTTTTACAGGGATGCTCACAATTTAGCCCCGCCCAAAATGCCAGAACAGTAAACACACCCCACAAATGACCCCATTTCGGAAAGAAGACACCCCAAGGTATTCACTGAGGGGCATAGTGAGTCCGTGGGAGATTTTTATTTTTTTTGCCAGAAGTTCCTCAGAAAATGTCATTTTCCGCTAACTTGTAAACAAAAATGAAATCATACATGAACTCACCATGCCCCTCCGCGAATACTTTGGGGTGTCTTCTTTTTAAAATGGTGTCATTTGGGGGACATTTATACTATACTGGCATTCTAGCACCTGAAGAAACATGGCAGAGCTGCTTCAAAATGCGGAAATTCACTTTTTTGCACCATAGTTTGTAAACGCTATAACTTTTACCCAAACCAATAAATATACACTTAATGGATTTTTTTTTATCAAAGACATGTAGAACAATAAATTTAGAGAAAAATTTATATAGAAATGTAGTTTAAAAAAAAAAAATTACAACAGAAAGTGAAAAATGTCATTTTTTTTGCAAAAATTTCGGTCATTTTTTATTAATATAAAAAAAATGTAAAAATGTCAGCAGCAATGAAATACCACCAAATGAAAGGCTCTATTAGTGAGAAGAAAAGGAGGTAAAATTCATTTGGGTGGTAAGTTGTATGACGGAGCAATAAACGGTGAAAGTAGTGTAGTGAAGAATTTTAAAAAGTGGCCTGGTCATTAAGGGTGTTTAAGCTAGGGGGGCTGAAGTGGTCAAGTTGCATTACTGATATAAATAAACTTTTTCACAATATTCTAATTTTTACAGTTTAACCTGTATACAGTGGGGGAAATAAGTATTTGACATTGGCGATTTTGCAAGTTTTACCACCTACAAAGAAGGGAGAGGTCTGTAATTTTTATCGTAGGTACACTTCAACTGTGAGAGACAGAATCTAAAAAAAATCCAGAAACATAACATCACATTATATGGTTTTTAACCTCTTAGGGACACAGGGCGTACAGGTACGACCTGATATCCTGCTACTTAAGGACACAGGGCGTATCTGTACATTCTGTGTATTTCCGATCACCGCTGTGCAGTGAGTGGTGATCGGAACAAGGTACCTGCTGAAATCATTCAGCAGGTACCTTGACAAAATGCCGAGGGGGGTCCTGTGACCCCCCCGTATCGGCGATCGCTGTAAACCGCAGGTCAATTCAGATCTGTGACGGCGGGGATCAGAAACAAAAAAATTGGATTTTCTTTACAACGGCTGGTGCAGATGCCAGCCGTTTAACCCCTTCCATGTTGCGGACCGCTGTATGGAAGGGGTTAACAGGGAGGGAGCTCCCTCGCTCTCCCATCGGGGGCTGCTGTGCCCTTGCAGCCCCCGATTCTTGATGGGATCACAAAGGAAGGGGGCCCCCCTCCCTCCCCATCACTCGCTGCTCTGTTCCGGCAGTGGGTGATGGCTACCATGGCAACAGGCCGCCTTCGCAGGCGTTCTGCATGCCATGGTAAAGGCAGAAGTCTGATCAGACTGTGTAAAGTAAATAATACAGACATCAGACCCACTGAATCCACTGAAAAAAATAAAATACACTACACATATTAGGTATCGCCGTGTCCGTAATGGAGTGGAGACACTAAAACATGATTTTTTTTTTTTCTAAAATGCTGTTATTGTGTTAACGTAAAATAAATGTAAAAAAAAGTATACATATTAGGTATTGCCGTATCCATAAAAACCTTCTCTATAAAAATATCACATGATCTAACCCTTCAGGTAAATACCGTAAAAAAAATTAAATAAAAACTGTGTAAAAAAAAACATTTTTTGTCACCTCACATCACAAAAAGTGTAATAGCAAGCGATCAAAAAGTTATATGCCTCCCAAAATAGTTGCAATCAAACCGTCATCAAAACCCGCAAAAAATGATACCCTAGATAGGACAATCACCCAAATAAATAAAAATATATGGCTCTTTAACCACTTCAGCCCCCCTAGCTTAAACACCCTTAATGACCAGGCCCCTTTTTACAATTCCGCACTACACTAATTTCACCGTTTATTGCTCCGTCATACAACTTACCACCCAAATGAATTTTACCTTCTTCTCACTAATAGAGCTTTCATTTGGTGGTATTTCATTGCTGCTGACATTTTTACTTTTTTTGCTATTAATCAAAAATGACCGAAATTTTTGCAAAAAAATGACATTTTTCACTTTCTGTTGTAAAATTTAAAAAAAAAAACTACATTTATATATAAATTTTTCTCTAAATTTATTGTTCTACATGTCTTTGATAAAAAAAAAAGTCCAATAAGTGTATATTTATTGGTTTGGGTAAGAGTTATAGCGTTTACAAACTATGGTGCAAAAAAGTGAATTTCGGCATTTTGAAGCAGCTCTGACTTTCTGAGCACCTGTCATGTTTCTTCAGGTGCTAGAATGTCAGGATAGTATAAATACCCCCCAAATGACACATTTTAGAAAGAAGACACCCCAAAGTATTCGCGGAGGGGCATGGTGAGTTCATGTATAATTTCATTTTTTTTCACAAGTTAGCGGAAAATGACACTTTCTGAGAAAAAAAAAAAGTTTCAATTTCTGCTAACTTCTGGCAAAAAAAAAGAAATCTCAGACGGACTCACTATGCCCCTCAGTGAATACCTCGAGGTGTCTACTTTCGAAATGGGGTCATTTGTGGGGTGTGTTTACTGTTCTGGCATTTTGGGCGGGGCTAAATTGTGAGCCGCCATGTAAAACCTAAAGGTACTCGTTGGAAGTTGGGCCCCTTTGCGCACCCAGGCTGCAAAAAAGTGTCACTCATGTGGTATCGCCGTACTCAGGAGAAGTAGGGCAATGTGTTTTGGGGTGTATTTTTACATATACCCATGTTGGGTGAGAGAAATATCTCTGTAAATTGTCAACTTTGTATAACATTTTTTAAAAGTTGTCGTTTACAGAGATATTTTTCACACACAGTATAGGTATAAATAAAAATACACCCCAAAACACATTGCCCTACTTCTCCTGAGTACGGCGATACCACCTGTGTGCAACTTTTTTGCAGCCTGGGTGTGCAAAGGGGCCCTAAAACCAATGAGTACCTTTAGGATTTCACAGGGCATTTTTACGCATTTGGATTCCAGACTTCTTCTCACGCTTTAGGGGCCCCTAAAATGCCAGGACAGTATAAATACCCAACATGTGACCCCATTTTGGAAAGAAGACACCCCAAGGTATTCCGTGAGGGGTATGGTGAGTTCATGTAAAATTTTATTTTTTGTCACAAGTTAGTGGAATATGAGACAAAATTTAAAAAAATATATATATATCAATTTCCGCTAACTTGTGCCAAAAAATAAAAATTCTGTGAACTCGCCATGCCCCTCACGGAATACCGTGGGGTGTCATCTTTCCAAAATGGGGTCACATGTGGGGTATTTATACTGACCTGGCATTTTAGGGGCCCCTAAAGCGTGAGAATCCAAATGCGTAAAAATGGCCTGTGAAATCCTAAAGGTACTCATTGGTTTTAGGGCCCCTTTGCGCACCTTGGCTGCAAAAAAGTGTCACTCATGTGGTATCGCCGTACTCAGGAGAAGTAGGGCAATGTGTTTTGGGGTGTATTTTTACATATACCCATGCTGCGTGTGAGAAATATCGCTGTAAACGACAACTTTTTACATTTTTTATTCAAAGTTGTCAATTTACAGAGATATTTCTTTCACCCAACATGGGTATATGTAAAATACACCCCAAACACATTGCCCCACTTCTCCTGAGTACGGCGATACCACATGAGTGACACTTTTTTGGAGCCAAGATGCGCAAAGGGGCCCTAAAACCAATGAGTACCTTTTAGGAGGGCATTTTTACGCAATTTTCTTCTCACGCTTTAGGGCTCCTAAATTGCCAGGGCAGTATAAATACCCCACATGTGACCCCATTTTGGAAAGAAGACACCCCAAGGTATTCTGTGAGGGGCATGGCGAGTTCATAGAAGATTCTTTTTTGGCACAAGTTAGCGGAAATTGATTTTTTATTGTTTTTTCTCATAAAGTCTCCCTTTCTGCTAACTTTTGACAAAAAGTTAAATTTTTCATGGACTCACTATGCCCCTCAGCGAATACCTTGGGGTGTCTTCTTTCCAAAATGGGGTCATTTGTGGGGTGTTTGTACTGTTCTGGCATTTTGGGTGGGGCTAAATTGTGAGCAGCCATATAAAACCAAAAGGTACTCATTGGAATTTGGGCCTCTTTGCGCACCCAGGCTGCAAAAAAGTGTCACTCATGTGGTATCGCCGTACTCAGGAGAAGTAGGGCAATGTGTTTTGGGGTGTATTTTTACATATACCCATACTTTGTGTGAGAAATATCTCTGTAAATGACAATTTTGAATAAAAAAATTTAAAAAGTTGTCGTTTACAGTGATATTTCTCACACACAGTATGGGTATATGTATATGTACACTTTTTTGCAGCCAAGATGCGCAAAGGGGCCCTAAAACCAATGAGTACCTTTAGGATTTCACAGGCCATTTTTACGCATTTGGATTCTCACGCTTTAGGACCCCTAAAATGCCAGGGCAGTATAAATACCCCACAAGTGACCCCATTGTGGAAAGAAGACACCCCAAGGTATTCTGTGAGGGGTATGGCGAGTTCACAGAAAAAAAAAAATTTGGCACAAGTTAGCGGAAATTTATTTTATTTTTTATTTTTTTACAGTCTCATATTCCACTAACTTGTGACAAAAAATAATATTTTACATGAACTCACCATACCCCTCACGGAATACCTTGGGGTGTCTTCTTTCTAAAATGGGGTCACATGTGAGGTGTTTGTACTGCTCTGGCATTTTAGGGTCTCCGCAATCATTACACGTATGGCCAGCATTAGGAGTTTCTGCGATTCTCCTTATATTGAGCATACGGGTAATGAGATTTTTTTTCCTGTTCAGCCTCTGGGCTGAAAAGAAAAAAAATGAACGGCACAGATTTCTTCATTTGCATCGATCAATGTGGATGAAAAAATCTCTGCCCAAAAATGTGCAAAAAAAAAAACGGCACAGATTTCCTCATTCGCATCGATCAATGTGGATGAATAAATCTCTGCCAAAAATGTACAAAAAAAAGTAGTAAGGCCCCATTCACACGTCCGCAAAAATGTCCGCATCTATTCCGCAATTCTGCGGAATAGATGCGGACCCATTCAGTGTGAATGGGGCTGGCGGTGATGCGGAGAGCACACTATGCGCTCGCCGCATCAGCATTTGCGGAGCTGCGGCCGCAAACTTCCGGGTTTCGGCCCCCAAACATCCGGCCGCAGCTCCGCAAAAGATAGAGCATGTCCTATTCTTGTCCGCAATTGCGGACAAGAAAAGGCATTTTCTATATAGTTCTGGCAATGCGGAAAAATGCGGAAAGCACATTGCTGGTGTCCGTGTTTTGCGGATCCGCGGATCCATGGATCCGCAAAACACATACGGACGTCTGAATGAGCCTTACAGGGGGGTAATTAGTGTCAGGGGGGTGACATGGGGTGATCGGGGGTTAATCAGGGGTTAATCAGGGGTTAATCAGTGACGGGGGTGGGGGGGGATGGGTTGTGGGGGTTCTGTGTGGTGATTTGGTGCACTTATAAAAGTTTCTTTTGGTGGTCCCAAGCAAAAGTGACCACCAAAGGAACGGTCAGCAAGCATATCAGATGCTGTTAACAAAACAGCGTCTAAAATGCCATTTTTTTTAACTTCTACAGCCTGCCAGCGCACGATTAGCGCTGGCAGGCTGTAGTTTACCTTGTCCCCGACGTGATCCTGTGAACGCGCGCACATGCGCGCGCGCGTTCACAGGAAATCTCGCCTCTCGCGAGATGATGCGCCCGCGCGTCAAAGAGGAATAGACCGACCGCCTGCAGGACGCAATCCTGCGTTAGGCTGTCGGTAAGCGGTTAATGACTATGGAGACATTAAAACATGATTTTTTTTTTTTGTTTCAAAAATGATATTATTGTGTAAAACCTAAATAAATAAATATACATATTAGGTTTCAACACGTCCGTAACGACCTGCTCTATAAAAATTATACATGATCTAACCCCTCAGGTGAACACAGCAAAAAAAAAGAAAATATAAATACGGTGTCAAAAGCCATTTTTGTCACCTTACATCACAAAAAGTGTAATAGCAAGTGACCAAAATGACATATGCTCCCCAAGATAGTGCCAATCAAACCGACATCTCATACCGCAAAAAATGAGCCCCTACATAAGACAGTCGCCAAAAAAAAAAAAAGTATGGCTTTCAGAATGTAGAGAATCATTGTTTTCAATTATTATGTAAAAGTGAAACAAAAAACCCCAAAAAGTTGTCATATTTGGTATTGTCAGGTACGTAACAACCTGCTCTACAGAAATAGCACACGATCTAACCTGTCAGATCAATGATGTAAATAACTAAAAATAAAAACTGTCCCAAAACAGCAATTTTTTTGCAAATTTTCCATTTTAATCAATTTTTCCAGTAACAAATCAAGGGTCAACAGCCAAACAAAATGCAATATTTATTGCCCTGATACTCTAGTTTATAGAAACACCCCATATGTGGTTGTAAACTGCTGTATGGCCAAACGGCAGGGCACGGAAGGAGGGATTTTGACACCATGTCCCATTTGAAGCCCCCCCTGATGCACCCCTAGAGTACAAATTCCAAAAAAGTGACTCCATCTAAGAAAGTACACCCCTCAAGGTATTCAAAACTGATTTTACAAACTTTGTTAACCCTTTAGGTGTTCCACAAGAGTTATTGACAAATGGAGATGAAATTTCAGAATTTATATTTTTTGTTACCTTTCCTCAAAAAAAGTGTAATACAGAGCAACCAAAAATCATATTTATCCTAAAATAGTACCAAGAAAACTGCCACCTTATCCCGTAGTTTCCAAAATGGGGTCCAAAATTCGAAAAAACAATCTCAGAATGGCCTAAATAAGTAAAAGCGTTTTAAAGTTATCATCACATAAACTGACACTGGTCAGATTTGCAAAAAATGGCCTGGTCCTTAAGGTGAAATATGGCCTTGTCCCTAAGGGTTTAAATAATTAAATTGCATTTTTTTGCACTAAATAAGTATTTGATCACCTACCAACCAGCAAGAATTCTGGCTGTTACAGACCTGTTCGTTTTTTTTTTAAGAAGCCCTCCTACTCTGCACTTATTACCTGTATTAATTGCAACTCTTTGAACTCATTACCTGTATAAAAGACACCTGTCCACACACTCAATCAATCACACTCCAACCTCTCAACCATTGTCAAGGCCAAAGAGTTGTCTAAGGACACCAGGGACAAAACTATGGACATGCACAAGGCTGGGATGGGCTTCAGGACAATAGGCAAGCTTGGTGAGAAGGCAACAACTTCAGGACACTATGCCTTTATGGATTAAAATCCTTCAGGGCACGCAAGGTCCCCCTGCTCACGAAAGCACATGTCCAGGTCCTTTTGAAGTTTGCCAGTGACCATCAGGATGATCCAGAGGAGGCATGGGAAAAAGTCATGTGGTTAGATGAGACCAAAATAGACATTTTTGGTATCAACTCCACACACCGTGTTTGGAGGAAGAAGAAGGATGAGTACAACCATAAGAACACTGTTCCAACCGTGAAGCATGGGGGTGGAAACATCATACTTGGGGGGTGCTTTTCTGCAAAAGGGGACAGGACGACTGCACCGTATTGAAGGGAGGATGAATGGGGACATGTATCGCAAGATTTTGGCCAACAACCTTGTTCCCTCAGTATGAGCTTTGAAGATGGGTTGTGGCTCTGTATTCCAGCATGACAATGACCCAAAACACACAACCAGGGCAACTAAGGAGTGGCTCCGTAAGAAGCATTTCAAGGTCCGGGAGTGGCTTAACCAGTCTCCAGACCTGAACCTAATCGAAAATCTTTGGAGGGAGCTGAAACGCAATGTAGCCCAGTGACAGCCCTAAAACCTGAAAGATCTGGAGTAGATCTATATGGAGGAGTGGGCCAAAAACCCTGCTGCATTGTGTGCAAAATTGGTCAAGAACTACAGGAAAAGTCTGACCTCTGTAATTGCAAAGGTTTCTGTACCAAATACAGTACCAAGTTCTGTTTTTCTATTGTATCAAATACTTATGTCATGCAGTAAAATGCAAATGAATTATATAAAAAAAATATACAATGTAATTTTCTGGATTCTGTCTCTCACAGTTGGAGTGCACCTACAATAAAAATTACAGACCTCTCCATTCTTTGTAGGTGGTAAAAATTTGAAAATTGCCAGTGTATCAAATACTTATTTTACCCACTTTATATAAAAAATAAAAGTTGTCTGATCATTGCACTTTGATGCCGTACTAGGCTTTGTTTATTTATCCAGTGAACAGTATCTGGCACGACGTGCCAGCAGATTGTTCTGGCAGAGAACAGCCTGCCGGAGTTTACTGAATCCAGCATTGCCGGATTGTAACATTCACCAGTAGAACAGTTTTTGTCAGACCTAAACCCAGCACTCATGCTGGAAAGTGGCTGGATCCCCGCCATATCTCATTATAGTTTATGGGCTCCAGCAGTGAATAGTAGAATCTGGCAATGTTGAATCTGGTGAACTCTGGCAGGCTGTTCTCAGTCAGAACAACCTGCCAGATTTTTTCACCAGAGAAGTGAACAAAGCCTTAGCTGGCAGTACTATATGGTACATTATACCTACTAATCAAGGCTCGAGTCCTTTGGGAACGGATGGGAACAGCGTTCCTGCACTTCTTTCACAGCAGGAACACTGATCCCTTTCAGGGCAAAAGTACCAGGAAGCGGTGAAGGCTTTGTACTCATCGCTTCCTGGTCCTTGGCTGTCGGCTGTTCAGGGCTGCGCACAGGCATGAGGCGCTCTATGACCTCACGCTGTGCGCAGCCTTTACAGCACACCCGACAGCAGGAAGAGAGGAGCGGCGGCACCCAGGAGCAGGAGAGGGTGTTTTTTTTTTTCATATATTTTATGGGCTGGTGAGAGGCACTGACTGGGGGCTGGTGAGAGGCACTGGGGGCTAATGGAGAGGCACAGGGGGCTGATGGAGAGGCACTGGGGGCTGATGGAGAGGCACTGAGGGGCTGATGGAGAGGCACTGGGTGGCTGATGGAGAGGCACTGGGGGCTGATGGAGGGGGCACTGGGGGCTGATGGAGGGGGCACTGGGGGCTGATGGAGAGGCACTGGGGGCTGATGGAGAGGCACTGGGGGCTGATGGAGAGGCACTGGGGGCTGATGGAGAGGCACTGGGGGCTGATGGAGAGGCACTGGGGGCTGATGGAGAGGCACTGGGGGCTAATGAAGAGGCACTGGGGGCTGATGGAGAGGCACTGGGGCTGATGGAGGGGCACTGGGGGCTGATGGAGAGGCACTGGGGGGCTGATGGAGAGGCACTGGGGGCTGATGGAGAGGCACTGGGGGCTAAATGAGAGGCACTGGGGGCTAATGGAGGGGCACTGGGGGCTGGTGGAGAGGCACTGGGGGCTGGTGGAGAGGCTACTGGGGGCTGCTATGAGGCTACTGGGGGCTGATATATGGCTACTGGGGGCTGCTATAAGGCATGGGTCTCTTATCTGAGGTCTGATTGGGGGTCATTCATATTGGGTTCTGAGCTGAGGTGTGATCTGAGGTCTTATTGGGGTCTAATTAACATTGGGGATCCTATTGGGGCTGTTAGCTGAGGTCTGATCAACATTGGGGGTCTGATTGGTGGTCTGACCTGAGGTTTAATGAAAAATATTTTTTTCTTATTGTCCTCCTCTAAAACCTAGGTGCATCTTATAGGGCGAAAAATACAGTACTTGCTTGCTTCTCCTCCTGACCTCCCCTGCCCTTTGCGTACGCCGAGCGCCTTGATGTCACACGGAGGCACTTGGGTGAGTTCTCACACTTTTTTCCCCAGGACTTGACCACTGCTACTAATGTCACCCTATGTGTACATATTTTTCATAAGCACCCTGCAGGTTATCAAAACCAGTAATAATGTATAATGTAGCACCAACGTATCTAATTAGTTGCTCAGTGAATTCTATGTATGCCTCTGCATGTGGTGCTTAGCAGTTTCCATGTCGCTTATTCACAGTGGTGCCATGTGTCCACTCATGATACACTTTCACCACAGCAGGATGAGAACAGTTTACAAACTCCACAGTTCCAGAAATATTGCCATCCGTGGCCTGAAAGACAATAGCCATTCCTTTTTGCAACTCTGATAAATCGGCCCTTTTACCTCGACAACAAGTTACATTCAGCGCTCCACATGGGAGCAGAGGGACACAAAGAGCAGAATCCAAATGTCAGTGGAATGCCAGCGTGGTCAAAGGAGAATGAGGTTGCTGAGCATCCCAGATATTTAAGGTACTATTACACTAGCAGATGCCTTACAGATCACGATAAACAATCGAAGATGTAGTAACAAAACTTTTGCTTTATTATACGCATCGATAATCGTTCGTACCTGTGATCGTCCCTCGTTCACTTTTAAATTGTTTGTTGTTATTACATGTAAAGATGGTTGACAGATGCTTGGTCAAGAGGTTGGTCTTCAGGTGGAATAAAAGGTGTGACAATGGATGACGTTGTGGTGATGGGTGTATACCACCTGATGACCACTTACTTTACCACCCACTGTATGTCCCATTCCCCATCCGGTAACGCATTTCCGTTTTAAGGTTGCCAATGGAAAAGAACATGTAAAATTCAAAGACACACCTACTGCCACTCCCCCAAGCCATGCAGAGGATAGTTAGTGACTAGACAACTACATATCATACGAACGGATCTATTAACGACAAACAATTATTTTATAGCATGCAAGATCTAACTCTAAGTTTACTCCCCATCAGACTACACACACCACTGTTCCTCACTATCCTACATTTTATTCATACTCAGGGCTATTTCTCTCTATTATACTCTCTATTAGATTTACTGTCATATTAATTGTACAAACTACTGAATCATGTTTTATACCATAATGTTGTATGTTTTACATCATGTGACAAGTGTAGCTTATGGAAATATGCCACAATTCTTGTAGTAAATATTTGTTTTGTGTTCTGTTGTTGCTTGAAAAAGAGTTTTCTCAATTTAAACCCGAAACGTTGCCTGTGTTCTGAACGAAAGATTATGTAATGAATATTTGCATGTCAGTGCTTTACTGCACCTCATATGGCTGAATTATAATGAAATATAAGGAAGCAGATAAAACATAAAAGTTGGAGTGCTGCCTGAAATTGTTTTTTCGATAATTTTATAGCATGCTGAAAGATCACAATGGACAAGAAACGAGCGGTTTATTCTCATGTTTCACATCCATTTTCGCTCGCATGCACGACAATTGGTACGCTATTCGCTCCGTGTAATAGTACCTTTAGTTTCTTATGTTTATCTACATAGCCGTAGTATGCCAAACATTATGGCTATGACATCGCATCTTGGAGCACTAATGTAACGACAACAGAGGTATGCTACATGGAGAGAGATGGATATTCATATGTAAATAATTTGTCAGACACTAAACATACAATAAAGAGTGAATGTGTCACACGTCGGTGTGGGAGGGAAACACCACACCGAGCATAGGAGAGAAGGGGGGAACAGGGAATCAGGCCTGAGAACTAGGGAAGGAAAATGGACGAAATCCTGACTGACCACTAGTGATGAGCAGCAGGGGCAATATTCGAATTTGTGATATTTTGCGAATATTTGGGCGAATATTCATCATAAGTTGGCACGGAAGAACATTACAATAGCTTTATATGCAGAGAGAGTGCTACAATATATTCGCGGTTGCGAAAATTGGCAATTAATGATGCGCATATTTGGACGTAATACGTGCAACTTCACATTTTAGCAGGTCTGACTACATATTACTGATTGGTGCACTAAGTATTGTTGTGAACTTGTGACATCACAGCACTATGTCTGTAGCATGTATGGTTTTTATATAGTAAGGGGTAGGCAACTTTCACATTGGTTGCTAGGGATGTTGCTAAGCTCAGACAAAGATATTGCAGCCTTCTCATTGGCCCACAAGCAAGAAGCAGTGATCATGGGTTCAGATGAAAAAAATCTAGAATATTCAAGAATACGAATATATAGCACTATATTCTAAATCTTTGTGAATTCTAGAAGTGGCGATATTCGCGAATAAGATTTGCGATTCGAATATTCGCACCCAACACTACTGAGTGACTACCAGTAGAAACAGACCCCAAAAGGTAGGTGAGTTCATATGCAGGAATACCTAAAGTCCTATCTAGCTCTATAGGACCTTGGTACTAATGGCAGAGACGAGATTACATGTTCCTCCAAAGGGAAGGACATACAGGAGTCTCCTTTAGGCCCAAAATACAAAAGGAAAAGGAAAGACTTAACTTTAAAGGAGCAATGGAAGCACCAGGAACTCAGCCGAGATTCAACCACAATCTATTGAAATGTCCAAAGAGAAACTATAAACCGCACAGCATTGTGGGAGATGCAACTATAAATAGATAAAGGTTAAATGACCCTAATAGCCACACCTGGGGAAAGAAGGTGTGGCAAGCACCAGAAACAACACGGACGTCATTTGATCCAAATGGAAAAAATGTCAGGTCAAACCACGTGTTGCCAGTCTCACCGATCTCCTGCCACTTGTCGCGGGAACGTCTGTGACAGAATGATAGAGAATACATTCTGACAATAAATTATGATACAGGTGTACTGGACTGATCATGAGATTGACAGCCAATGCTAGTACTAGATAAATACTGAATAGGAAACATTGATTATTAAATATGATGTATAGATGGGTCTGAATTAAATGCATTAAACATGATGTGTTAACAAGTGATATGTTAAATGCATTAAAAAGATAATGAAATAATCGCCAATGTTATTGCTGGGAATCAACAATTCATAATTAAAATCAAAGATCATTTTAATGGGCAATTGTCTCCCAGCCAGTAGTTGGGTATATGACTTTGAGGATGGGTGAATTATGGAAGACAAGCGATACATCTGTTTGGTGCTTGACTGTTTGCTGGATGGTATTGCTCGTAAATGGGAGAGGGGCTTTATGAGAATATCTATAAAGTGGCCTAGTTGTTCATTCAGATAGATCATGAAGTTCTAGAGTTTGTAACTTAAAAGTTCAGAACATTTCTTTTTTCCTCAACATCTGAAAGCGGTCTGGACAAGTCTTGTGTTCTCTCTCTATTGGAGGATATGAGCACCACCTTCTTCCAGAGTGCCGACTGATTATTTCTACCAATAAAAGTTCTGATAAATTAAATGGTGCCATTAAAAAATACAACTTGTCCCATATAAAAATAAGCCCTCGAATGGCAAACAAAAGGTTTTAAAAGTTGTGGCTTTGAATGTTGGAAAGGAAAAATCAAAAACAAAAATTGGCCTGGTCGTTTACTCTGTAGACTTTTTTTTCCCCCGTTTCCCACGCTCTCTTTTTCATTTAAGTTGATAGCATGTGACGCATCAATCGTCTCTGCTGCTGCATCGATTTTTAGGGCTTACAACTTTTTGGCAAAATGCACATTAACTGCAAACAATTCTGTTCTATACAATCTTTACATCTTCTCAAGTTCTTCTAATAGTACCAGAAAAGAAATGAAATGTCCCATTCACAAATGCTGCAGCTGTTCTCTAGCAGATCACGCATGGCTTCCTAGCAATGACGGCATTAGAAGTTTTGTCGAGAATCTGCAATGCTTTTGCTTTATTACTTGAGGTACAGAGAGGGTTAAAGTGATGGATCTTTTTTTTTACTAACTTTTCCTGTAAGGTTAAATGCTGGCCTTTGAATTCCATGCACGCCCTGTGTGTATAAATACAGAGGGGGGGGGGGGGGGCTGGGAGTCTCTCTGGACTCCTGCCAGATTGCTGGATAAGTGGGTCTGCTGTTAGGCAGAGTAAAAAGTATTGCAACCAGCTTTTCCTGGTAATATCCTACTTTCAGAGCTGTCTCACGGTCTTCAGAATAGAGTGACATAGGACATCTTAAGCACCCTGGATAGGAAACGCTTCTTTCAGCTGGATGAAGCTGGATCATAGTATCAACATGGGCACCATCATTCCTGTAATATTCCTGCTGCTAGTTGTGCTGGATGGAAGCATGACAGGTAATGTTCTACTTGCATGTTTTTGGTAACATGATTGCAGTTTCTATATGCTTTTATGGTCACTGTATTGAGACATGCTATTTAGTTTTCAGTCATAGACATGATTTGCAAGCCTTATCAGCTTGTATACTGGTGAAAGGGTTAATTTGGCATGTGCTGACATGTTTCCATAGGAAAAAAAGAATTCTAATTGGGGTGTAATTTGTTATTTTGAGCCTAAAATGTTTCAGTTCTAAACCATACGCATAAAAATGTGCATTATGTGTAAGCAATATGACGTTATCGAGAAGTTTTATCACCGCTTTTGTATGCTTGAAAATGTTACAAAGTGTTTTGTGAAAAACGTTTTTCTATGTAAACAGAAAAATCCTATAGATTAGGTTCACATGTGCAACGCTTTTCCATTTTTCTATCCCGAATAGGAAGAGAATAATAAAAAAAACAAAAACAAAAAAAACAAATGTCAGATCCGACATGCCCAACCCTTCTTCCCCCCAACAGCAGATAGTCAGGACGCCACCATACACATTAGAAGGTTGATCCTGCCAATATTGACAGATTCAGCCAGCAGGTACGGCCAGATTTACAGCAGTTTTTCACATTGGAGACATTTATTATGAAAAAAAATAAGATGCTGAATTTAATATATAAAACTTCCAGTAAAGCCAATGACACAAGTGATTACATTTGTAATGAATAGAAGAGGAAACCATCTGTTCTGCTGTGTGTAATACATTCCATGCCTCAGTCGACAAGTTCTGTGAGCGGCCGAGTTAATTCATAGTAAGAGGTCCTCACAATCCGTTTATCTAAGTGGGTAATAGTTTAGCACTTAATGTCGTTTTGGGAATACAGAGCCCGTACTTGGTGGCGGCGACAGTGTCAGAAAACCTCTGTGAGTGTCAGTTTCTGTCTCAAATCCAGCATTCTGTCAGGCAGGAAGAAGAATTCATTTATGGCCTGGAGAAAATAGAGTTAAAACAATGAACTCCTTATTTCATGATTCTAGACCATGATGCATTGCACCACAATCCCTAAATTAATTTTTTTTCGGATTAAGCATCAATCGCTTAAATGACCAATCCATTTCTGATCAAGAGAATGCTGAGGTGATCATGCAGGAGCCTGACCCTGTTGGCCAAGGAAAGTAGGGCTGGCAGAAGGAGTAGGAGCAGGGGTGCACAGGGTGACTTGGGCCTGCCCTCAGTGCACTTAACTTCTCATTTGCATATGGATTAAAGAACTTTTCTCCAGAATCAATCTACAGAGCTAGTCCTACAAGGCATTGGGGATCATTTATCAAAGACCGGTGTTTGACATCAATCTTTAATAGCCCCGCACTGCTGAAGAATGCACTCAATGATGAGCCGCACACCTTGTCATAAATTAAGCACATCCTCCATCACTCCATACGCCTTAAATGAAAACCGCTCAAGTCCCTGACCAGAGTAGTTTTCAATTGTCATTTACTCTTTTTCCAGGCATAAATGTTAGTGAATTTTCCGGGGCTGATAGCACAGCCCCGGCCCCTTCCACCCTCAAATTTTGGAGTTTAAACAGTCTCAAAACGGGGTCTTGTGACTATGTTTAAACCAATCACTGTCATAGCTTTCTTAGTAAATGACCCCTGTTGTTCCTGGTTTAACCCTGAATTTCCTGGCGACAGACTCCCTTTCAGGACCACAAGATCTTTTTTAGTTTTTCACCTGAATGACTGCATCACATGGGTTTGGTTTATGGGTGTGCACAGAAGCTTTAGACACAACATGTCAGGAAGGATATTTCAAATTCTTTCTTTTTATTTATTTATTTAAATAAAAATGGAAGGAAAATGTCTTATGGATATGGCTCTATCACCCACCAGCAAATAATAAATATATGTGTCTTTCCCCCTTGGGCAGCCAATTCCACCAGCGGAGCAGAAATTTCTGCAATTGAAAATCCATTCCATGTTAATCGGTTTGGTTCAGGAGGACATGCATGAATTTCTGCAAGATCCCTTCAGATGAATGGGACAGTCGCATAAACTTCTGCAACAAGTCTGCTACATGTGAATTCATTCTTAGGCTGCGTGTGGTCCATAAAACACACTCCATGTGACAACCGCATTTTCCAAACTGACTGTGGCTGGTCTGACACCAGCTGAACTCACCCCATCATGGTGATCTACGATGCTGTGAGTGCCAGCTGGACTGCTCTCCTGTACTCACATCATCAACGATGCAATGAGCCTGGCTCATATGGGTCTCAGTCAGTCCGGGGAATGTGGCTGTGACACAGAGCGTGGTTCATGGACCACACATGGCTGTGTGAAAGCAGCCTTAGTGTCCATTTGCCAGGGTTGCCAACCAGAATTTTTCTTTTTTTCTGGACAACTTGTCCCAAAATCACGGACATTCAACATTTTTCTTATGGACAAATTGGAAAACCATAATAAATGATAAAGATTATAAGTAATACGTGTCTATAGCTCAATATAGATAAGAACTTGTAAACCAGAATTTACTGTGACCAGGAAAATGATGATAATCAACACCCAAATAATCGTCAAGTACCACCAGCCTAAAACCACCAGCCTAAAAAAAAATCACAGACACGTCTATTTTATTTTCACAGACACAGGAAAAAAGTCACTTTTACAGACTGTCCAGAAATTTCTGGACCTGCCAACCCTGTCATTCACACATGTCAGAATTGACTTGGATTTTGGCATAGATTCTACAAAAAGATCATTGTCAAATTCTATGACAATCTGCATCACACACAAGTGAATGGCATTTCACAACTCCATTCCAATGCTACAGAAAATTTTTGTGCAAATTTTAGGCTAAGGCGGAGGAAAAACATCTGCTGTGGAAAAAGGCAGGATAGTTATAAGTAGCTGATTGCAACCGGAAAAGCCTAGCATTAGTCCTATTAAATGACAATGAGGCTAATCCTTGTGGGTATCCGAGGGTCATGTTTTAATTATAAAATACATTATTGCACCAAACACCACATAAACACACAGCTCTCTGAAAAGAAAGCAGTTCTCACATCCTAATAACATACTCTATCGCACCATATAACAGTTCGGTTCCAAGAGCCTATTGTTTTGAGTATTTACAGTTGCTTGATAAGCATAGGTAAAGAAAGGGGGGGGGGTGCAAGTGCAGGAGTCACCACTTGTCCTGTTCCCTGATGGGGGCCAAAGGCCCTTCTGCCACATTAAGCCACCAGTATTATATATGGTACATGGTAGGTGGCCCCTGCCTGTCACAGATTTGGCATTGGAGCCGAGATAAACTACTTGTCTGGGGTAAGACAGCATGACCTATACACATGGTTCTTCTCCTTTGGTAAGTAAAGTAAGCAAAAAGAGACCTACTGTACTGTATCTATACTTGAACTCTTACTTTATTTCAGTTGATGAACTGTCGTTGCCTTCGAGCAGTTAAAAGACATAATGATAAGTTCCAGCCACTTACATTAAGCCAGCTGTCCCTTAACTAGCTGGGGAGTATGGGAATAGTAACAGCTGGGATGCTGACAGAAGCCATTTATAAAGTAATTATTCAAGTGCTTTTACATGTACATTATTTAAATATTTCCTAATTATAAAATATTTTACTGCATTGAAATGTTTTATATTTGGTGACGTAGTAGTACAGTGCAGGTAATAAAGGCTATTCTTTCTATAACAAAAAGTTTTATCCAAGATACTCTCTAGATCAATTTCTTCCAGTTTTTAAGGGGTTATCCAATTCTAAAAATGCCCCCCCCCCCCCACAATGCCCCTCCTATAGATCATACTTACCCTGAGATGCAGCGGCCGTGCAGGGAGGAAGAGTGATGCAGGTGCCAGGGATTGGGGTAAGTATGATCTATAGGAGGGGCCCAGTCATTGTGGGGGACATTTTTAGGATCGGTTAACCCCTTTAAGCTCTATTCTTGTAGTCATTCAATAGGAACTCAATAGGGCAAGAGAACAGCCTGAGTGTGTTTGGCAGACGCCTCTACACTCTAAATTGTGCTACAGGTATTTCATGGGAATCACTTTGTATACATATTTTTAGAATTTGTGGTGAATTTTATATTCTATATTAAGAAAACAAATCCTAAAATCATGCAGTCTTCACACTAGCCACTAGGCCTAACAATATTCCAACACTTTTGGGTTCATTTATTAAGACCAGTGTTTTAGACGCCGGTCTTAATACCCCTGTGCTGGCGCTTGATGCGCCTATGTTATGTAGAGGTGCCGGCCTCTACATAAATTTGGCTTACCCACTGCCGGCCTAAATCTACAACAGCATCCTTGCTGGCATAAATTTAGATAATATTCTATGGTTAAAACAGGCGTATAAAATTATAAATGAGACGAGCCAGGTGGTCTGCCCCCTTCCCCCCATGCCACGGCCCCTTTTTTAGAACTGGTGTACGTGGCATGGATGGGGAAGAAGTTGCAGATTCGAATCTGCAACAGATATACACCAAAAATTGGCATATATCTACTCATAAATTACCCCTTTTGTGTTTTCTGTGCAAATCACTGCTCAGCAGTCATCTTATTATTGTCAAAGTGAAGATAACAATGACAGGTAATACATATACAGATAACACAGGATCCACCATTCACAATTGGTGATGGTCAGAGCTTATCTACTCTCCCTCCCTGTAATCAGACCTTTGCACAGGTCGCAGAGCAGTTCTAGTCAATAGTCAAAACTGGTGCAAAAGAAAACTAGCTTAGTTGTTCATTAGCAACCAATCACATTCCACCTTTCATTTTCTAAAGGTGATCTGAAAAATGAAAGGTGGGATCTGTTTGGTTGCTATGGACACCTAAGCAACTTTTTTAGTGTTTGCGATGCATGTTGATACTTTGAAGCATATCTCTAAACAGCAGCTCAGCAAAGATGGCTCATAGTCTGGCCTCATGCACACGACCGTTGGTGTTTTGCGGTCTGCAAATCGCGGATCCGCAAAACACGGAAGCTGATCCGCGTTTCGTTCCGCAATTTGCGGAACGGAACGCGGCCCATTATAGAAATGCCTATTCTTGCCCGCAAAACGAACAAGAATAGGACATGCTATATTTTTTTTGCGGGGGCACGGAACGGAGCAACGGATGCGGACAGCACACGGAGTGCTGTCCGCATCTTTTGCGGCCCCATTGAAGTGAATGGGTCCGCGGCCGAGCCGCGAAATATGCGGCTCGGACGCGGACCCGAACAACGGCCGTGTGCATGAGGCCTTTTGCGTATAAAATATACTAAAAAAAGAATACCGAGTATAGGAGATCAATATAAAAGGGCAGGAAACCCCTTTAAAGTGACTGTGTGAGTACATGGACGAAAGGAAAGTACAGGCGAATATGCCAACTTTTACTTACTTCTCAGAGTGTAGAGATGTAACATAAAGATATTATTCAATTGTTATCTAGTTTTTCAAGATATACAGTAACAAACTGTGTAGGGACATCCCTCCTGGTTACACACATCTGGACCTTTGTAGCAAGTTGCTAGCAATTAAATCATAACTTCTAGCAGGAATAATAAAGGAAGAGCACATCATAGTCATAGGAATAGATTCTCCAGAACATTTATTCCATGGGGAATGCATGTAGTTACTACAACAGGTTACATCTGACTTCTCACAAGCATAAAATGACTACTCCCCTGTACGACTGCATTTCACACTTGGATGATGACATACTTAGCTGTCTGCATTTCTTTGGAAAATGTATTTGGGGATTCTAAATGTTTTCAAGAGTAGGATTTCTGGTACGTGTGGCTGGAAGCTTGATTTATACTTGGCATTGACTATATATGTTGTTGTATGTTAGCGTTTATCAGATGGGTATAACATGTCTGCTAAACATTTTGACAAGAGGCGACACAGGCTAGTAATGACTGTCAGACAGCCCATATACAGCTGTGAACGTCGTATTCTTTCTACACAGGAACATATACTCGTATAAACAATCTTATTATAAGACTTTAATAGGAAAAAATGAAGCTGACTGCATACTGGCACATCTCTTCTCAAGCTTCTGCAAAAGCCATTTGTGCGTTATAAGTGGTAGTTATCTCTGATGAAGCATGTAGAAAAAATCCTTAAAGGGAACCTGTCACCATGAATCACAGTGCAATCTGCAGGCATCTTATTATAGAGCAGAAGGAGCTGAGCAGATTGATATAGGCCCCTTTCACACGGACGAGTTTTCCGCGCGGATGCAATGCGTGAGGAGGACGCATTGCACCCGCACTGAATCCTGACCTATTCACTTCTATGGTGCTGTGCACATGAGCGGTGATTTTCACGCATCACTTTTGCGTTGCGTGAAAATCGCAGCATGTTCTATATTCTGCGATTTTCACGCAACGCAGGCACCATAGAAGTGAATGGGGATGCGGGAAAATTGCAAGCCTCCGCAATCATGTGCGGATGCGTTGCGATTTTCCCGCGTGGTTGCTAGGATACGATCGGGATGGGGACCCGATCGTTATTATTTTTCTTTATAACATAGTTATAAGGGAAAATAATCGCATTCTAATTACAGAATGCAATGTTCCCCGGGCTTTAGAGGGTTAAAAATAATAAAGAGTTAACTTGCCTTCTCCCATTGTACACGCAGAGCCCCAGAACGTCTTCTCTCTTGATGGTTTGGATGCTTGAGGACCTGTGGTGACGTCACAGGGTCACATGGTCCAATCATAGAAGCATTTGAGTGGACCATGTGACCCATGTGATCCTGTGACATCACGGCAGGTCCTTCATCCAACATGAAGATCAAGTTAAAAAAATGAGGATTCAATAAAGAAGTGCCCCGGAGTACAAGAATAAATGGTTGAGGGGGAGGCAGTTATAAATGTCTATTCTGCACAAGGGAGGGACAGGTCCTGTGGGATCCATGCCTGGTTCACGTTGGCTGTGGACAGGCGGCTGTGTTTCTCAGTAATGACGCCGCCTGCCGTGCTGAATACACGTTTAGACAAAACGCTGGCCGCCGGGCAGGCCAGCACCTCCAAGGCATAAAATGCTATCTCTGGCAATGTGGACAATTTGGAGACCCAGAAGTTGAATGGGGCCGAACCATCAGTCAGTACGTGGAGGGGTGTGCAGACGTACTGTTCAACAATGTTAGTGAAATGCTGCCTCCTGCTAACACGTTCCGTATCAGGTGGTGGTGCAGTTAGCTGTGGCGTGGAGACAAAACTTTTCCACATTTCTGCCATGCTAACCCTGCTTTCAGAGGAGCTGGCCGTGACACAGCTGCGTTGGCGACCTCTTGCTCCTCCTCTGCCTTCGCCTTGAGCTTCCACCTGTTCCCCTGTGACATTTGGGAATGCTCTCAGGAGCGCGTCTACCAGCGTGCGCTTGTACTCGCGCATCTTCCTATCACGCTCCAGTGCAGGAAGTAAGGTGGCCACATTGTCTTTGTACCGGGGATCCAGAAGGGTGGCAACCCAGTAGTCCACACACGTTAAAATGTGGGCAACTCTGCTGTTGTTGCGCAGGCACTGCAGCATGTAGTCGCTCATGTGTGCCAGGCTCCCCAGAGGTAAGGACAAGCTGTCCTCTGTGGGAGGCGTATCGTCATCGTCCTCCGTATCCCCCCAGCCACGCACCAGTGATGGGCCTGAGCTGTGTCGGGTGCCACCCCGCTGTGAACCTGCTTCATCCTCATCGTTCTCCACCTCCTCCTCCTCCTCCTCGTCCTCCAGTAGTGGACCCTGGCTGGCCACATTTGTACCTGACCTCTGCTGTTGCAAAAAACCTACCTCTGAGCCACTTCTAACAGACTGGCCTGAAAGTGCTAAAAATGACACCTCATCCTCCTCCTCCTGGGCCACCTCCTCTTCCATCATCGCCCTAAGCGTTTTCTCAAGGAGACATAGAAGTGGTATTGTAACGCTGATAACGGTGTCATTGCCACTGGCCATGTTGGTGGAGTACTCGAAACAGCGCGGGAAGGCCGAAGTTATGGTAGCGTGTGAAGTTAATGAGGATGACCCTCTCAGCACTTGTATATACACCTTGAGTGTAATATACCCTTTTACAGACAGATTAACAGTTGGCCTGCAACAGCTGGAACACCAGATTCAGGGTATTGCTATATTGGCAAGTGAATTTCACCCCAGAACAAAATATACCCTTTTACGGACAGATTAACACTTGGCTTGCAACCGCTGGGACACCAGATTCAGGGTATTGCTATTTTGGCAATTGAATTTCACCCCAGAACAAAATATACCCTTTTACAGACAGATTAACACTTGGCCTGCAACAGCTGGGACACCAGATTCAGGGTATTGCTATATTGGCAATTGAATTTCACCCCAGAACAAAATATATGTTTTGGCGGACACTATTATACTTTGCCAGCCACAGCTGAAACCACTGACTTATGGTATTGCTATTTTGGCAATTGAATTTCACCCCAGAACAAAATATACCCTTTTAAGGACAGATTAACACTTGGCCTGCAACAGCTGGGACACCAGATTCAGGGTATTGCTATTTTGGCAATTGAATTTCACCCCAGAACAAAATATATGTTTTGGCGGACACTATTATACTTTGCCAGCCACAGCTGAAACCACTAATTTATGGTATTGCTATTTTGGCAATTTAATTTCACCCCAGAACAAAATATACCCTTTTACGGACAGATTAACACTTGGCCTGCAACAGCTGGGACACCAGATTCAGGGTATTTCTATTTTGGCAATTGAATTTCACCCCAGAACAAAATATATGTTTTGGCGGACACTATTATACTTTGCCAGCCACAGCTGAAACCACTGATTTATGGTATTGCTATTTTGGCAATTGAATTTCACCCCAGAATAAAATATATGTTTTGGCGGACACTATTATACTTTGCCAGCCACAGCTGAAGCCACTAATTTATGGTATTGCTATTTTGGCAATTGAATTTCACCCCAGAACAAAAAATACCCTTTTACGGACAGATTAACACTTGGCCTGCAACAGCTGGAACACCAGATTCAGAGTATTTCTATTTTGGCAATTGAATTTCACCCCAGAACAAAATATATGTTTTGGCGGACACTGTTATACTTTGCAAGCCACTACTGGAACACCAGATTCAGGGTATTGCTATATTGGCAAGTGAACTTCACCCCAAAAACCAATCTAGCAAAATTCATACTCCAAAAGCCGAATGGCGCTCCTTTACCTTGTGAGCCGTGCCATGTGCCCATCCAGCAGCTTATGTCCACATTTATGGCATTTCTGTACCCAGTAGAACCTATCAATTTGAGACATGTGGTGGAAGTCTCAGTTAGCACCAGCAGGGCACAGCATATTGGGCATTGAATTGCCATATCTGTGGTAAAATTGCAAATTTCATTTTGCACAGTCCACTGTACATTAATTTCTGCAAAACACCTGTGGGGTCAAAATACTTACTACACTCCATGGTAAATTCCTTGAGGGGTGTAGTTTGTAAAATTAGGTCACTTTAGGGGGTTTCCACTGTGGGGGTACCTTAGGGTCTCTTCAAATGTGACATTGTGCCCTAAAACCACTCCAGTAAAATCTGCTCTCCAAAAGCTAAATGGCACTCCTACCCTTCTGAACCCTGCAGTGTGCCCATACAGCAGTTTACAACCACCCATGGGATATTTCTGGAAACTGCAGAATCTGAGAAATCAATACTGAAGTTTGTGTTACTGTCAATGCTTGGATGGATTAAAATGGAAAATTTACAAAAAAATCAAATTATCTTTAAAGGGTAACTGTCATATTTTTTATTTTATTTGCTAGTTTATTAGAGGCAGGCATGTATACCTGAGTTAGTCTGTCAATGATTGTCAAACGATCTGTAATTACCTTATAATAACAGCTTTCATTAATGTCCTCGGTCCCTTTCCACTGCTCCCTTAAAAGTCCGTTGCTAGGGCTTGTCTGTCTTCCTTTTAGTATAAACAGAAGACAGAGGGGCGGTCCTTCACACTGCATGGCGGCATTAGGCTTCAGAGTGAGGAAGCGTGTCTCTCAGTAATCCAATCTGATTGGCTGGAAGGGAGCTGCTGGCTACAGCAAGTGTGTATGGAAAGTGAGGGAAAGCAGTTTTGGCCTCAGAGAACTTGCAGAGGAGCCATCATATTGTAAATGTTTAAACAGCTGTATCTAAAGGAAAAACTCAAGGAAAACAGTGGTATGTGAAGAAACTAAAGATAGCTTTATGCATAATGCTGTTGCAGCCGTAACATATGATAAACAGTTACCCTTTAATTCATATGGAACACCTAAAGGATTATCAGTGTAATATGAAGGGTGTAGTTTCAAAAATTGGGTCAGTTATGGGTGGTTTCTATTATGTAAGCTCCTTAAAGTCACTTTAAAACTGAATTGGTCTTTAAAAAAAAAATCAGTTTTAGAAATTTACTTGAAATTTTGAAAAATTGCTTGTAAACTTCTAAGCCTTCTAACATCCTTAACAAATAAAATAACATTCACATGACTTCTGAGAGGTGGCGCTAAGCAATGGCTGCATTTTGAAGGAGCTCCTGCCAGTGAACCTGATTCCACTTGTGTTTTATTTGCTTTGCAGCAAGGGCTGGATAAGTTAAGAAAAATGCTATGCACCTTTTACACTGCCTGATTTGCTGGCCAATTATAAGGAGGAAGCCTTCACAGTAGCACTTGTTCCCGATAATTGGCCCATATAATTGTATCCCCGATAAGCTGAAAAAAGAGCAAACGCTTGTCATCTTTGGTTGATTTCAAACAAGCAAGTTCAACTCATTGAACTCGCAACCTGCGTCTGTGGAAGCTCCCATACTGACCATCCTAGCACTGATGGGGTCGCATAGCACTATATTGATTTATCATGCTATGTAACCATTAGACTTCTGGATTCATTCCAGAACGGTAAGGGTTACATAGCATCATAAATCAATATAATGCTATGCGACCCCGTCAGTGCTAGGATGGTCAGTATGGGAGCTTCTGCAGACACACGCTTGGAGTTGAATGAGTTGAACTCACTCGTGTGAAACGAGCCTTTCATTCAGATTATTGGCAGCACATTTCCCTGTATAATTAGAGATATATTGCTGGTAATGATCATAAGTTAATGATGTAGGAATGATTGTGGTAGCAATCCTACCTCGCCCATATACTATGCGTCAGCTAGTGAAATAGGCTGGTGCAACAATCACTGCGTTTTTTTGCCAGTCGGTGTTCATCCTTCAAGAAGATTAGGCAGTGTAAAACAGCCGTTAGTTTAGGAAAGGGGAGAGGGGGCAGCTGATAACTTTAGAAACAAAGCATTTTAATCTGATAAGATAAATTACAAAGTTTCTTATACCCTCCTGTACTAATGAGTTACGCAAAGTTGTGTGAAACATCAGTGACCATTTAATAACAAGTATTACATAACCTTTTAAAGAGGATCTGTTACCACTTCAGACTTGTTGTTTTAGGAAATAATTGTATTCCCCATAATAAAACAATCGTGCATCATTTGTTCTACTCTGTGTTGTTCTGTTCCTCTGGTATTTCTGCAAAAAATTACCGACTTGTCCTTTGTGGTGTTGCAATTTCAATGTTGAGGAGTTTATGAAAGTATAAAAATGGTCCCTATCAAAACTAATGAGAAAGTTATTTTGTTGATCCCACAGAGAACACTGGGTCATTGCTTGTGGTTAAAGGGGTTATTTTTATTAATGACCTATCCTCAGGATAAGTCATCAATATCAGATTGGGGGAGGTCCAACACCTGGCACCCCTGTCGATTAGCTGGTTGAAGAGAAGGCTGTGCACCTTGCCAGCGCTGCCTTCTCTTCATTTTTTACCTGCTCGCCGTCGCAACCACAGTAGTGAGCAGGTATAATTGCAAGAAGCCATCCCATTCCCTTCTATGGGACTGCTCGTTCCTATTCACGTGTATATCAACGAATCAGACAAGTGGGACGGCTTCTTGTAATTACATCTTTTTACTGCTGCGATATCAATGGCGAGCAGGTAAACAATGAAGGGAAGGCTGCGCTGGCAGTGCGCCTGGCCTTCTCTTCAAACATCTGATCGGTGGGGGTGCTTGGTGTTGGCCCCCCACCGATATGATATTGATGACCTATCCTGAGGATAGGTCATCAATAAAAGTGACTTGGACAACCTCTTTAAGGTCAAACTCTAAACTCTAAAGTATTACTTTACTATCTGAATTGTAAAGTTATGTATCATACTCTCATAAGTTCTTGTATGTTTTTGTAATGGCTCAAAGTATAGACATAAAGGGTTAGACATCAAGCATGGGGAACTCAAATACAGGCTACACATATATCCGACTATCCAGCTCAGTCCCCCCTGGTGTGAAGCAGAGAGAGAAACTGAGCCAGAACTGATCCCATAGTTTTCTATGGGATTGTGCACATACATCAAGCACATCAGTTATGATGCAGGACGTCAAATAGCTCTGGACAGAAAAATGCTGTATGCTCAGTTTTTCTGTCTGGCGCTATCAGTGTACAGATCTGTGCAAAGTAGTGCTACCTACAGATATCTGTTGTGTTCAACTCCAGCATAAAACAACCGGCCAGGCACAACGGACATATGTTAACCTAGCCTTACTGGTGCAAATGTAGAACGTTAATCCATAATCTGTTCAGTGAATTTACCAGTAGGGATCAGGAACCCTTCTTCCCCTCTGTGGCAAGTAGGTTTATACTAAGTGGCTTTTGCCTTCTTATAAAAGAATAAACTAGACTCACTTTCAGCCAACTAACTAATGTATATCTCTAAACAGTTGGAGGTTGGTATGACATTGAACATATCTTGATCTTTTACACCAATGTTTTGCCTTTTAACCCTTAGCTGCTGACCCAGTGAGCACCTTGCAGAGAGAAAGAGGAGAGTGGTGTAATGAACACCAAAAGGTCCACAAACGTTTGGATGCCATAGAGGAGGTAATGTCTATTGTATTCTCTGAAAGCAACGCATTTTGATCCGAACTTTAAGCTATAAGGAGTCCTTCAAACAAACATTACTGTAAAATCGGCATTGTCTGTTCTTAATCTTCACTGAGGTGTGACAAACTGATATTCTACTACTTGAATAGTGCAGTTTGCACTAATACCTACAATGGCATCAGTTCACATACAAGGCGAACATTAGAATTACAATTCATTAGGCCAAGTGAAAGGACACTAAGAGGATTGATCAATAGTGTTGTAGGATACCTGCATTAGGGTATTGGTGAAATGTGCTACATTTATCAAAATGGCCAATGCCTGGGCATAAACATATTCCTCTTCCTCATGCATTAAGAACTGGTGAATGTGTTTAACAAATTTGGTGCAACCCTTTTTTTTTAACACTTTTCAAAACTGTACAAGTACCTGTGTACAAAATTATATGAGGTAATGATTCCAGCTGTTAAACATTTCATAAAATAATCATTACGATTCCCGATACCTGCATGTAAATGTTCATTAGAATGGAAACTACCAATTCACAGGCCCATAGCACCCCCTTGTGTTTTTTTCTGAATCCATCATCTAGCGTATTTGATGTACAATATGTATGTTGGAATACACGTGCAACATTTCAAATAGTGTATGAATGAATACTCCTCAGTAACTACTTTTCTAGGACCCCCCTTTGCTGTCTGAACTGTCTGGATTCTTTACAGCATTGCTGTAGTAATGGTTTGGATTTTAAGGAGGACAAAGGGATATTAACCAGGACCTTTTCCATCTAGGGGACTTAAACAGACAATCGCAGTGGCAAAATATGGGATTTTAAACATAGTAAATACTTGTATTCAGCACTAAAGGGCTTTCCAGGACTTAGATACTGATAGCCTGTCCTCAATTTAAGATCAGTAGGGGTATGACACCCATCACCACCACCTTTCAGCTGTTTAGGGTAGCCACTGGTGACAGAGACTTTAAAGTGAACAAAAAGCTCCATCCACTGTGTATTTTCCGGCCCGGGAGTATTGCAGCTCAGCTGCCACTCACTACACACAGTTGAGAGATCCTTGTGCTTCCAGCACAAATTCACTGCATGGTTTATGGCACCTGCCCAAAACAGCTGATCAGTAGTGGTCAGACCCACACCAATCTAATATTGATGACCTATCCTGACGTTTGGCCATCACTATCTAATTACTGGAAAAACCTTTTATTAACAATGTGGGAACAAACTTCTGGTTTACCTCCTGGAAATGTATACATACATTGACAAATGGATGGTACCACTCCGTTTGTCAAAAATTGTGTATTTCTAGATATGGTCTGGCAATGTCTGCACTAAGTGGACAATGCCAGACTCATTCATAACAGGGATGGTAACAGTTGTCAATTTATTCATATTTGGTCCCATATAAACTTTGATTGGAGCTTCAAAATTATTGATAAGTTATGAATGTTCTTAGTGGGCAACTTAGTACTGGCCTGGTTAAAGTAAAAGAGGGGTTGGCCACAAATCATCACTGGATTTTTTATTTTCATTTTATATCCTCTGTGTGCTAGGTTCATCAAGTATTACATTAAAAATGTATCATCCTCTGGTATTTTAGCTACTGGATGTAGATAGGACTCTTCCTATTCAATGACAGTAAACAAAGATCTTGTAAATGGTGAGGATTGAAACGCAGAGTATATGAAACACTCACATAAACCACAAACCCCAATTAATGCATATTTAAAGTAGAAGTTATCTGTGAAGGCTATAACCCTGATAAATGTTCTGTATGGGCAATTTACATTTCTATTATGTGACTGTAAAAGTAGTGGAAATAAAATACCTACTTACTATTTGTTTTTTAGAGAGTGACAAAAACTGTGGAGCACCTGTATTCTGAAGTCAATTCTTTGCTCGACACCATTTCTGGATCTTCTTGGGCCCTGTCGGTAGCACCCAGTGGCCCTCTTTTGGATATATTTGAGGAAGGTTAGTAAAGAAATGAGAAATATTTAAATAAAAATTAAAACATCTACCATTGGTAAAACACTCCAGACAAAACTGCTACATTGGGGGAGATTTCTTATGACTATCTTAGATTGAGACAGCTAATACCTAGACCAGGGAAGCTGAAGATTCAACACAGTGGCTCATGTTGTGTGATAGATTTGGTGCATCTTGCTAGACATGTTAGACAACCCCAATATATTGGTTTGCCACAGTCCTTTTCTAGACACTTTTAAAAACTACTGAGGTTCAAAAAGTGCCTAAAACTCATAATAAATCTTGTGAATTCCACATACACCAGAGTTTTTTAGTGCAAATTGAGTCAGGATTCTGCCACAATTAGCTTAGTAGTTCGTCATCACTGGCTAGTGCAGGACCTGAGGTAGAGATGCAGTCGCTATGAATCCCTATGTTATGCACTGCACACTTAGGGCCTGCACCAGTCATAACTAGAGATGAGCAAATCGAATCCCACAAAGTGGAAATCGATCCGAATTTCAGAAATTATTCGATTCGCCTAGAAGCCAAATCTCCTCGTGCTTTGTGTCAGAGAATCGATTAATCCTGAAATTCAAACTTACCGCCTCCATTTGCGAGCGAAGGGTCACCAGCCTCCATCTTGCTTCAAGATCTCAGCCGAAATCCCGTCATACGTGGTCATACGTCACCACACCGGTGACGACGTAATCTCGTGCCGCACGTGATTTCGCCCGAGATCTTCAAGCAAGATGGTGGCGGCCGGCAAATGGACGTGGTAAGTTTGATGTAATGTGTTTTTTTTATGTTAATTTCACACTGTTTGTACACTCAGATGCTGCGATCTTGTATGAACACAGCATTTGAGGGGTACAATGACGGTGGCGGCGCTATCACAGCTCCCTGTCATTGCACCTGCTACTTACTAAAAAATGCACTACGTGGCTATGTAATTTGTCACAAAGCGAATTTTTGGGTGAAATCTGGCGAATCAGCCGAATCGAATTTTCAAGAAATTCGCTCATCTCTAGTCATAACACAATTGAGGGACTTTATGAAAAAGGGAAAACTGGAGCACTTGTCCATACTAAAATTCCAGCTCTCATTTCACAGAGGCTCTTTAGAAAATATATAGAAAATATTAGCCCCACTATTAGGGGCATCACATGATCAGAACTAGGAAAGAACAAAGATATGGAACGGAATCATACCCTCCATATGTAGTAATAACTAGTAATAATACTAGTATAAGAAATATTATTGTACCCGCAGCTCAATGTTTAAATAAAAATACATGTTCAGACATCTTGGGACACCTTGTCTGTAACATTAAGATCCAGTAAATTTCCTAGTATAATTACCACCTCTCAACGGACAGAAGACCTGTTCTATTCACTGAAATGTAAGACTTGAAAAATCTCCTTTATGCACTTCTCTAAAATGTTTAAAGAGCAAAGAAAAAATTTACCTTTTTATTAGTCATATCAGAAATATGGCGCCTTATGCACACCTTAAGCAGTCCAGAAGTCTGCCCCACATATTGCAAGTTGCAAGACATGCAGGTTGCCAGGTAAATCACATGTGTGGTATTGCAAGTTATGTACGCCCTGATTTTAAACTCCTGAATAGTGGTACATGCTTGAAAAGAATTATTTCCCAGGCAGCTCCCTGTTATAAGCCTCGGAGCATTTTATGTTCCCGCAGTGTTCCCGGAGACATCACCGGGAACACTGCTAGGCGGAAGCCTCCACCTAGCAGTGTGCTATTATAAACAAAAAAAGCCCTTGCCCTGGGCTGGATCGAGGGAGAGCATGAAATGCTCTGATGCTCAAAACAGCCTGGGCAGTTGAATTTTATTGTATTTTTTCAGGTTCCGTGGGTATCTATGGGGTCCGCTTCATCTCTTCTTTTGTTATATATATTTATATATGTAGAGAGAGAGAGAGAGCGATATGAGCGAATTTGATGTTATGAAATTCGTTCACGCTTCGTTTGGTGGTAAAAGCAGAATTGCGATATGGATTCCGTTACCACAGACCATAACGCAATTCTATGACTAATGCATAACGGAATGCCTTTAGACATATTCCGTTGTTTATTCTGTCATAGTTGAAGTCTATGGGCTGCAGAACTGATTTGTCCCTTTTCCGTTAGGCAGGAGAGGACTCCCCTGAATGACACAAACGGGATGGATCCGTTTTGCAGCCCAAAAAAACACAGAAGATAACTCTATCTTAGCAGCTGGTTCATGTCACCCTCGACATGTAACTGAAAATATACCATATGGAGAGTTTGTTCGTATCAGACTTAACTGCACAAATGATGACACATATAATGAAGAAAAAGATAAGGTGCTTGCTCGTCTCAGACAGAGGTTATTCTGATTGTACCCTGAAGGCTGCTTGCAAAATGCAGAATTACACCCAAGCTTATTTGTTGGTTGAATAAAAAACTACTGCCAAAAAGGTAAAATCTGAGCAACCAATTACTTTTGTAACCACCTACGGTAGATAATATTACCAAATAGTGAATATTATACCTAAATATTTACCAATACAACAAGATGAAGTGTTTGGACAGTTTATAAAAAGGGGTGTCAGATTTGTACCAAAGCAAGCAGAGATTGGGCAATGCAGTTTCTCAGAGTCTGTTTTCCCCTGGGAATGTACATCGAAAGACTTGGCTGTCTTTTCCTGTTTTTCACAAATGTGGACATCGGAAGAGGTATGAAAGGGTTAATAATTCTTTTCAAGCCTGTACCACTATGCCGGAGTTTAAAATCAGAGAATACAAAAATTGTAATACCACACATGTTATTTACCTGGTATCCTACACGTCTTGCAACTTGCAATATGTGGGGCAGACTTTAAGACCGGCTCTATAAAAATAGCACATGATCTAACATGTCAGATGAGCATCGTAAAAAAAACTAAAATAAAAACTGTGACAGAACAGCCATTTTTTTTGTCACCTTGCCTCACAAAAAACATAAAATCGAGCAATGAAAAATCATATGTGTCCCAAAATAGTACCAATAAAACTGTCACATGATCCCGTTGTTTCCAAAATGGGGTCACTTTTTGGAATTTCCACTGCAGGGGTGCATGAAGTGGGCTTCAAATGGGACATGGTGCCTAAAATCCAGTCCAGCAAAATCTGCCCTCCAAAAACTATATGGCACTCCTTTCCTTCTGCATCCTGCTATGAGCACATACAGCAGTTTATGACCACATATGGGGTGTTTCTGTAAACTGCAGAATCAGGGTAATAGATATTAAGTTTTGTTTGTCTGTTAACCCTTGCGTGTTACAGAAAAAATGGATTAGATTGAAATATCTGCCAAAAAAGTGAAATTTAGAAATTTCATCTCCATTGTCCTTTAATTCTTGTGGAACACCTAAAAGGTTAGCAAAGTTTGAAAAAACATTTTTGAATAACTTGAGGGGTGTAGTTTCTAATATGGGGTCATTTATTTAATACTGCATATGATGTAGTGGGAAGCTGGAAAAAAGTTTCAAATTGGGTGGAATTGAAAAAAAAAAACGCAATTCTGCCACAGTTCTTCATTCTCCAGGTCGGTACAATTACTGCGATACCAAATTGTACAATTTTTTTTGTGTTTTATTACTGAAAAAAAACAAAAACTTCTGCCAGGGAAAGCTGTTACAGGCGCGGAAGCCGTCGTGGTTTGCAACAGCAAAAGCTCAGCTGCTATGGTGCCCTCTGCATGTGCTGGCAGGCCCCATCTTTAAAGTGGCAACTTCCACCATACGTTTAAGATGGAGGTCGCCAAGATGTTAAAACTGAAAAATTGAGCTGCAGGTGCAATAACATTTCTTATCCTAGTATTGTTTGTTACATATGGAGGGTATGATTCCGTTCCACATTTTTTGAATTTTTCAATAAAAGAAGCTTTTATGAAACAGCATCCTCCAGTTGCTGGATTTCCTTGCTTTGCGTCCGAGACAACAGCAGGACTCCTCGCTGAAAAGAGACCCCCATTCTGGTCTCCATTGCTGTCTTGCTATGCAGCATGATAGCCTTTGAGAGCAGTGGCATGAGGTCACTGGAACACCTATAGCTATACGTCTGGCACATAGCTCAATGTTGTGCTTCTGATAGTTTAAGTAGACACTGTTTGCCGCCCTAGTTTCCCTAGTCCTAATTTCACATGTAGTACAGAATGGATCACTATTCTTCTAATCAGATGATTCATCCGTGCAGAAGTTTGACTGTGCACCTCTTGCTGTCATTCCAGTTAGTTGTTGTTCTCCCAACGACTGGGACATGTAATACTAAATAGTGCTGACATCTTGGTCTAGGTGCGTAGTGATCTGACGAAGTGATTAACCTAGGTCTCTCAGTTCAATGATTCTGCCCCTCTCAGTTTGGGACAACTGGTGATAACTGGCACATCGATAAACAGGAGGCATCACACAATCATCCCACCCGACTTCAATCCAATTTTTGTGGTTTCATGTGGCTAAAAAGCTTTGCTTTCAATCTGGCTTTTAGGTCAGTCCCACGTGTCAGAGATTGGAGCTAGCTCCTCAATTTTTATATCCTTACAGCTTGTCCTACTTGGTGCTGCAAATTTCCATGTGGAGGAGTATATATGATGGGAAGAGTGCATACAAGGAAAAATGTAACAATAGACAAAGTGAACATGAGATAGCGCAGTTTAGAACAAAATATGGAAAAACTTAGTAATTTTTTTTGTTCATGACCAGGGCTGTTCAGGGCCTTGACACCCAAAAGAAAAGTGTCATCTTGCATTTGAGCAGTCTAATGCAGAGAGGTGCTTTTTATCTCCTTTTTTATTGTTTTACTATTTTTTCTTATTTGCAATTCATTTTATGGATTTATTGATTTATTTTAGTAGTCTATGGGGTTATTCACATGGCAGTTTTTTTGACTGTCAGTGAAAAACGGACGTCAAAAAATAGAACATGCTCCATCTTGTCCGTTTTTCACTGACAGACTGACCCCATACAATTGAATGGGTCCATTTTAACGTCCGTCTCTCAGAAAGGCATCAGTGAAAAAGGTGTCTGTTAAAAATGTTCGTTTTTAACGGATGTTTTTTGGACTGTCGTGTGCATGTTGCCTAAATTGATCTGTCTGCTGCCATTCCCATCTACACATCATTAATAACAATGATCTAATGGTATTGTTCCTTAGATCACTGTTGCCAGTGAGCTGTATACAGAGACATGCAGAAAAGATACAGATCATGTCTTACCTGTATGAGATCTCTTTACCACGGGGAATCCCTTTGATGTCATCCATGGTGCCACAGATGCTCAGAGAATCCAGCTAGGTTCAGAAGCTGCGTTGTTCATGGATTTTAGTCATATTATTTCAGTTCTCTAGCACTGGTACATTTTGATGGTGCTGTGTGCAGGTGCACACAGTGCCCTCAATGAGGACAGTGAAATTAAGGTGCAATTACTTTAGTAGCTGTGAGGGGGCCCTAGTGGTCAGACCCTCATTAAGTTATGAAATCAATGGTAATCCTCTTAACAACTTAAATAAAGGCTCCCAGTTCTAGCTGGTCCGTACTTTAATCTGAATATAATTACAGTGAGGTATTCTTTGTGGTGAACTGTATAACCTCCCCCATTCCAGAGGTTAATCAGACATAAAGACCTTTGTATACAAAAGTTCATCTTCTGTGTACGGAACAGCACAAAAGGTACAATTCTTTTTATGGCACAAACATGTGAGCTGCCCCTTGAGAAAATCAGGGATATGTTTAACAAAATAATCCAACTGCACTAGAATGTGTGCAGTCCTAAACCTGTACAAGCTGTAGCCCATTGTTATAACTCCACTGTCATAATGACCCTCGGAAGTGGGTCAAGAAAAAGAAACTTGTAAATTCTTATAGGTAAATACATGGTATGCTTAATGTTTAAAGTATTGGTTTCCCCAAAGAAAAACTAATTTCTTTCATGTTTCTATTTCTTGCAGATTCTAGATAAAGATGAAGAACAATGCTTACTTTCTGAACACAATTTTTATATTTTTCCATTGTGTACTTTGTGACATATAAAAGTATATTTTACTACACCAGAAGCTTGTGATCTGTTGCTTTCTAAAATGTATCGGACATAACAGATGTAAACTTACCATGAAAATTATTTCATTCACTGAAATCAAAAATGAACATTAGCAGCTTGTCAAATGTCAAGTAAACTGTCAACTTACTTTTCCCAACTGTTGCAGAAACCAACTAGACCCTTTTTGACCTAATATTGAACTTGGAACTGCATGTGACCAGCATGTGTGCCAGCCTGCCAGGGACATCCGTCTAATTATTTTTTGGTAGCTCAGTGGAGGAAAAATTCATCTTTTCTCGCAGGTAAAGTCCCCCTACATTACCTATTTTATAATTTAGGGGTGACTTAGTGCATTTCTGTAGTTGGTGGAATAAACCTGTACTGTTGTACCACAGAGCACTTTTGCATACACCGCTGAAAAACCTATTTTAAAATTTTGTAGTGACATAGTGCATTTATGTAGTTGAGAGAATAAACCTGTACTGTCATACCACAGAGCACTGTTGCATACAACGCTGAAAAACCTGTTTTATAATTTTGAAGTGAAAAACTGCATTTCTGTAGTTGGGGGAATAAACCCGCACTGTTGTGCCACAGAGCACTTTTGCATACAATGCTGAAAAACCTGTATTATAACTTTGCAGTGAAAAACTGCATTTCTGTAGTTGGGGGAATAAACCCATACTGTTGTGCCACAAAAGCACTTTTGCATACAACGCTGAAAAAACTGTTTTAAAATTTTGCAGTGAAAAACTGCATTTCTGTAGTTGGGGGAATAAACTAGTACTGTTGTGCCACAGAGCACTGTTGCATACAACGCTGAAAAACCTGTTTTATAATTTTGAAGTGAAAAACTGCATTTCTGTAGTTGGGGGAATAAACTAGTACTGTTGTGCCACAGAGCACTTTTGCATACAACGCTAAAATAACTGTTTTAAAATTTTGTGGTGAAACACTGCATTTCTGTAGTTGGGGAAAAATCCCGTACTGCCGTACCACAGAGTACGTTTGCCTACAACGCTGAAAAAACTGTTTTATAATTTTGTGGTAAAAACTGCATTTCTATAGTTGGTGGAATAAACCCGTACTGTTGTGCCAGAGAGCACATTTGCATACAATGCTGAAAAAACTGTTTTATAATTTTTGGGGTGACATTGTGCATTTCTGTAGTTTGTTGCCATAAACACTGGTTTTGTGCTACATAGCAGATCTGAGGGCTACCCTATATTTCAGTCATTTTAAGTAACCCGTGGAACTCTGAATTTACATAGTAGGTTGCAAAAACACCGGTTTTGTGGTAGATAGCACATTTGCTGCATTTCTGACAGTCAAATTAAACCCAGATGATTTTTTTAATGCGCAGGTGTTTCACTTCGTAGCCAAACAATCGATTTCCAGGGACCGGTGCACTCCCGTACACCTTCATCCTAGAAGGAAGTTTTCCGCACAATAGTGAAGTTCCACCAGGAGTTTTCACTTAAAAGCACATTTATTATACTTACAAGATCGTCAAAACACTTTTAAAAATCAAGATGTCCGTGTCTACAGAGTCCACCTGACCCCGTTTTCGCCAGTCCAGCCTCGTCGGGCGATAGTATCCTCCTTCTCAGGTGCGATACTTAGGAGGGCGGTCCATTGACCTTTGGCCCATAAGTATCACACCTGAGAGGGAGGATACTATCGCCCCTGACGAAGCTGGACTGGTGAAACCTGGGTCGGGTGGACTCTGTAGACACGGACATCTTGATTTTTAAAAGACGTTTTGTTCATGTCGATCTTGTAAGTACAATAAATGTGCTTTTAAGTGAAAACTCCTGGTGGAACTTCACTATTGTGCGGAAAACTTCCTTCTGGGTGAGGGTGTACGGGAGTGCAACGGTCCCTGGAAATCGATTGTTTGGCTACGAAGTGAAACACCCGCGCATTGAAAAAATTATCTGGGAGTGAATCCTACACTCATAGGCAGCGCAATCCACACCTTTTGGAACTTTTGGTTGAAAAGCGAACTTTACCCACATCGCATAGTGGATCTGCAGCGCCGACTGGTTTAAAACCACGGAATAGAGAGACATTTCAGATTTTAAAGTCAAATTAAACCGTTAACCTCTGCTGTTACATTGTTGGTTTGAAAAATCTAATTTTTGTTGATAGTGAAGTAACTGTATTGAATTGCTCCATTACACTGTTGTGTGACCTAAAGAAATTTATTCTGTTTATGACACGGGCACTGTTAGTGAACTTAATTGTTGACTTTTGGCAGTTAAATTGACACCTGAGATAAACCACCTGTTATTTTGGTGGGTGAACGCAAATAACGAGGAGAACATCAAATAAGGGACGTAGACATGGTCGTGGTGGTGTTGGTAGAGCTTCTGTTGTTGGGAGAGGACGTTGTTCAGACAATGTCCTGACGACAAGACACGTGTTGTTTGCACGTTGTGCCATCAGAGCCTGAAGCGAGGCATAAACGTTCTAAACCTGAGCACAACCTGCATGACCAGGCATCTACATACAAAGCACAAACTGCAGTGAAGTAAACACCTTAAAAACCAAGAAAGGTCTCAGGCTCCTCCTGCTTCCTCTTCTGCTGCTGTCTCTGCCTCTTCCTCCACCTCTGGGAGTCATAGTGGCACCTGCCACCCAGCAAACAGAGGATGTGCCACCAACACCACCACCTCCCTCATCATCACAAAGCATCTCCACCATGTCACATGCAAGCATTCAGCTGTCCATCTCCCACACTGGAGAGAAAGAGTAAATACCCACCTACACACCCTCGATCCCTGGCCCTGAATGTCAGCATTTCAAAATTGCTGGCCTTTGAAATGCTGTCATTCCGTCTAGTGGTGACGGACTGTCCCACAGTACGTCGTTCCCAGCCGCCACTACTTTTCCAGGCGAGCCGTCCCTTCCCTGCACAACCAAGTGGAGGATAAAATCAAGTGTGCACTACGCAACGCGATCGTGGCAAGGTCCACATAACCACAGATACATGGACCAGTAAGCACGGGCAGGGACCCTATATCTCCCTAACTGAACACTGGGTAAATGTAGTGGCGACTGGGTCCGAGGCGGATAGCGGTTTGGCGCATGTCCTTCCACCACCGAGGATGGCAGGGCATTATTATTTGCCTCCTGTTGCCTCCTCCTCCTACTCCGCTTCATCCTCCTCCTCTTCTACCACCTCCTCATCTGGTCAGCGAAAGACCTTCACCACCAACTTCAGCACAGCCAGGGGTAAACGTCAGAAGGTGGTTTTAAAACTCATGTGTTTTGGGGGACAAATCCCACACCGCAGATGAGCTGTGGAGGGGCATTGAAGAACAGACCGATGAGTGGTTGCTGCCAGTGAGCCTCAACCCCAGCCTGGTGGTGTGCGATAAAGGGCGAAATCTTGTAGCAGCTCTGGGACTAGCCGGTTTGACGCACATCCCTTGCCTGGCGCATGTGCTGAATTTGGTGGTGCAGAAATTCCTTAAAAACTACCCAGACATGTCAGAGCTGCTGCAGAAAGTGCGGTCCGTCTGTGCGCACTTTCGGTGTTCTCACCCTGCTGCTGCTCGCCTGTCTGCGCTGCAACATAACTTCGGCCTTCCTGCTCACCGCCTCATATGCGACATGCCCACCAGGTGGAACTCCACCTTGCATATGCTGGAGAGACTGTGCGAGCAGCAGGAGGCGATAGTGGAGTTTCAGCTGCAGCACCCACGGGTCAGTCGCTCTGCGGAACAGCACCACTTCACCACCAGTGACTGGGCCTCCATGCGAGACCTGTGTACCGTGCTGCGGTTTTTTGAGTACTCAACCAACATGGCCAGTGCTGATGACGCCGTTGTTCGCATTACAATACCACTTCTATGAAAAAACTATTACCGCGATGATGGAAGAGGATATGGCACAGGAGGAGGAGGAAGAAGGGGCATTTCACAGGGTTTCAGGCCAGTCATTCAGAAGTGGCTCAGATGGTGGGTTCCTGCAGCAGCAGAGGTCAGGTACACATGTGGCCAGCCAGGGCACAGTTCTGGAGGACGAGGAGGATGAGGTAGAGGAGAAGGCAGGAACCGGGTTCACAGCAGGGTGGCACCCAATGCAGCTCGTGGCCATCTCTGGAGCGTGGCTGGAGGGATACGGAGGACACAGACGATACACCACCTACAGAGGACAGCTTATCCTTACCTCTGAGCAGCCTGGTGACTACATGCTGCAGTGCCTGCGCAACGACCGCAGAGTTGCCCACATTTTAACTTGTGCTGACTAGTGGGTTGCCACCCTGCTGGATCCCTGTTACAAAGACACCGTGCCATCCTTAATTCCCTCACTGGAGCGTGATAGGAAGATGCGCGACTACAAGCGCAGGCTGGTAGACACGCTCCTGAGAGCATTCCCAACTGACACGGGGGGACAAGTGGAAGCACAAAGCAAAGGCAGAAGAAAGGAGAAGGAAGAGGTCGCCAACGCAGCTGGGTCACGGCCAGAACCTCAGAAGGCAGGGTTAGCATGGCCGACATGTGGAAAAGCTTTGTCACCACGCCACAGCAACCGGCACCACCAGCTGATATGGAACGGGTTAGCAGGAGGCAGCATTTGAACAACATGGTGGAACAGTACTTGTGCACACGCCTAAACGTACTGACTAATGGTTCTGCCCCATTCAACTTCTGGGTCTCCAAATTGTCCACATGGCCTGAGCTTACCCTTTATGCCTTGGAGGTGCTGGCCTGCCCTGCAGCCAGTGTATTGTCTGAACGTGTGTTCAGCACGGCAGGGGGTCCATTACAGACAAACGCAGCCACCTGTCCACTGCCAACGTGGACAAGCTGACGTTCATTAAAATGAACGAGGCTTGGATCCCACAAGACTTGTCTGTACCTTGTGCAGAATAGACATTTATACCCACCTCAACATTCTTGTACTCAAGTGCACTTATTCTTTGATTTCTTTTTTTTTATTTGTCCCATTATTTTGGGGGCTACCCCAATTAAAAAAAAAAACATTGTTAGCTAGCTACCTCCTTCATCGCCGCTTCCACCTACACCACCACATTCACCGCCTCCTCAACCTCCAACTCCACATCCACCTCCTCCTCCGAGTTGCAGGTTAATAATTTTTATTTATTTTATTTTAAGTTATTTCCCTATCCACATTTGTTTGCAGGGCACTTACCCACATTTTGATGCCTTTTGCAGCCCTCTAGCCCTTTCCAGGACTTTTTTACAGCCATTTTAGTGCCCAAAAGTTTGGGTCCCCATTGACTTCAATGGGGTTCGGGTCCCAAACCCGAACTTTTTGGTGAAGTTTAGCCGAGCCCGTCGAACCCGAACTTCCAGGTGTTCGCTCAACTCCAGTTAACACTTTAATAAACAGGCCTGAACAGACACTTTTTTGTGATTTCGCACACGTGGTGGTTCGAACGGTTGTAACTTTTTTATGTGTTGGGACTACCAAAATAATTTTTGCAACAATTTTCACTTGACACATAGGGCCTTATAATTAATTTTTTGTTTTATTTGGGGGAAAATGTACTAAACATTTTTAAAAAGTATTTTTTTCCAAACTATAGCTCCTAATTCTTTTAAATATGCAAACTGACACCAAAATAAACTATTATAATTAGTTCCCTATTTTGTGTCTGTCGTTTTGTTATATAATGTATAGTTTTATGTGAATGGGGCCATAATGGCGACGGTTTTGGTTGGTTCTTTTTTATTTTATGTATTTTGTAATTTTTTTCAGAACAGTAGAAAAAATCCAGCAGCAGACTCAGGATAAATTCCAATGTCTTTATTTCTTCATTATAAAATCCGTAGGCTGACCAGACAGGCAAGGTCTATGCGTTTCGACTGTCTTAATCATGACCACGGTTGTGCACCCCTGCTTTAGATGCTATAATGGAGTTCCTCCACAACTGTTTCAGCATGGGTTATGTGGTACTGCTCCTGTCAAACTAATCCGATCAGTTTCTGTGAAGAGTTCAGATCTAGACCAGAATGGGGTGAGTTGTTGGAACGTCACATACAGTATCTTCATTTTCTAATTTGTTATTGTATCATTTAAAAGGTTAGTATATATACTGGGAATACTTGGACCGTGGGAAAATGTGTGTATGTGGGTAAGTTACTGGCTCGGAGGGTGGTTATAAACCCCTTCCTGACTAGCGCTGTACATGTACAGCGCTGTGGGGTCCTTAAAGATCACTCCCACTCGTAACTGCAGCGGTGCCATAGCTGCCGGTTTCTGATGTTTTAAACAGTTGACTCCCGGGACTAATGTCTGCTTTCAGAGATAATACAGACATTTAACCCCTCAGATGCTATGGTCAAATACAGATGTAGCAGGGTTAATACACGAACTCTTAAGTCATCATGTTATCTTGAAACAAAAGCCATTAAAAAGCAATTGAAGGTGTTTGCTTAACGCATTTAGTTTAGATAACACGTCTCAGAAAGCATGTGTGTTAACTCTACTACATCTGTATGAACACGGCAGCTGAGGTGGCTTTCCCGGGAGCACTGTGCTCCTAGGGCCGAAATCTCATCAAGGGGAAGCCATTCATGGTGGTGGTGGCCTGGAGCCTACTGGAGGCTATCATGGCTACCACAGGTATATTCCTATGGAGGCCTGCAGGTGGCAGTGCTCCATAGGAACATAATGAATCTCCTATAGGCTCCATTCTTAAAATATATATATTTTTAAATCACTCCCTTTCCCCAATAGCAGCAGGGAGCTGACCATGGCAGCCAGGGCTTCAGTAGCGTCCTGGCTGCCATGGTAACTGATCGGAGCCCCGGGATTACACTGCTGGGGCTCCGATCAGAAGCTGCCACTGCCACCAATGAAGAGGAGGTGAGAGGGGATCCTGTGACCACTGCCACCAATGTTTTTAATACTGGGTGGTGGGGGGGAGGGCGCACTGCGCTACCAATGTTTTTAATACAGGGGGGCGGGCACACTGCGTCACCAATTTTTTTAATACTGGGGGGTGGGCGCACTGTGCCAATGTTTTTAGAACTGGCGGGTGGGGGGGGCGCACTGCGCCACCAATGTTTTTAATACTGGGGTTGGTTGGGGGAAAGGGCACACTGCGCCACCAATGAAGATATCTCGCCCATTAGTTCAAATACAGCCACACCCAACCTCTATGAGAGGTAGCTGCGATCCGCGGCAGTTAACCCCTCAGGTGCGGCAGGGTTTAAATACCGCGGATCGCAGCTACCTCATAGAGGTAGGGTGCAGCTATATGATTCAGCCTTTTTCAGAAGGACTAGAGAGGAGCATTGGATCGAGCGAGCGGTTTCAAAGATGGAAAGTTTTTTCTTGCCGCTCTTCTTATAACGCTCCAGTGCTGATATACCTCCAGAGACATTACATCCTATGTGACTGATATCAGCGGCTCCTCTTATAACGCTCCAGTGTTGATATAACCTCCAGAGACATTACATCCTATGTGACTGATATCAGCCACTCCTCTTATAACGCTCCAGTGCTGATATAACCTCCAGAGACATTACATCATATGTGACTGATATCAGCCGCTCCTCTTATAACACTCCAGTACTGATATAACCTCCAGATACATTGCATCATATGTCACTGATATTGGCCACTCCTCTTATAATGCTCCAGTACTGATAAAATATCCAGAGACATTACATCATATGTGACTGATATCAGCCGCTCCTCTTATAACGCTCCAGTACTGATATAACATCCAGAGACATTACATTCTATGTGACTGATATCAGCCGCTCGTCTTATAACACTCCAGTACTGATATAACCTCCAGAGGGCAGGGGGAGATGTCAGGAGGTGAAATGGTTGGTGGGCAGGGGCTCTGTGAGGTCAGGGCGAGGCACAGAATTACATTTGAACACAGGTGAGCACCTTCAGGACTGACCGCCCTCTACAGTAACTTACAGTAACTTAGCAGCAGGGGGGGGGGGGGGTTGGGGTGGTGTAGCAGGGGCCAGTGACTTCATACTTCCAGCACTGCCCATGAGGCACACTAACATTACCTGAGGTGAAGGCTCAGACTCTCTGCATGCCAGTTCTCATTTTTTCCTGCAGCCACTGTAGGTCTGGGAGTAGTCCCCGCCCCATCTTCACACAGACTATCACACTGCAGAGAGGAGGGGGAGCTGTCTTCTCTTTGGTTAGGGGCAGCTGTGAGTGGCCGCTAATTTGCCTCTTTGCAGAAGGGCCTCTGACAGCGCTCAGTTACTGCCCTGATGGTATCCCTGCTGCGGTGACACACACTTGTATGATAATGTGGACCTGCAGCCTGAGCTATGTGAATACACAGAATTCGCAGACCCCCCCCTCAAGTTTCTCATTATCATGGTGAGAGCGCAGCAGTGATGGACGCTTGTGATGTCATATTGCACAGGCTGCTGGTCCATACTATCATTATCATACAAGTGTGCGCAGCGCAGCTGGGCTGCTTCTGGCACTCGTGACACATTGTACTTTATGTTAATGGTAAATTTGAGTCAATATGTTTTACCTTTATTTATAAATACAAAAATCCAAAAGTTTGTGAGAATGTGAAAAAATTCACTGTTTTCTAAATTTAACTCTCTCCGCTTTTAATACAGATAGTGATGCCTCATAAAATATTTATTAATTAACATTCCTCATATGTCTACTTTATGTTAGCACGTTTTGGTAATGTAATTTAATTTTTTTAGGACGCTAGAAGGTTTAGAATTTTAGAAGCAATTTTTGAGTCAACCAGTTCAGTTCGAAAGTTACTTTGTGGGGCTTACATAATAGAACCAACCCATAAATGACCCCATTTTAAAAATAACACCCCTCAAAACTGGTTTTAGAAATGTTGTTAACCCTTTAGGTATCCCACAGGAATTAAAGCAAAATAGAGATGAAATTTCAAAATTTCACTTTTTTGCAGACTTTCCATTTTAATCAATTTTTTCCTGGAACACATCAAGGGTTAACAAAACAAACCTCAATATTTATTACCTTGATCCTGCAGTTTGCAGAAACGCCCCACATGTGGTCGTACACTGGTTTGGGCACACGGAGGGGCACAGAAGGCAAGGAGTGCCATATGGTTTTTGGAGGGAAGATTTTGCTGGAATAGTCTTTGGGCACAATGTTGCATTTAAAAAGCCCTGAGGTAACCCCACAGTGAAAACCCCCCAAAAATGACCACATTTTTTAATACCTGTTTTTTTTTTTACAAGAAAATGATGTTTTAGGCCAAAACTTTCTTTTTCTTCTGAATACAGTAACACCCCAATTGTGATCGTAAACTGTTATTTGGGGATACTCCAGGGCTCAGAAGGGAGGAAGCGGCATCTGGATTCTTTACACAGTTCACTTGATGGGGTAGATCATGTGATATTTTTGTAGAGCCAATTGTTACTGACGGGGAAATACCAAACATGTCTATTTTTTATTTATTTATTTTGTACACAAAAACCATTTTTAGAAAAAAAATCATGTTTTTGTGTTGCAATTTTCATAGAGCCATATTTTTTTATTTTTCTGGCTATGGTCTTGTGGGGGCTCATTTTTTGCGGGATGAGGTGACGTTTTTATTGCTACCATTTTGGGGTACATACGACTTTTTGGTTGATTGACATGTTTTTTGGGAGGTGAGCTCACTAGAAAACATCTGTTTTGGCGCAATGTTTATTTATTTTACAGCGTTCACCTAATGAGGTAGATCATATGATAATATTATAGAGCCGGTCGTTGCGGACGCGGTGATACCAAATATGTCTATTTTTTTCTTCTATTTTTTAACATTTTTTAAATGACGGATTGGGGGAAATTTGTTTTTAATGTGAATTTTTATTTTTTTCAAAACACTTTATTTTTTAATTTTTATTTTACACTTTGTGTCCCCCATAAGGTCATACAAGACCTGTGGGGAACATTTAACTTCATTTTTTTTTTTTACTATTGATTTCTGAAATACACCCCCAGAGAGGCTGTACAGCCTCAGTACAGGGCTGATCGAGGTCTGTGGAATACCGACAGCTCCTGCACTCTCCCGGCCCCAGCGATTACATGATTACCAGGCCAGGACAGAAAGCGGCATAGCGATCTGCAGCGATCTAGAAGGCAGCGACACCAAGGAACGCTCCATGCCTTCTCTCTGACAGCGGGCACCCCGCTCGGCAGCTGCACAATTAGCGTGCAGCTGTGATCTCTGAATGGACGTTCCAGAACGTCCATTCAGAGATAAACCAACCGTCCAATGACGTTTATAGTTTATAGTCAATGGTCGGGAAGTGGTTAAAGATAAAAACATGATTTAAACAATAGGTCATTTTCTGATGACACATTCCCTTGAACACAAAAGAGGATAGCATACTGCTACAGATGGATCTGGATAGATTGGAGGCTTGGGCAGAGAAGTGGCAAATGAGGTTTACCACACTCAAAAATATAAGGTTATGCACATAAAAGGGGAAAATACATATCAGCAGTACAAACTAAATGGGCAACACTGGTTAAACTGGCATGACAAGGACTTAGCAATTTTAGTTGACAGCGATAGTAAACTATACTGAGGCAACCATTGTCAGGCAGCATCTGCTAATAAGATCAAGGGATTCATCAAAAAAGGCAAAGAGGTACTGTTACAAGAAGCGAGTATAAACCCATTGTGCCAGCCAACTGGTTTGATTTGGGCTAGTTCTGAGGGCATTATTCTGGCAATCCACTGGTTTTCGCCCTTTAACCCCCCCTATACAGGGATCTGACCTTCACTGCAAGTGAGCCTCAAGACAACTACCTCTTGGAGTAGTCCCAGTATGGTTGGCTGCTGACCTACTGGAGTCAGGGACACCAGTACAAAGTACTGGGGAATCAGGTAGTCAGGAAACAGGCAGAGGCCAAAGCAGGCAGAGTGCATTTGAATCTAAAAATATAGTCCAGAGGTCAGGGAATGCGGCTAAGGATCAGAACGGTGAACAGGTATAGGTCAGGAGGCAGAGAGTCAGGATCCAGGAAACAGGCAATAGTTGGTACACAGACAAACAGATTATAGCATTTTTAGCAGGGCCTAGCAAGTAAGTGAAACAAAAAGCAATGTTGCTCAGGCAAGGGGTGGAACAAACGGCCTAGAATATACTGCAGGGATAGCCACCCTGAGGCTCTCCAGCTGTTGCAAAATTACAACTCCCAGCATGCCTAGAATGCATACAGCTATTAGCATACAGCAGGGCATGGTGGGAGTTGTAGTTTTAAAACAGCTGGAGAGCCGCAGGTTGGCCAACCCTGATATACTTTATAGAAGGGTTGATGAGCTCATTAGTCAAACAAGTGAACACCAAGCAAATAGGGAATTAAGCCTTGCAATGCTGAAGGGAGAGGTTCAATGAATAGACACTAATACACACACAAAAGAGACTTAGCAGCCAGGCTGCAGTCTGCAGAATGGGACACAGGAGTTTGGCGGCTGGCACCAGGCAGAAGATAGGCGAGTGCTGCAGTGCCTGTGCGGGATGTCAGTGGGAATGGAGAGTTACCATGGCAGGTTAAACCACTTTACAAATCACTAGTCAGACCACACAGAGTATTGTGTACAGTTCTAGGCTCCTGTACACAAGAAAGACATAGAAGAGCTTGGCAGGTTCAAAGCTAAGCAACGAAAGTAACAAATACAATGGGTGGAATCAAGTGAAAATTAGGGCTATTTAGTTTAGAAAAAAAGACAGCTGAGAGGAGATCTAATAACTATGTATAAGTATATGAAAGGTCAATACAGAGATCTCTCCCATCATCTATACCCAGTGCTGCAGCTATAACTAGGGGGTATCATCTACTTCTAGAGGAAAGAAGGTCTATACACCAAGACGGGAGTCCTTTACTGTAAGAGCAGTGAGACTATAGAACTCTGTCTTTCTTGAGTATAATATTACTAGCTATAGTTACTAGAATTCTGGAGAAAGGTTGCTGATCCAGGAAACTATTTTCAATAACATGCGGAAAACTGGATGTAACTTCTAAGAGATATTTTCCTAAATGGACACGTTTCTTTTTCATATGTTACTATGAAGTTATATGCCGATGATGGGGATACTTCCAAAGAAGTTTCCCATCGAACATGAGAACAAAGAGGCCCAAGGCCCATCCAGTGTTATTTTCTGAACAATGCTGCTCCTTTCCAAGAGATGTGATCTGAATGGACTGAAAAAGTGAAGACAAGTTGCCATAACTTTTTATAACCTTTTCAACTCTTCCCCAACTAACATCAGTGATGAGAAAAAGGAAAAAACTTCCCTGTAAAAATCTAGTAAGTAAGTAAGATGTGACTGGGAAGACCTAAGCCAGTTATCCATCCACAGACAGCTGTTTCGGGGTGTTGTTCCTCATCAGTGTGGAGTAGGATTCTGGCTAACCAGGAGCAATGCCTTGGAGACTACTCAAACAAAACAATAGCTGATCTCAGGGAGACCAGCTACAGAAACACAGCGGAGCCTCAGTTAAGAGTCTCAACACAGCAATACGAAGTGCAAAGCTCCCTGGGAAACAGGAATATGCAAAATAAATGTGGAGCCCCAGTATTGGGTCTACAACACAATGAAAGCCAGATATCCCTCAAAGGAAGGAAAACTAAGCAAAGGGGTGTCTCCATTACAGAGATCACCAAATCCACCATATTAAGCGGCCCCTATGTCAAGATCCCGCTTTGACATCTTGAAATAGGGGCCACTTAATATGGTGGATTTGGTGATCTCTGTAATGGAGACACCCCTTTGCTTGGTTTTCCTTCCTTTGAGGGATATCTGGCTTTCATTGTATTGTAGACCCATAACTGGGGCTCCACATTTATTTTGCATATTCCTGTTTCCCAGGGAGCTTTGCACTTCGGATTGCTGTGTTGAGACTCTTAAATGAGGCTCCGTGGTGTTTTCTGTAGCTGGTCTCCTGAGATCAGCTATTGTTTTGTTCAGAGCTTGAGCCATTATAAAGTTTATTGTGTAAGCAAGAAGTTTAGGGGATTTTAGAGAATATTTTATGCAATCAACTAGAATTTGTGGTGGAATATGGCAGCAAATGTTTCATTCCCTTGAGACCATATTGAAGGGTTGCTATAAATCCCATTGGTAAAACACATGAGATTAGTAAGGAAGAAAAATTCACTGAAAGCGAAAACTATATCTACTACAACAGGCATGCTCAACCTGCGGCCCTCCAGCTGTTGTAAAACTACAACTCCCACAATGCCATTCTGTAAGTTGATAGCTGTAGGCTGTCAGGGAATGATGGGAGTTGTAGTTTCGCAACAGCTGGAGGGCCGCAGGTTGAGCATGCCTGTACTACAAGAAGGATATCAGCTTTTCTGGACTGGTCTGTACAATATAAAACATTGGATAAAAAAAAAATAAAGAAATCATATAAACTCAGCAGATAGCTCCAGAATTTGAATAGTACATATTTAATCACACATGAAATATCTGTGAACATCTGTAGATATAATATAAATTTTAAACATAAAGACATAATATAGGCACAATATGATATCTTGAAAACATATTTGACCAATTCCAAAATATAAAATATTAGTATTTCCAGTCAGGCTAGCGGATCACCAAGTGAAATTCCCATTACACACACATTACATTACATTGCAGGTTTGTTTTACAAAGGCGGTTTTTACTTTAACAATATTCTTTGATAGATTATTATGGTACACTTTATTATGTCGCTCTCACTTATCACCCTAGCACACTTCAAAGCAAATATTCAGCAGCTCATATACATCTATTCATGAAACAACAAAATGTCCAAAGGGACTTTTTCATAGTTAGCCGCCTTTTCATAAAGAATGAGTTGCATTAAATGTCAAAACCCTTTCTCCTGAACATAAGGGAGGCGATGAACTTACAGGCACCACTCCAGTGCTTTCATACACCGCAAGAAGGGTGGGATCTTTTCGAAAGACATTCCATCTAATAAGGACCTGTTACTTCTCTTGACGTCTTCTTTTTAGGAAATACTTGTATTCTCCACAAAGTCCTGCGCATCTTTTCTTACAAGTCTGCAGTATGCTGCTCCTATTATTCCTGCTGGGAATTTACCAATAAATTGACAACTTGGTATTAGCAGTTAGGGTGTGTCCCTAAACAGTCGGACACTGTCCAATCAGTACTGGCCATGAAAGAACTGTGTAGGTACATATCCTCTGGCAAGAGAATTTGTAACACCTAGTTATTAATTTATTAATGAATATTCAAGAGGAATAACAGAGGAATGGAAGAATGCTGAACTTCTAAGAAAAGTGCTTCAGAATTATTTCATGAAAAATACAAGTATTAGCTAAAACTGACATGCCAAACTGCCCGCTGGATCAGTACCGGTGGTGTGAACTTAGCCTTACTGAACTAAAAAGTACTATCCCAGACCACCCCTCTGTTCTCCAAGCATACATGGCAGAATCATATTCAATTCTGGGTCTATGTACTTACAAAAAGCACATATACAGTAAAGTATGGGGAAAAAGAGGGTTTCAGAAAAGTTGAGATTTGCCAATACATAGCAGCGACCCCTGCCTTTCACATATATAATATTTAATCTGAACCATGTTAAAACAATAACACAACCTAATAAGAGGAAACGGAGTAAAAGGAATTGTGGATTGTGCCTTTCCACAAAACGACTATATACAGATCTTGTAGAGGTGAAAACTACCACTGAGGAGCTAAATGTCCAGGGTTTTATAGTAGAACCCTGGGCAGTGAGCTCATGATGCATCTATGCATAGAAAAGGAGAGACAAACATATGGGTGAAGAGTCCTCGAGTCAGATGGTGGGAACAGCGCTCAGTCATTGCCACCACAGAGCTTCAGCAGGATCTTCTTGTAGTCTCCAGATGTGTCACCCTATGAAAGTGGAGGAAGCACATTTAACACACGGCACAACATTCCAATTTTAAACCATTATACTTTGTGTTCTGTGCAGGGATTTGCTTAGAAAATATTGGGCCCTTAAATAAAATTTGGATAGACACCCTGTCTCCATACTGATGTGCATTTGGATGCTGATATGACCATTGGCCACCTGCGCATTAAGACATTTTCACAATAGGTAGATTTTGTTCATGGACTCCACACAGAGCTTTTGCAGCAAACTATGGTGAAATTTAAGTGAATAGGGTTTTCAAACCCTCATTCAAAATTGTGAAACAAATCTGCACAGTTTTCAAATCTACAGCGTGGACTGGTATCACTGCAAATGCTGCCATTTTAAAACATAATTAGGCCCAGTGCAACTTCGGATGTCTTCACAGTTGCTTTACCTCGCCAGATAAAAAGTTGATTAAACCTACTGACATACTTTCATTGTTTTAACTGCCCGGTTGTCCTGATTTATAAACGGCCCACTCCCCAGCTCTGTGCAACCACATGACTAGTGACAGGCTTAAAGGGTACCTGTCACCATGTTCTGACATATAAAGAGGAATGTACCTCCCGACTTTGTATAAAACATCTGAAGTCGATTCGCATAATAGTTCGTTTGAATACTGTACAGAGCGAGCTTCAGAAATTGATTTCTACTGTAAAAAAACACTTCTTGAACTCGGGTTTGGTTCCGAATAGTACCTCGGAACCGAACCAGAGTTCGGGAAATGTTTTTTTTTACAGTAGAAATAAATTTATGAAGTTATTATGCGAAGTCTCACGAGACTTTGCAAAACAATAACTTTGGCTCATCGGAGCCAATACATTCTAATACTGTACGGCACGCTTGCTCTGTACAGTATTTAAAAGTAGTATTATGTGAATCGACTTCGGATGTTTCATGCAAAGTCGATTCGCTCATCCCTAGTGACTGGTACACAGCGTAGATAAATATTAAATCATTTTTTCCCTTCATTTAAGCCATAATAAAATTTGATATAAATTTAAAAGCTATGCAATTCTTTTGGGGCAATGTTTTTTTATTATTATTGAATTGTACTTATTTTGAGCTAAAATATTTTTTTCACTTGGTCGTTATTAATAAATGTTGAACCCCTTTCTCTGTACAGCCTTGAGATTCTCTAGTAGCTGTTCTGTGTTTTTGTTGTTTCCTGTCAGCTGCGGCTCCTCATCTCTGACCTTATGAACACACTATAGCTCAATTCTTATATTGCTAATAACAATATGGCTTAAATAAATGCTTATGACCTTTTAGCAATTTAGAGATAAGGTTTATTAGATGACCGGCACAAAGTGAAAGTACCATTCACACAGCTAGACAAACAGTTAACCTTTTGTGACAGAACGGCTGAATATTTTTTAATAAAGACCAAATGAAAAAATGTTTTTTTTGTCCAAAATGAGTAAAGTGCAATCATAATAAAAATTGCCCCCAAAGGTGTACATAGCTTTTAAATGTTACTTTATGTGTATGGCAAAATGGCCTGATGTAAAAAAAAAATAAAAAAGTTATAGCTATGAATGTTATAAGGACCGGGAGGATAAGAATTGCTTGTATGGGGCCCTGAAATTCCTAATGGCAGCCCTAACTCCCTGCTCTAACATAGTATTCAACAACTCAGATGTATCACAGTCCATAATTTGCCCTATGGTTTAGGCAGCACAAATTGAGAATTCCACTATTGACATTAAAAACATATTTCTTTTGTGGATTTGAAATTCATGCAGATTTGTCCACAATGTGTGAATGGGGTTTTATAAATTCTATCAACTTACATTACACTGTAGAGTTTGCTGCAGGTCTTCCATGTGGAATCCACACAGAAAATCTGCAGTAAGTCCACATTTTGTGAATATGTCATAATGCAAAGGTGGCCCAAAGCCCAAAGGCTTATTCCAAGGTTGCACTTTTTTGCATACACTATCCTCTTTTACATGTCCTTTGTGCTGCAATGTATGTGAAATTACAGGAAAAACTTTGGTTTTGTTGCATTGTGGGAAACAAAGCAAAATGTGAAGGTATAGTGGTGGTGGTGTTAGCCAGGAGGGTAAGGGAATTTTACACAATTGACAGGGCTGGATGGCTTTGCCCCCCCCCCCCCCCCATCCTACTCTCTCACTATTGGAAGTACACCATTTGTACATGTCTTTTCTTACCGTGATATCTGTGTAAAGAGATCTGCCATACATTCTTTTGTATTCCTGACGTATATCTAGCAGATCCACTTCACTCCGAGACACCATGATACGGATCAGAGTCTTGTCTTTTGTTCCAGCACCCTACAAATAAGAACAAATGCACAACTGACACATTCTCTAGACATTGAGGACCATTGATAATAAACATGTTACTAGCAATACTGAAGCAGAAAAAAAATATAATAATAAAAGGTAGGAGTCCGGTCACCAAATCCACATGATAAAATCCCATTCTTTACCTTTACTATGTTATGGATGAGAAATATATTTGTTTTACCTCTTCATCACAACACATTTCCATTGTGGAAAGAAAGTACTTCGGGGAGCAGGTAAGTATACTTCCCTCTGCAGGTACAGCCACATGGGGAATTCTTCTGAAAACACCCCCCACCCTGAAGATTATCAACCCATTTAATGATGCTACGACAGTGCTTGCCCTTAGCAGTTTTATGTTCGGAAGGGATGCTGCCCTATATAAGGGTGACCCCCAGATACCATTCTCTAGCCCTTTCCTGATCTCATAACGTAAAGGCCCTAAAGCCTGTATTAAACTGTCCAATTGTTTGGCAGATAACCGCTAATGAGCGTTTGCACGGACGCTCGTTAGCGATCATCTGGCAGTGTAATACTGCCGCCGATAGCCTGATGAACGTGCAAACACTCGATCTTCGGGCAATCCAAATCTTTTGACATGTTAAAAAATTATCGTTTGCAGGTGGCAGATTGTGGTGTCTAATAACGATCTGCCGCCAGCAAACCACTATACAGCATGTGGATGAGCGATGGCATAGTGATCGCTGCATGTAATAGCAGTGGTCTCCTCAGCTAGCGAGCAGGCGATTGCCAGGAAGGAACGCTTCCCTCCCGTCAACCGTCTGCCACATCGGGCTGTGTAATACAGCCTTAACTCTCTCAACTACATGTTCACCCTACTGGCTCATCAGGAAAATATTCAGAGTGGCACAGACCTCTGAATTATAAAGTAGCAGGAACTAGATTCAAAAGAAAGTGGTTTGTGGCAGCATTGAAATAGAAGTCCTGTTGCTATAAACGTCTACTTTTTCATGAGCATGACAAGTGCAAAAAGTCAAAATGTTTGTGCAAACCGGGACTTGTGCAAAAAATTGCCCCACTATGCAACCAAATTATCCCACAGAAGTCCACATGATGCCTATGTTAATAGAAAAATGAAAAAAAAAATGTCTGCATCATTAAGACCCATAATATGCTATATTCTGAAACTGCAAATATTGGTACAATGTTCTCAGAAAAAAAGTAATTTAGTTAGATGATTTAACTGGCTCTTTGTCCAAGGCTCATCTTATTACAGATGCGGATACATGCTTAGAAGAAAGTCTTGTACACTCACCCTCATTGCTTTGTAGAGACGTTCCGCAAAGAAAGCTGAGGTGTTTTTAAGGCATTTTACTGAAAAACACAAAGTAGAGTGAATGTGAAAGTCAGCCCAGTTCTAAAATAGTTTGGGGGAAAATGGTAGTGTGTTTTAACAAGTGAAAACTAATGAGCGCTTCCATTATGTACACAGTAGGGTAGCGGTAACTACAGCTCCTCTGGTGCTGGCTTTACTCATCTCTCCATTGTCTTTCGCCTGCCCGGCGTTGCACTCTACAGTGTCCTGACTGCGTACAGCTTCCAGAACGTACTGCACAATGGTCTGGCACTGTGCAACGTCAGGTCATTGTGCAGCGCTGCAGGAAGAATGCGCTGGATCTCCCAAGGTCTACTGAAGATTGGGGTCTGATGAAGATTGGAGGTCTGATCTGAAGTCTGATGAAGAGTGGAGATCAGATATGAGCTCAAATTAACATTAGGGGTCTGATCCGATGCCTAATTAACGTTGGAGGACTAATCATCTGAGGTCTGATTAACACTGGGGGTCTGATTCTAAGGTCTGATGACACGTTGTATAAATTTTGCTGATGCTTGGTCCGGACCTGCAGGCAGGATAGATGGGATTTTGAGGAAACTCCGCATCCAGACACTGCTGAAACGTTCCATGCATAAATTGACATGTGCAGCAAGTCAATTCTCTCTGCGGATTTCACTATTTGCAAAGCAAAGAGCGAAATCTATTTCAAATCTGTGACAATATTAGACTCAGAATTGTGGCGAAATCCACAACAGATTTTTAATAATCTACATTAGAACATACGAAATTTGGCAGTGGCAAAATCACTCTGTAATTTGTAATCACTAACTGCATTCACACTAGTATAAAACAAAAATAAAGCATATGATGAAGAAAGAGCAAGAGTGTCATATAATACGACACTAAGGGGGTCATTTACCATCTTCTACGACTGTTTCAGGCGTAGAAAAAGGTCTAAATGTAAGACAGCTCGGAAGCGGATCTGCTAATGTTAAAGAGGTCGGACCCTCTTCATAACTCCGGCGGATCCACTGCCAGGTATAGGGATTTATTAAGACTGGCATCTGAAACGCCAGTCTTGAAAAATGACCCCCTAAGTTATAAAGTACCAAAGAGGAAAGCACTATACTAAATAATGAAGTATTTGTTTTTAGGCCTCAACAGTGGATAAAAGGTATTGACGGCCAGCTTTAATCCTCTGCCCTTTAAATTCGCAGAATGCAGACTGTAGTTAAGCGTGACCTCCAATTCTATCGGTAGAATATTAAAAGCATCAAATATGTGGAAATTTTATTGATTTTGCTCTGTTGCCTAAATCCCTGCACTTGAAGTAATTCACTGACAATTATATATTAGGAAATTCTCAAACTATGTAATGCATTAAAGGGTTTCTCTGGGCAAAATAAGCTTTTAGCCAGTGCACATAGTCTGCTTCTCTAAACAGAAGATTCATACTTATGTGTTCCCTGCCGCTCCAGTCCCCGCAGTACTGACATCCTGCGCAGTATGGGCATAGTCACATACTCTGCTGCAGCCAATGAATGGCTTCAGCATAAACATGGCTACAAGCAGCATGCTGAGCTGGATGCCAACACTGCACTTTAAAGGGATTGTCTCATTTCGAAAAAACTAAATATGGAAATTAAAAGATTATATAAATAAAATGCAAATGCAATAAAATGAAAAAACAAATCACTACTTACCTCTTCACCTCCCTGCCGATCCAGTGATGATGTTCTGGGAGTGCCTCTGTTTACAGGCAGCTGGGAATCAGTGGCCTTAGCAAACCATCAGTTTTGGATCAGCGAGGGGTTGAAGAGTAAGTATTGTGTTTTTGTTATTTTATAGCATTTGCGTCTTTTTTTATTTCTTTGTTTTAGAAGCAAGATAAGTGTTTAAATAACTAGATTTCCTATTATTTGAATTTAAGATATACATGAAGGGTAAAATGATTTCTACAACTAAATGAAATAAAGTTCATGGCACATTTAAAGCCATGGCATTTTAGAAAATTGCCGGCCTGGTAGGCATCCTTCCAGAAATACTGTAAAATGGGGAAAATGTGGAGTTTTGAAGAGGATGAGCATGTAAAAAACACAGCACAGCAACCATACATGCATGGACACAGAACACAATGGATCCTTTAAATACTGTCAATGACACCTGGAAGTTATTGGCAGTCTAAGAATTACCAGACATCATCTGGAAGCTAATATGTGATCAAAGCAAGAAAGAGAGAGATTACCGGCATTAACATCAACAAACTAGTTATAAACAATAAATATATGTAGAAAAATCATACATCAGCCTAGAAAAAAGAGGCTGGAAATTTACCAATAGCCTACAGAGTATATACAATTTCTGTCTTGTAAATGTTGCTAGCAGAATGCAAATGCAATTAATGGCAGCCTGTATTCCATAAATCAACTGGTCAGAGTGCCCATCGGTATACAGAAACTGCCCCCGCAATTGGACCATTTACACTGCTAGCAAAGGTCATGTCATAACAGACTGCCAAGTAGATAACTCATTCAGCCTCTGTTATAAATTTAGTGATAATACATGGAGTCACAAAACTAAGAAAACATCTTTTCAAATTCTGGTCCATTTTGCATTAGAGTGGTATTCCAGGATCAGCAGGGGTCCAACACCCCGCCAATGAACTGTTTCAGAGAAGCTTCGGTGCTGGAAACCAGCACTGTACCTACACAACTCCATCCACTGCGCAGGTGACAGAGCTTGTAACTGGGGATGAGTGAATTTCATATTTTGAAATTCGTTCTCGGTTCGGGTTGTGGTATAATGTGAATTGTGTTATGGATTCTGTTACCACGGACCATAACGCAATTCCCGGATGGAATGCCTTTAGATCTGTTATGCTGGCCATAGAATTCTATTATGACAGAATGAAAGGCATTTCGTTACGCATTCCGTCATGGAATTGCGTTATGGTCCGTGGTAACCGAATCCATAACGCAATTCACATTATACCACAACCCGAACCGAAAAAGAATTTCAAAATATGTAATTTGCTCATCCCTACTTGTAACTCCACTGCTGCTCCCACCTGGGTGTCAATGCCTCAGGGGAGCAGTATCATTATGCTGCTTAAGGTACCGTGAGTTAGCAATGTTAAGAGCCACCGACAGAGAAGGCTGCGTGGTATACCGGTTATAACAAGTTATTCCCAATCCACAGGATAGGATGGGACCCCCACCAATCACGAGAACAGGGGCCCCGTACCCTTTGGAGCCACCCTAAAATGGACGGAGCGGCTGGTCAGAAAAGCACGTCATTCATTTCTACGGGAGTGCCAGTGATAGCCGAGTACAGTGCAGCTGTAGGACACCCACCAATCTGATAGTTATGCCCTATCCTGTGGATATGGGATAACTTATTATAACCGGAATACCCCTTTAAGGCGTTCTCCACAAGCTGCTAATTCAGCTGAAAGCAGCAGTAGTGTACATTTCCCTGAAATCTGCAACGCATGGTCTGTATAGTGTCTACTTTACAGATATCTGTAGATGACAGGGATATTTGTATGAGCTCTTTCTAGCTCGGATCCTCAGATGTGCTTAATATTAAGTCACTCACCCACTGCTAGCATGCCCCTCTCCAGATCCCCGGACATTTCACGGCAGATACTCTTCTCCAAGTCCCGGTTGCACATTCTCTGGTACTCGGAGAAAACTGAGGAGAGAAACCGTAACCGTAAACCAAGCATACAAATGTATGGAGGGTAATGGAGGAATAGCAAACGCTTGTTTATTGGGAGAAAGCATTGTTGATCCAGACACCAAAATCATTGTTTCTGGGCAGCAGATCATGCTGTGTAAATGGTGATCGGCTGCCCAGAAACAATGAATTTGTATGATGATGAGCGATTGCAGTAGCAATACTCACTTCCATACAGAGGACATGACTGCTGCACGTAAATACAGCTTTCGCCTCCTCTGATGAGCAGGCAGCTACCTAAAAATAATGTTTCGTTCTCGATAATAGACTGCACAGTCGACCCTTATAATAGGGGCCTTAAAGCGCTTGTCCGCTTTTGTTATACTGATGACCTATCCTCAGGATACGTCATCAATATCAGGTCAGCAGGGGGCCGACTACCGACAACCTCGCAGACTGCAGCACTAGTACGAGCACTGCCTTCTCTGCAACGTTTACCTGTCTGCCATCAACACTGCAGCGGCGAACAGGTGTAATTACAACTAGGCTGTCCCATTCACTTCAATGGAATGGCTCCTTGCTATTTAAGTGAATAGGACAGAGCCATCTCATAGAGGTGAATGGTCATGGCAGAGTTGTAATTGTAAACAGTGAAGAGAAGGCAGTGCTCGGTCTCTTCAAACCACTGATCGGCGAAGATGCTGGGAGTCGAACCCCCTCCGCTCTGATATTTATGACCTTTCCTGAGAATTGGTCATCAATATTAGAAAAGCGGACAACCCCTCCCAGCTTGCTGAAGGATGAGTACACAGAAGAAGGGGCAGACTGGCCACAGACCTACAGGATCAGGTACTTATTCACCTGGCTGGCAACAGAAACTGCCCTCTTGTATTCAACTGTATTGTCATCCTCAGGACAGTGATAGAGATGAATGCTGTGGCGGGGGGGCAGTATTTTGTACTGCACTACAGTATTGCTAGCCCTGCCTACTTATGTTGGTCCTACCTACTTATATTGGCTCTGACTTTTGTCAATTTGAACCCGCCGACAACATGGGGCCACTTTTAGTTTTTTTTTTCCAGGGCTACTTTAAATTCTGCCCCTGCATAGAAGTCTATGGAGAGTGTGTGCTACAGAGAGTTGGGAAGCAGGATCCCCTGTTTATCTGGGCAGACATGATTCCAGCTAGTCTCCATCCACCACCCTTAAAAATGTTAGACACAAGTCATATAATGGCCAGAAGTTGTGTTATTCCTCATGTACACGCACAGCAGCTTATTCTGAATAACCTTATCCTGAAAACACTTAGATCTGACACATACCCACTTATACTCTGCCGAATACCATGGAACCACAAGACATGATGCTCTGAGCAAATCAAGGTACTACATTTTCTTCCATTAAATTTAAATGAGCGACGTTGACTTTTTATTAATTTTATCTGTCTGAAGATGCGAATTAGCCCTAACAGATTAATCATTAAGCCCATGGGCAGAACTTTCAGCTAGAGCCTTGTATAAACAATGTGACCTATGGGGCCTTTAAATGCACACACTGCATACTGCTGGTTAATGGCTAATCCTGTGGATACGCCATAAATGCTTTAGATGGAAACTCCCTTTAACCCCTTCAGGACCCTGCCATTTTTCACCTAAAGGACGAGGCCATGTTTTGCAAATCTGACATGTGTCACTTTATGTGGTGATAACTTTAAAACGCTTTTACTTATCCAAGCCATTGTGAGATAGTTTTCTCGTCACATTTTGTACTTTATGACAGTGCTAAATTAAGTCAAAATATTTCATTTTTATTTATTTAAAAAAAAAAATTTACCAAAAATTTTGAAAAATTGTAATTTTCAAAATTTCAATTTCTCTGCTTTTAAAACAGATAGTGATACCTGATAAAATAGTTATTACTTTACATTTCCCATATGTCTACTTCATGTTTGGATCATTTTGTACATGACATTTTCTTTTTTTGGGACGTTAGAAGGCTTAGAAGTTTACAAGCAAATCTTGAAATTTTTCAGAACATTTCCAAAACCCACTTTTTAGGGACCAGTTCAGGTCTGAAATCACTTTGTGAGGCCTACATAATAGAAACCATCCATAAATGACCACATTTTAGAAACTACACCCCTACACCCCTTTTTGATCGCTTGGTATTACACTTTTTGTCATGTAAGGTGACAGAAAATGGCTTTTTTGACTTTTTTTTTTTACAGTGTTCATCTGAGTGGTTAGGTCATGTGATATTTTTATAGAGCAGGTCGTTACGGACGTGGGAATACATAATATGTATACTTTTATTTTATTTGTTTAAGTTTTACACAATAATATTTTTGAAACAAAAAAAATAAATCATGTTTTAGTGTCTCCATAGTCTGAGAGTCATAGTATTTTTTTTTTGGGGCGATTGTCTTAGGTAGGTTATCATTTTTGCAGGATGAGATGACGGTTTGATTGGTACTATTTTAGGGTGCATATGACTTTTTGATCACTTACTATTACAATTTTTGTGATGTAAGGTGACAAAAAATAGCTTTTTTTGCGGATGTTACGGATGTGGTGATACCTAATATGTCTCCTTTTTTTTCTTTTTTTACATTTAACAGAAAAAAACATTTTTGAAACAAAAAAAATCATGTTTAAGGCTACTTTCACAGTTGCGTTGTTGGATTCCGGCAGGCAGTTCCGTCGCCGGCTGACAAATGCAATGAAACAACGGATCCGTCTCTCTGATGTCATCCAGAAAAACAGATATTTATTTTTTCATATTTTTAAAGGTCTGCGCATGCGCAGATCGGGAAACCGGATCCGGTTTTCTGGAACACTTGGTACTGGATCCGGCAATAATACATTTCTATGGAAGTTAATGCCGGCAAGTGTTCCGGAATTTTCGCCGGAGAAAATACCGCAGCATGCTGCGGTAATTTCTCCGGCCAAATACCGGTAAAGGACTGAACTGAAGACATCCTGATGCATATTGAACGGAAATGCTTTCCATTAAGAATGCAATAGTATAAAACTGAAGCGTTTTTTTCCTGTATTGAGCCCCTGTGATGGAACTTAATGCCGGAAAACTTTAACGCTAGTGGAAAGTACCCTTAGTGCCTCCATAGTCCGAGAGCCATAGTGTTTTTATTTTTTGTCTTAAGTAGGGGCTCATTTTTTGTGGTATAAGGTGACGGTTAGATTGGTACTATTTTGGGGGGGCATACACCTTTTTGATCGCCTGGTGTTGCACTTCTAGTGATGTAAGGTGACAAAAAAATGTTTTTTTTTAGCAGTTTTTATTTTATTTTTTTGACGCTGTTCACCTGAGTCATGTGATATTTTTAGAGTCGGTCGATACGGACGCGGCGAAACCTGATATATCTACTTTTCTTTTTTTCCCTATGTTTTACAATTTTTTTTTACTTTATTTTGGGAAAAGGACGCTTTTTTTTTTTTTTACTTGAAACTTTTAATTTTTTGGGGGGAAAACTTAATTTTTGTAACCTTTTTTTCACTTTATTTTTTGTCCCACTCTGGGACTTCAACTTTTGGGGGTCTGATCCCCTTGACAATGCATCATAATACTTCTGTATTGTAATGCATTGGCTGTAAGTGTATTACACAGTGTAATACACTTCAGCCTGCATGCCTGTGGGATCCAGGGGGCTGGATCTCACAGGCCGTTACAGAAAGCAGCCATGATGCCTAAGGAAGGGACCCGATGGCCACCCCACACCTGGCAGGATCCCGCACGTGCCCCGGTCAGCGCTGACCGTAGGCAGTGTTAAGGTTAATAAGCAGGCATCAGTGTTTTCACCGATGTCGGGCATACAGCAGAGGTCTGGCTATCAGTGACTGCCGGACCTCTGCCGCTGTACGGCGCGGGTCCTTAAGGGGTTAAAGTGATTCTTTTTCTATTATACACTGGATACTGGACTATATTTTTTATCTAATCTGTTTTTCTTTCTGATTGCACATGTGTATAGGTCACTGTGTAGAGAGGAAGTGAGCTGTTTCCAGTATCTATTGTATTATGAATGGTAGATCCTGAGCTATCTGCCTCCAACAGTGGTGTTATCTGTCATTGTAATCCTGACTATGACAATGACATGACTGCTTAGAAATGATTTCTACAGAACATAAAGGGGGAGATGTATCAAAACTGGTGAAAAGGAAAATGGCCTTAGTTGCCCATAGCAACTAATCAGATTCCACCTTTCAATTTTTAGAGCTCCTTTGGAAAATGAAAGAAGCATTTTTTTATACATAAAGATATGGAAAAATAAAACAGCAGCCATTTTGTGAAACATCGTTCCCTTACTTACTTACATCAAGAGCAAAGATAAAATGACAACACTGATTCTGTTGGACTACAGACTGTATGTGGTGGCTGATCTCCTCAGGCACATATTGAAAAAATTCCTAGATTTTTCACAGTTTACATTGAAATGAGAAAAGGATCCCAGGAGAGATTTGTATTAAGGGAGGAACTGTTATGGTTGTTTTATTTTCTTGGGTGTTTTCTAATTTTATTAATTGCAAAAAAACAAAACAAAAAAAACAAACTGTTTTTAATAGTGAACAAAACAATACTTTTCCTTACCCGCATTAAGGTGTGCCCTACTGCGTGTACACAAGATGGCATTGAACTTGGACTCGTCTGTTCCCAGACGATTCTCTCCAGCTGCATACAACTCCTATAAACACACAGAGAGAAAAGACATACTTATCTCCATATACAAAACAGAAATCAGCAGTATCACATTGCTGCTTTATAGTCACACTAAAGTTATCATCTATTCAGTTAAAACACCTAGCATCACTTCCTTCTGGTGTTGAAAATCCATACAGCGTTGGTTTACAGCCTTCACTGACTCTTCAGGGTAACACCAGAGGTGCAGAAGAAATTATTACTAATTAATTAGTATTACCGGCCTGCAGCAGATGTCCTGCTTGTCTACAGATAAAACAGGGGGTACACACAGAAGACCTGACAACTCCCACCACAGCACCAAAAGGTGGTACCGCCCAAAGCATCAGACTGCTCTCAATTACTGGACAATGAACACAAATGTTTCAGTGGTTCCTGCTGGCAAATATTACTTGAATCTTAAGTAGAAAAGTGGAAAAATGCCAAATGTCTGCAAACTCATTCAGTGCACATTAATTCACTATGGATATGCAAATAGCAAGTCTTAAAAGCTGAAAGATAAAGGTTAGCTCAGGTAAGTAGTGCCTGACTGTAAGTAGTGCATTAGTAATTAGAGAACCAAGAAAAGTACCCTCCCATCCCATCACACATGTTTATGGCACGTGCCACCTATGGGACAAGCAATTGTAGATGTTTGGTACAACTTATTATGAGATGTGATAACCAAACTTGAAGAAAAATGCTTTCCCAGAAGATGCAACACAGTAAGATTGGGGGACTTATTAAGACTGGTGTTGTGCATGCCATTCTAAGTTTGTCCTGGTCTAATTATTAAGATGTCAGGCCTCCAGGAACCTTTTTGTCACTTTAGAGAAACCAATGATTGTTTGGTTGAACTTGATGGACTTATGTCTTTTTTCAACCGTATTAACTATGTAACTATGTCCGTTGAGTCCATATGTCCATCAGAATAACTTCCTGGATCAATGACCCTTCTCCAGAATTCTTCACCTTCTATACAGTTGCATCGTCTCACTGCACTTACAGTAAAGAATCAACTCGTATGTTGGTGTAGAAACCTTCTTTCCTCTAGGTGTAGGAAATGTCCCCTTGTTATAGTTGCAGTCTTGGGTGAGATCACTGCGTCGGGCTTTGATACAGTCATGAGTACACTCTCTGACTTCTACAACAGCCATAGGAAAGGGTTTATTAACCCTTCCCAGATTGATGGGCAGCAACGACTGCTTCTCTATAATTATTGCTGATGTCTTTCCTTCTTGGCATTATATTAGCACATGCATGACTGCTCCAAACCAGAAAACTGCCAAAACGTGTGCTTTCATAGAGGTGGTCACAATTCATTTCATTAGCAGCACCTGTCTGCTAGTTACCCTCGTAATTCCTACGTAAGCATTAATGTGGCAGACAATTGTCAGGAGGAAAAGTTCCCTCCTGGCTATCGCCTGCTCACTAGCGAAAGAGACTGCTGCTATTACATGCAGCGATCTCCTCCGCAGCATGAGGAGGAGCAATCGCTATGTCATCGCTCGTCCTCAAGCTGTGTGGGTACACCACGATCTGACACCTGCAAACGATAATTTTTTTCACGTGTCAAAAGACTAGGATTGCCCAATGATGGAACGTTTGCTCATACGAACGCTCAGTGATTATCTACCCAAAAATTGGGCAGTGTAATACAGGCTTAACTGTGTGTTGTATTTGTGATGTGATGTATTTATCTAATGTGAAGACTTTCTAAGGACCACATAGTTTTTTATTTTCTTCGGATAGGTAAAAGAATTCAAAGAGGTTGCACTTTGTTATTCTTTGTTATTCTAAAGCTACGGCTGTACACATGTGGAGAATGGGAGTTCCCTGACATCGGTCACAGCAGCATCCTCATACATCTGGAAAGATATGGAAACGGCAAAGTAGGTGTGCTTAGCTGTTTCCATAACCTTCATGACTCCTCTGGGATCTGCATGTATTAAATATTTATGGCACAGCCTGGAGAAATGCCATGAAAGACTGTATGAGCACTGCCTACTCCAGAGAATAATAATAATAATAAAAAATCATCCATGTTCTCACCTGCACATCACGCTGGACCAGGGACATATCTACATGGTTGCTCTCATCTCTGTTCCCCTGGAGAGTAAAAAAAACACTTGATGAACTCAAAATATAGTAATAAAGGGATAGCATATCCTAACTAGTTCTCCTTCAGTAGTTCTCCATTATGGCAGGCTACTAAAATGATTAAGACTGATTTTCAGAAAGGGCTGGCCTTATATTGAATGGTGCTCTTTGTTATGTTTTTATGTCACCCTCCCGATCTGGTGTACAGTTATATAGTCTACAAATAAAGATAACAACAGTATTGTGTTTAAGTAGCATTTCCACAGAGCTGTCTAAAAATAAAATCTAAAAAAATATACTATACATTACAGTGTAAATGCATAAACTATATATGCAATATACAAGAAAATGCTCAAGTAATACCGGCATACAGTGATCAAATAATAGCTCTACACATTAAAGCTAGGGTGTCAGCACTTTTGACCATGTTCCTGACAGCACTAGGTAGGCATTGGGAAGGGTAGAACGAACCTAACTTTTGTGGACCTTTTCTCATCAGGAGTAGTGTGAATATGAATTTTTATTCTGCCAGATTCTGCTCCTGCAGGCAGAGCTTTACTGTTGAGGTGCGCTATGTATTGAGCTGGTTCACAGACCTTTCCCTCTGCGTATCATGTGTAGTGGTCTCCTGGTTAGATCCAGAGAGCATTTCACAGTGAAGCTTCACTTCCTGCGCACTTACAGCAGTAGAATCTGGGCGAATAAAACTTCATATGCACACTAATCCTGATGAGAAAATCTCAAAAGGTATATTTTATACTCCATTGTCAAAAGTGCTGATAGGCTCCATTTCATTTATCTGACATAATAAAAACGCTGTGCATCATCTAAATGATACCATACAACGAATATTAAAATTTGTGCTGATCAAAAGCCACTGGTTTGGCCAAGGATCCCTGTGCATCCCTAAGTTAGGGCCAGCCATGCTGTCAGTGTTAGTAAGATAAATTTCAATTAACAGTATATTTTGGACTATAAGACACACTTTTAGCAAGCATGCTTAACAAAGGCTTGGATACAGCCGAAACGTAGCATTTTTTTCACGTTTGCACATGTAAGCTTTTCCCAATAAAGGGATTATCACTGGACATGCTGCCTACGCTTTCGTTTTTTGGATTGGACATAAGGGATGTTCTATGGATCTAGGACTCCAGGTGGGCTGCTGCATTCCGTGAGACCAAAGAGATCTGGTGGGTGCTGCTCTACAATTTTGTACAGACACCTCTTACAGTCTGCAGTCAGGGAGGACCTGTAGTGTTAGACCTCCTGACTGCTTCTTTAATAGTTTGGCAACTTCTTATATTGTGCTATGCCCAACCAGTGAGAGAGGGGTGAATCCGCACTCTTCTCTCTCTCCCTGCCTGACAATGATCTATATCAGTGATGGCGAACCTTTTAGAGACTGATTGATTAAACTGAAACCCAAAACCCACTTATTTATCGCAAAGTGCCAACACGACTATTTAACTTGAACACTACAGTCCAATATAAAATATCTTCCATGTACTTTATCATTTAGCTATAATAGCCTGCCTACATGTAAAGCCAGTGCTGTTCATAGTGCGCCCTGCGCTGATAAATGGCAGGAGAAGTCTAAGGCATATTAGTACAACATAGACTTTTTCCAGGGTGCAGGTGCCCACAGAGAGGGCTCCGATTGCCACCTCTGGCACCCGTCCCATAGGTTTGCCACCATTGATTATTGTGTTCACATTAGGCAGGTAGGGAGGCTGAACGATCGCTCAGCACATGGACAGAACACGGCCTTCTCCATCCTGAAGGTCTACCCGCTGCAGTAAAGGAGATGAAAAATAATTAAGTGCAGCCGAAGGACTAATGATGATGTCAGGATTGGGAGGGACCAAACCAGGAAGATTATACAGCTGGCACTAGGGCACAATGTGAGTTTTTATCAAAGATGTGTATGTGTGTCTGTATGCATGCATACGCAGCAGAGCTGTGTGCGCGCATGTAACAAAGCTGTCTGTGCAACAAAGTTGTGTGTGTATGCATGCATATGCAGCAGAGCTGTGTTTGTATGTATGCAGCAGAGCTGTTCTGCATACCGCAGAGCTGTGTGTGTATAAATTGTGTGTACTGCAGATCTGTGTGTGTATGTACATTATGTTCGTCTAGTAGAGCTGTGTGTGTATATAATGTGTGTACTGCAGAGCTGTGTGTGTATGTACATTATGTTCGTCTAGTAGAGCTGTGTGTGTATATAATGTGTGTACTGCAGAGCTGTGTGTGTATGTACATTATGTTTGTCTAGTAGAGCGGTGTGTGTATATAATGTGTGTACTGCAGAGCTGTGTGTGTATGTACATTATGTTCGTCTAGTAGAGCTGTGTATGTATATAATGTGTGTACTGCAGAGCTGTGTGTGTATGTACATTATGTTCGTCTAGTAGAGCTGTGTGTGTATATAATGTGTGTACTGCAGAGCTGTGTGTGTGTGTATGTACATTATGTTCATCTAGCTGAGCTGTGTATGTATGGCAGGACACCCTGGAGCCATTACAGAACATACGTTTACTTGGATATATTAAATGAGGTGACCACATGCGCCGTTGCCATTTGTTAAAATGGGGTGCGTCTTATAATCTGAAAACTACGGTAATCAGGAGTAAAATATTGATAACCTATACTGAGGATAGGGAGGCAATATCTGGTGGGGGTCTGACTCCTGGCACTCCCCTGATCAGCTGCTGGAAGTGGCTAACACACTACGATGAGTGACATGGTCAGTAGTAGTGGACCAGTGTCATCACATTCATTGGCCACATGGCCTACAATGAACGGTACTGTGCTTGGTATACTGTGAAGAGGCTACAGTGCTGTCCTTCCACACACGTGTTACACAGATCTTTAAATGTATAGCGCATGTGCAAAATCTTTATACTGACCATGGATATATCTCTACATGTTTTTTGCAATAATCAACAGGCTCAGTTTTTCCCAGAGATACCAGAGACCCTATATTCCTTTTACCAAAATTAGTGTGCAATCCAAACTTTATGTCACTGCATTGATATGTTCTGTGCGCTGCAGAATTTTTAACAGGCTGATAAATGGGAAACACTGGCAAACATGTCAGAAACATAAAAATCTATTGCAGTAGTAAGTGTGCACAGATGGGATTACCTGACTAAGGGAAATGAGCAGTCTTTGGAAGTGTCCAGATGTGTCACTCTTAAGAGCTTGTTCCAGCGTCTTCTTAAACTCTGAAGAGAAACACAATGCATTGAAAATGTATAGAAAGAAAGTGTAATAATCCAATTGTATTCTGAATAAAACCTGGGAATTTTACTATAAAAATTATCTGGGCGATCGGTGCACAGACACTAACCCAAAGCCAGATTAGCATCAGGAGCCTGGCACATTTACCTGCTTTATACACTCTGTTGATTTCCTGAATTTCTGCATTGGTCCTAGATGCTAGGATCTCAATGAGACATTCCTCATCTGTCCCAGCACCCTGTGAAAACACAAAAGAGGTTAGGGGCCATTCTTTTCTGATCACACATATTACTGGGTTCACGTCTTTGCATTGCACTCACTTTAATGGCATCATGGATTTCATAGACGTCATAAAGGACTGGCGCTTTTATCATTGCTAAAATGGTTTTCTCAAAGTTCCCAGAAAGTTCAGACTTCAGGTCCTTTATCAAATCCTAATATAAAAGGAAATATTATTTATATTTGCCAAGTACATTCCTGTATCATATCAGGCCTCAGCAGTCACGTGAGGTACAGTTCTGTTCATGGATACTTGTGTACGATATGAGAAACTCAGAGCATTGACCTATTCTGTTCCATTTTGTACAGATAAAACTCGCCCATTCAGTGTATGATAGTGGGAGAAAAACTAGATTTTTGTACTTACCGTAAAATCTGTTTCTCTTCCATTTCATTGGGGGACACAGGCTTTACCATGGGTATAGCTGTTGCCGCTAGGAGGCGGACACTAAGCACAAAAAAAATGTAAGCTCCCCTTCAGCCATACCCTTCCTACAGGGACTAAGCTAAATCAGTTAGTGCAAAAGCAGTAGGAGGAGCAAGACAAAACAGGAAAACCAAATTATGTACAAACCCAGAACCACACAGGCCCAAAAACAAAATAATGGGTGGGAGCTGTGTTTCCCAATGAACGGAAGAGAAACAGATTTTACAGTAAGTACAAAAATCTAGTTTTCTCATCCGTCTCATTGGGGGACACAGGCTTGACCATGGGACTTACAGAGCAGTCCCAAGGGGGGGCAAAACAATCCACCCTCCCATCAATCAGAGAACCGCTGTTTGCAAAACTCTACGCCCTAGAGATGCGTCAGCCGACACAAAGGTGTGCACCCTGTAAAACTTAGAAAAGGTGTGCAAAGACGACTAGGTCACCGCCTTGCACACCTGAAGGGCCAAAGCCCCGTGGTGCACCGTCCAAGAGGCCCCACTGCCAGAGCTGAATGAGCAGTCGCTGGGAAGGGTGGAGCCGGTCCTTAACGCGGTACTTTTCCTCAATGGCCAAACAAATTCATCGGGAAATGGAAGTCTTCAATGCTGCCAGCCCTCGCCTCGGCCCTTCCGGAATCACAAACAGGGAATCTGTCCGCCAGAAAGACGCGAACGGCCCATAACAAATGCAGAGTGTGGAGCGACCTCTCCCGAGGATCGGCCGCGTCTGGACAAAATGAAGGGAGAATAATCTCCTCACTTAGATGAAATGCCGACACCACCTTCGGAAGGAAGGCCTGAACAGGATGAATAACTATCTTATCCTGATGGAGGACCAGAAAAGGCGACCGACATGATAGAGCCGCGAGTCCCGAAACCATACGGATAGAGGCAATAGCCACCAAAAATGCCACCTTGTAGGACAGGAAGCAAAGCGACACCTGCTGCAACGGCTCAGATGGAGAAGACTGGAGAGCGTTGAGCACTAGATTAAGATCCCAAGGATCCAACGGAGGATGGAAAGGGGGAGCAGCATGCGCCACCCCCTGCAGAAAAGTCCGAACTGCCGAAAGCCAAGCCAAATTCCGCTGAAAGAGAATAATGAGAACTGAAACTTGCCCTTTGAGGGAGCTGAGAGCCAGCCCCGATTACATGCCCGCCTGCAGAAAAGACAAGAGACGTGGCAAGGAGAACTGAACGGAGACAGCTGATGCCACTCGCAACAACTAAAGTAGGACTTCCAAGTCCGGTGGTAGATTCGGGAAGTCGACGGCTTCCTGGGCTGAATCATGGTCTGGACCACCGCCTCCAAGAAACCCCGAGCCTTCAGTACGGCGGCTTCAACAGCCATGCCGTTAAATGTAGCAACACTAGATTCGGGTGGAAAATTGCCACCTCTCCGGTGTCTTCTGCACCCCTGGCTTCAGCCGGGTCACTACCTTCCTTGGGGAGGGACGCTACACCGGAACAGAAGGGACTTGCAGTGGACGACTGTGTTGACCCGAACGCTGACGGGAAACAGAGGTTTTGAGGGAACCTCTGGTCCTCCTTTGCTTCTGGAGAACAGGAAGGATCAGGGGCTTTGGAGGACCCCCTGGTCGCCCGTCTCCTGGGTGGGAGTACAGGCAGTTTTAAGGACTGCCTTAAACTCCCGCTAGAAAAAAAATAAAAAAAAATAAAAAACAGCAGACCTGCAAAGCAGGGAGGTCTGCCTCCTACAGACATTAAGCCAAAAACTGATTTTGCTTAGTCCCTGTAGGAAGCGTATAGCTGAAGAGGGAGGAGCTTACACTATGTGTGCTTAGTGTCCGCCTCCTAGCGGCAACAGTTATACCCATAGTCAAAGCCTGTGTCCCCCAATGAGACGGATGAGAAAACAGAAAAACTGTGTCCGTAAACTTTTAAGGTGGCCATACACATTAGATACAAGTTGGTTGATGGTTAAACATCAGTTATACGATGGTTTTCCAGACACAGTCATACACATTTTACTTTGAAATCATCCGTTTTGATCAACTTTAGACTAAGGTGTATGACCACCTTAAAGGGAGTCTTTCACCCCCAAACCCCATTTTTCAGCACTCACATCTTCCTTTGCTAAATTGCCCCCCCCCCCATTAAAAAGCCTCTTACCCCATTGCTGTACCGCCTACCTATCTTTATAAAATCACTTTTATTGCAGCTGTCAATCGCAGCAGAATGTGCCCAGGGGCCGCGTCATAATGGCCGGAGCCCAGGCCGCGCGCTTATCTTCCTAACTGTCCATGCCCCCTTTCACCAAGACGGCCCGCCCAGTGTCTTCTGCTTGTCCTCCTGCTCAAGTGGCCAAATCCCGCACCTGTGCCGAGGATCCGGAAGTCCGCTCTGAACAGCCCTCCGATGCAGCGCTTGCAGGAGTATCGCTGTACGGGCCCGCGCCTGCGCACAGGATACCCCGATGCTTGTGCTAGTAATCGGCAAACCAGTGCGCAGGTGCGGACTGCCGGATCCTCTCCGCGCAGGCCTTACTGACTTATACAATTTCCCAAATTTCCAGAACCACTGCTCCAATAGTCCTGGTGGTCTTTGTTTTCCAGCTGTAGCAATGACGGCATGAGCACTTTTATGTAACTGCAGCAGCCAACCACTGGCTTCAGTAGTAACCTGGGTTGTTTATGTCAGTGCTGCAGCACTGGTCTCTCTACAGCGTAATGTACCCGACTACCTTACATGACGGCTGAGGTCAATGATTAGCTGCAGCGATCACATACAGTAGTTCATGACGTCAATGCTGCAGCTTGGAAACAAGGCTACCAGGACTACCAGAGCAGTGGTGCTGGAACGTTGGGGAATTAGTGCGTAAGTACGTCTTTTTTTGTTTTAATTTTAGAACATTCCTGGCCCTCTAAAATTTTGGGGTGGTCCAAGACAGCCCCTTTACCTAGTGATTCAGCATTTTTGTGATCAAGTCTGCTTAAAGGCCCTTCACTTGAACGTGATGAACAACTGCAATTACACTGCACCGCCATTACAATGCAGACGGCATGCAGGAGCACAGTGAAATAGCAAATGGGGGTTCTGTTCTAAGGATAGGTGCAGGTCCCAGAGGTGGGACCAGCACCTGTTAGACATTAGGGGCATATCCTAGCTATATGCCCCCAATGTCCAAGATGAGACAAACACTTTAAAGGAAATCTGTCACCAGTTTTTTGCTTTTCTCACTTTTAAATCTTAACAGCTCTAGCACATGCTAATGAGTCCCCATATTCATGAGCTCACGCCTCTCCCCGCCCACCTGCCTCTGATTGACAGAATTTTTTCCATATTAATCAGCGGCAGGTGGGCGGGGACAGCTAGGAGCTCATAAATATTCAGGATGGGAGCTATTCAAGACAACATTTTGTCAAAACGGCTCTTACCCCATTGATCCGGTAGAGGATCTCCAAACCGGAAGTAAACTGATCAGGTTCATTGTCAATGGGGACAAAACTGATCAGTATGTATCAGTTCAGTTGCAATTTGGGGGCCGGACACAAAAAAGCTGCAAGCAGCATTTGAGTCCGGTTTGCAAAACTGAACAAACCTGACCAGGCATGAAAATCAATGTAAGGGTACTTTCACACTAGCGTTAGAAGAATCCGGCAGGGAGTTCCGTTGCCGGAACTGCCGGATCTGGAAATCCGTATGCAGATGGACATCATTTGTTTCCAGATCCGGATCCGTATAACAAATGCATTGAAATACCGTATCCGTCTCTCCGGTGTCATCCGGAAAAACGGATCCGGTATTTATCTTTTTCACAGATTTAAAGGTCTGCGCATGCGCAGACCGGGAAGGCGGATCCATTTTTGCCGGAACACTTGGAACCGAACCTGGCATTAATATATTTCAATGGAAATTTATTCCGGATCCGGCATTCTGGAAAGTGTTCCGGAATTTTGGCCGGAGAAAATGCCGAAGCATGCTGCGGTATTTTCTCCGGACAAATACCGTAAAAGGGCCGGAACTGAAGACATCATGATGCATACTCAACGGATTGCTGTCCATTCAGAATGCATTGGGACAAAACTGATGCGTTTTTTTCCGGTACTGAGCCCCTAGGACGGAACTCAATACAGGAAAACTTTAACGCTCGTGTGAAAGTACTCTAAGGCTACTTTCACACTAGTGGCAGTCTTCTCTGGCAAGCTGTTCCGGAGGGGGAAGAGCCTGCCAGATCCGTGCTGCTGCTAGTGCATCGTGCCACTGTAAGTCCGCTGCGGCCACATTGATAGAGGCCAGCGGCACGGTGCACTAGCGGCAGAACGGATTTGGCAGACTCTTGTTTTTTTAGTTACAGAAAAAAAACGGATCAGGCGCCCATTGACTCAGGTTTGTTCAGTTTTGATTTATACAGCCGGATCCGGCCAAAACGGAGCCATCAGGATGTATTAAATAGAACGGATGCTTTTAATTCAGATTTTGAGATCCCCTGCCGGATGTGAAAGTAGCCTTAGTTAAGACACCATAAAACTGGTGACATATTCCCTTTAAAACATAATGGAACACAAATGTTATTAAGGGCATTTATCAAGGTGTTTACGCCACTATTGTATCATAAAAAGGTAGCAAATTATGCTGCACGCTGTATTTGAAGCATAATTTACAACTTTGTACTTCTCTTGCTACATTTATTGCCAAGTGGCAAGAAAAGTGTGTGGGGCTTACTAGGAGGGGGCATGGCTTTCCGCATCCCAATGGATTTACACTGCGCCAGAAAATAGCATAAATAATAGTTCAAATCTACACCTGCCAGTTCATAGCTGGTATAGACCTGAAAGTTTGGTGCATGGACTGCCTGGAAATATGCAAAATCTATTACAGAGGTTATCCCACAACTAATGTAAAAAATGATATAGTACATGACAACCAGTCTATGACAAATCTAGAAGCAGCCCTGTGCCTCACATGGATCCAGAGATCTCCCCATTCATTGCTCTGCTAGATTTATATCAAGCTGACAGCTCAGGGGGAGTGTCTTTTCTGCTGTAGCTCAGGGGGCGTGTCTCAGCTCTCCCTATCACAGCTCAGGAGGCAGTTGGAGAATAAAACTGAGCATGTGCGGCCATCTCAGTGAGCACAAAAAGAAACAAGAAAAACCAGCAGGTGGCGCTATACAGACAGTGTTGGACTGGGGTACCTAGGGTCCACCAGTAAAATTTATTTTGGCGGCCCACCGTACGGATACATTCAAATTTTATAAATATTTTAACAAGTTTTGTATATGTACATAGGCTGTTTGAGGTGTTGTACAGTGAATATATATATATGTAGTGCAGTAAGTCTACTGTGGTATGTGCTACTTGTGCTAGGTGCCCACCTTGCTCAGGGGCCCACCGGGGGATTCCCATGTACCCCTGTGGGCCAGTCCGAGCCTGTATACAGAGATACATTTTATTGAAAAACTCAGTGGCTATGCTAAATTTTTAATTACATGCAATTACAAAAGTATTCAGATCCAGGTACTGGTTTCAAACCTGTAGAATATTTTTGGTGGGACAACCCCTTTAAGAGACCTGTGCCTCTTAATAAATAAATTGCAATAATGCTTCGCTACACATCTTTGGATAAAGTGGTGAGTGGGGTGCAGAACTGTAAAAAGTTGCAAATTGTGAGCAAAAACATGCAACTTTCTTAAAGAGGTTGTCTGGCCATGAAGCTGACAACCCCGGGCAAAAAAAAAAACTGGATCAAATGAGTAAAAAATCACAAATCTTCTTTATTCCATATCAAATATTAAAAAACACACTGTCATTCTGATGCTTTTCGGTCAAAAGACCCTACTCATAGACTGACAAATGTGAACTGAGACAAACATTTATGTAGGAAAGACCCGCTGAAGCCAATTAATTAGTCACCACGTTTGGATCAATTCATCGTCAAGGTCTATACCTAAGCTGCTCAGCGGTCACAGCAGCGGGAACGGTACATGTGGTGACATATTGTACACATTGTTGTGAGTGCTGAGTGCAGTGACTGGACCAAGCTGCTCCCTGGGGGAACGTAGATAGGTGAGCTTGTCAGCTCCAAGGCAGGACAACCCCTTTATACCAGAAAACTATCGTACACAGTCAAATAAATTCTCCCTATATGTATACTATGCAATAAATGATGGCGATGAGTCCACAATCCACCAACTTGCTGATTGGAAATCTCTGCTATAAATGGTGAACATGAACAGTGATTGCAATCCCTTTCTGCGTGTAGTCCATACTAAGTACACATAAGCATATCCCTGCTAATAGTTGTAGTGGCTGGCTGCATGCAGAGATCTGGAAAATGATGTACAGTACAATGGAAATATAAAAATGAAGGATGCAGCATTTGATTAGACTGAATACCTACCTTTCCGTAAGCTGTTTTGAAGGATAAACTGATTTGTTGCCTCTGCTTGCTAGACCGGCTACCCAGGCACTCAATGATGGCCTTTTCATCAGTTCCTGTAACAGGACATACAAGTTTTCATTTACGGTAAATGAAAGTGCGCAGATATCTATATTTAAGTCTTCTAAGTAACAGTTTATCTGTAGCTTTTTTCAATAAACCTGATGTACGCTCTATTGCTGCCCACATAACTATTTTCCCCAACCGTCCCATACATATGCATGCTTGGCCATTAGGGACGCCCCAATGAGATAGTTGGTGGATCCTAATGAAATTGGACAACCATTTCTTAAGAGTATGGACACCTTAAACCAGGCCTGTCCAACTCGTCACTTGCAGATGCCACCGTGACCTTTAAAAGTCCGTTTGGTGCTGGCATTTGAGGGCGTAGACAGATCTGATCATGCACAGAAGTTTGTGCTTTACTGACAACACTCGATACTGTTCAGTACTTTTACATATGGCACCAAATTCTCCACTAGAATGGCTATAAATAGTGTTCAGTATGAGACATGCCACGCTATGTAGATGCTATTCGTATGCAGTCATATGCATGCCCCCATGTACGATCACTGGTTTAAAATGCCTTTTACCATTCTCAATTTTTAAGATTTCTTTTTTACAAAACACCTGCTTTAGTGCCAATTAAAAAAGGCAAAAACACAAAGAAACTAAAGTGGCCCTCCAGTCTAAATTTAAAATGTGACTATACAGGACACATGCCCCATCCACCAGCACTGATGGCACAGGTCCTATGTCCATTTCAGGGCAGTGGGGGGCATGTCTTACATGTTCCTACAGCAGTCTACATAAGGAAGTCTGAGATGATGGGGCCATCTGAAATGAATCCAACTGGGACCCAGAACAGCGGCAGCCCATGGGAGGGAACTGGAGGGCACCAGGTATGTGGACTATAGATGTCTCATATATAGTCAGATTTTAGGATTGACTAAAGAAAGCTTATGGAAATTAGAATGGGCACCTATGAGTATAAACCGCCTAGATGTATTACAAGTTCAAAGTAAAGACATAGGATGATATCCTCAAGAAACATTGGTAGCTGCAATTTGCCCCACGTTTCCTTACCAAATCCTTTCATGGCCTTTCTGAGAACTTCAGCGTCTCTGAGTGGATCAAAGTTTGGTGCATCAGTAATGGTACCTCGTTTCCTTGCCTGGATAGAAAAAAAGCAATTCACAAATTAACTTCAAACCACTTTAAGCCTATTGTGGTTTATAAAAGAGGAACTATATAATAGAGTAGCAAGATTTATACAAACGTGAGACTGCATGGAATAAAAACATTACCATTGCTGGAGGAATACTAGGTGTTCCTGAGGGTAGTGATGGATACTGCGGCATGGAGGGGTTCACTGCTGGAGCCTGAGGATAACCTGCCATTGGTTGCTGGCCAGGGAATGTCATTGGTGGCTGCCCTGGTGCTGGCATTGGTGGCTGCCCTGGTGCTGGCATTGGTGGCTGTCCCGGTGTCATCATTGGTGGCTGCCCTGGTGCCATCATTGGTGGCTGTCCTGGTGTTGGAAGTGGTTGTCCGGGAAGCTGGCCTGGGTATCCTGTATTAAACCCTTGCATCCCTGGTTGATGTCCACCCCCTAGAGAAGGGTACATACCAAAACCAGGCACTTGGGGTTGCTGTGGTGCCCCATACCCAGGTGCTTGTGGCGGTGGATACCCACCACTTGCTGGTGGATACACTGCTTGAGAAGGGTTCATTCCTCCATATGGAAAACCTGATCCTGTCTGTGACAAACAGATTAAGTTCAATCAATACAATTAAGAAAGTTAACTAGATATTCTATAAGGCCCCTTGCAGGCGAGCGTGTCCGGATTATGTCCGGATGCGTTTAGTGAAAACTGCGCGATTTCGCAAACAAAGTCAATCAGTTTTGTTTTTGCGATCGCGTTCAGTTTTTATCGTGCGGGTGCAATGCGATTTAATGCGTTTTGCACGCGCGTGATAAAAAACTGAATGTGTACAAACAACATCTCTTAGCAGCCATCTGTGAAAATTGCAGCCCCATTCACTTCTATGGGGCCAGCGTTGCCTGAAAATTGCAGAATATAGAACATGCTGTGCTTTTCACGCAATGCAAAAGTGATGCGTGAAAACCAGCGCTCACGTACACAGACCAATTTAAATGAATGGGTCCGGATTCCGTGCAGGCGCTATGCGTTCGCATCACGCATTGCACCCGCGCGGAATTCTCGCTTGTGTGAAAGGGGCCTAAGTCTTGTATAGGGATATATTTTTTCTCAATATCCTTTATCACAAAGTTCTGCAATCAACAGAAAATACTATCAATTCACATTTAGAGTTTCTTAATTATCTCACTAAGGCCTCATGCACACGGCCGTTGTTTGGGTCCGCGTCCGAGCCGCATATTTCGCGGCTCGGCCGCGGACCCATTCATTTCAATGGAGCCGCAAAAGATGCGGACAGCACTCCGTGTGCTGTCCGCATCCGTTGCTCCGTTCCGTGCGCCCGCAAAAAAAATAGAGCATGTCCTATTCTTGTCCGTTATGCGGACAAGAATAGGCATCTCTATAATGGGCCGCGTTCCGTTCCGCAAATTGCGGAACGGAACGCGGAGCAGCTTCCGTGTTTTGCGGATCCGCGGTTTGCGGACCGCAAAACACCCACGGCCGTGTGCATGAGGCCTAAGAAAGATACAATGCATACTGCATTGAGGAACTTAAGCTAGCCATATAAGTAAATTCACTAAAAGGATTTACACAGCCCGAGTGAGCAGGCAATTATCGGGAAGGAACCGTTCCTTGTAGATAATTGCCTGCTCGTCAGTGGCAATGAAGGGCTGCATTTACATGCAGTGATACCTGCAGTGTGGGGACTAGCGATGGCTACTGCTATCGCCTGTTCTCCTACAGATTCACTATTTCTGGGCAGACGATCGTTCACACAGCAAGATCTGCTGCCCAGAAATGATGATTTAATGTGCTGCATCAACAATTTATTCACCCGATGAATGAGCGTTTTGCTTGTTCATCAGGTAATTGGTGCTACATTCATAAGGGCCTATTATTGGGAATAAGCATTCATAACAAAGTTCTTTCCCTGTCAGAACTGCATCACATTGTCTGAGCTACTAACAGTTCTCCTGTATGCTGTTCCATAAAAGGGTGCGATAAATGGCACACTGCAGTCTGCAAAAGGTCATTCTGATGGCATTTTGCGGTAAAATATGCGACTTTTCCCGAAGTGGCAAGTAAAAGGGGCGTGGTGTGGACAGAGAAGCGGGGAAGCTGGTAGGCCCAGCTAATTTATAATTTTCCACGCCTAGTTTTGTCATGGAAAATGTCTTAAATCTACGCCAGCAAGTGAACTGGTGTAGATTTAAAGGGGTTGTCTCATGACAGACAATGGGGGCATATCGCTAGGATATGCCCCCATTGTCTTAAAGGTGTGGGTCCTACCGCTGGGACCCCCACCTATATCAAGAACGGAGCCCCGAAAGTGAAGGAGGGTGCACTGCGCAGCCGCCCTCCATTTATTTTCTATGGGGCCAGCGAAAATAGCCGAGCGCTGGCTTCGCTATTTCCGTCGAGCCCATAGAAGTGAATGGGAGCGGTGGCCGGTCATGCGCGGTGAGCTCCCATTCACTTCTACGGGGAGCCGGTTTGGTGATGGCCAGGCTGGAGTCTTCCAACCACCATATTGCCTCCTTTGCTGGCTTGATTCCTTTTTTCCATTATACAATGCTCATTTCCCAGGGTTTCTACCACCCTGCAATCCATCAGCGGTGGCCATGCTTGACACTACAGGAAAAAGTGCCCGCCTCTCTGGTGGCTGGGACCACGGGAGTGCGCATAGTCCAGCAATTTTTTCTATACTGTGCAAGCACGGCCACCGCTGCTGGATTGCGGGTTAGTAGTAACTAGGGTGGAGTGAATCGGGTTCGAATTGCTGTGTCCGAACCATATTTTTAAAAAAACTACGTTAATAATACGAGCTCCGCCCTACTGTAAATTGTATGTCCGTGGAGGTGTTTCCGAAGTTTCTGAAAATCTCGCCTCTATCACGTGTCAGTTTGTTTAATCGCAAAAATTAATCAAAATACGAAGCTGAACTTCACTTTGTTAACCCCTTAGTGACCACCCATAAGCCTTTTTACGACAGTCACTAAGGGACCTTAGGCTGGGCTGCCGCCTTTTTACGGCGGCCTAGTCTAAGCGCTGCACAGGTCCCCCGTGTAGCGGGGACCCAGCTGTCACGAGAGCCAGGGCCCTGCTCTAACAGCCCCGACCGGCAGGAGTGCCGATTCGGGCTGTTTAACCCTTTCCATGCCATGAGCAATGGCGCCCACCGCATGTAAAGCGGTGACAGAGGGAGCGGACTCCAACTGTCTCCCATCGGCAGCCCGCAAATGCGATTGCGGGCTGCCGATGTGTGTGAAGACTACCTGGCTTCCAATGTAGGCCCCGGTCCTTCCTGTAGTAAGATCCAGCAGGCTGCGCCTCTCTGGCGCAGACTGCTGGTCAATGTTAGAATAGTATTACCATTAAAATGCAGTGCACTATATGGATAATGCACTGTATTTTAAAAGCAATCAAAATACTGTCTGCTATAGTCCCCCGGTGGGACTATTCAGTGGTAAAAAAAAAAAGACAAAAAAACCAAATTTTTATTAATTAAAAATTTTCCATAAAAAAAAATCAGCTTTTTTTCCCATTAAAAATACGCTTTTCAATGAAAAAAAGTTAAAAGTTAAATTTATCCTTAATGGCCAAAAAAAAAACGTAATAACAAGTGATCAAAAAGCGCCATTTACTCCAAAATGATACAAATGAAAAATACAAGTCATCCTGCAAAAATCAAGCCCTCACACAACTCCATAAAAAATAAAATAAGAAAAGGGGGTTTTATTGCAAAAAAGTAGTAAAACATAAAAAAAAACTATATGTATTTGGTATCACTGTAATTGTACTGACCCAGAGAACAGAGAAGATATTATGTTATTTATAAATGGACGCTGTAAAATTTATAACATAAAAACCCAGTGGCAGTATTGCTTTTTTTCCCCCCATCTCCCTCCCAGAAAGAGTTAACAAAAGTTAATCAGAAAGTTATGTGTACCCCATTAAAAACTACAACTTGTCCAGCAAAAAACAAGCCCTCAAAGCTATATAGACGGAAAAATAAAAAAGAAGGTTATAGCTCTTGGAGCGATGAAAAAAGGAAGAAAAACTTGGTCATAAAGGCCCAAACAGGCTTGGTCACTAAGGGGTTAATAAGGCACAAAGCCAAGTTCTGCTTAGTATTTTGACACAGTAACCTGATACGTAAAAGAAGCGAAATGAAGTAAGTCTCGTGATATTTGCAAAACTTCGGAAAGACCTTCTCGGAGGACATAGATTTTACAGTAAGACGGAGACTATATTCTTAAAGAAGTTTTTAAACAAATTGGTTTTGGATACAACAATCCGAACCTGATTCGCTCAATCCTAGCCGTAACCATGGAAATGAGCAGTGTATAATGTGATGGAAAAGTTTAACTTGCCAGCAAAAGAATCAATATGGACAATCACAGTACATTAGTGAGTGCCTTGTAATAACTTTCTCTACATGATTAATGCCATTTACTGAAGTGACACAAATCCTTTAATTCCACCAATGGCAGTTTTCTTTATTTTTACATTTCTGACCGCACTCACCATGTATTGCTGTGGATTATACTGTTGAGAGAAGCCTGCCTGCATATCCAACCCGATGGGAGGTGGGTTACTGGGTGCACCCCATGGGTTACTGCCTGTAGTAGAAAAACAAACAAAAAAGCCAACATTTACCCAAGATACATTTTACCACAAATATTCTAAGGCAAAAAAAAATAAAATCGGAAATTAATCCCTTAGGATACAGACAAAATATAAAAAGTTTTAGGTTAATACATAAAAGAAATAAGTAAAAAATTATATAATATGATTCTGAACCTTTATGGAGTCAACGATCAATGTAGGTAAATGCCAGGTACAGTAAAGTTTAAAGCGGTACTACCCTCACTGACAAAAACCATAGCGCATCCAGACAGTGATGTCAGACTACTAGAACACTGCATGCGGTTATGTAAAGGATTTCAGGTGTGGTCTGGTTATGCCACAAGATGGCACAAAACGCCTTCCTCCGCTGCTCTATCCAAAGATTCTCCTTGGCCACTTGTGGGTAGTGCACCTCTTGGTGAGAGATCGCTGACTGCTGGACAGTGGACAGAGGGGGCACATCATTGTCCTGTAAGAAGCAGGCTGGTGCCTTCAGCTAATTGCCCACTATCTAGGCTGTTCTGACCTAGCTGCTAGGAGGTGTTGGGAGCAGTGGTTACATGAATAGGCTCCGGACGCCCCAGACAGACAGAGAAGGCAGACAAGCCACAAGCAGCTACCATAGTTTCATGGTGCCACCTGTGTCTGGATGGTGAACATTCATTACACACCCCTGTCTCTGCCCGGGCCAATTCCTGGCAATCAGCAGAAAGAAATGTGGTATCATGGTGGCAATTACATGTCCTGCCATTGACTTTCAGCCATCGTCTCCGTCATTTGCAGTGATGTTGTGAACAGAATCCAGGTTCTGTTTGGAATCCAAGAATTGTCGAGTTCAACTATGGAGGCCCTGTGGTGATTGCTTCAATCCTGACGTGACTCACTGCGCCAACTGCTGGTGTGATGATCTGGGGAGCTATCACATAGTAGTCGTCACCTCTAGCAGTGATACAAGGGACATTAACAGCTAAGCCATATTTACAGGACATCCTGGGGCCACATGTGCTGCCTCTCATGGCAGGACTTCCAGCTGGCATTTTTCAGCAGGATAATTTTTGCCCACACACAGCACAGGTTTCCCAGGAAGGTCTCCACTAGATTATTCCAACACTTCCTTGGCCTGCCCAATCAAGCATTTATGGGCCCAGCTAGGACACGAGCTTCGGCAACTTACCAGTGTGCAGGATCGACAGAGCCAGCTACAACATCTGTAGGCAAAGGTGCTGCAATATATACAGAAGCTGTATGCCTCCATGACCAGCCGTATCTCATCTTGTATCCAGGCTAGAGCCCAACAGGGCACTAGAGCCTCCTTTCAATTGTACAGTTTTCCCAATAAAAACTTATCCTTTCACTAATAATTATTTCATCATTACATTCACAGATAGAAAGTTTCAGTTGATTCTATCAACTCCTTCTTGGGCGTTATGTTTTTGTCAATGAGTGTAATTTGACATAATTTGATATACGTCAGACCGTAGATATACAAAAGTTTGGATTTCTTACTTGCAGGAATAGGGGGAAATCCGCCCATTGGAGGATAACCGGGATAACTCATTGTTCACACGGTTTTTGTGCACCTGAAATGAGAGGTTGTGGGTTAAATGTCAATTCTGCATCTGCATGCATTTAGGCTGGGTCCACATGAGGTGTAATTCTTCGCGGTGGATCTCGCCACCCTATTCAGACAATTCACTGAAGTCTCAGATTTCAGACTATTCATTCACTCACATCTCTGCAACATAATGGCTCTGCCACATGTGAATACCCCCCACGTTCGGATTTGTAACTCAGAATCCTGTGGATATGCCATAAATGTCTGACAGATGAGGGTCTGGACCTACATCTATGTTGAGAATGACAACATTCCCCTAACGCCACATGCACAGCCACCTCTCATGCGAATAAGACCAATGTCTGAGGTGGAAATGCAGTGCAACAACATTTACGGTATTTACAGGGAATATTCTGCATATATGGAACAATCACCAGTAAATCGAGTAGCAATTTTGCTCAACTGAAGCAGTAGTTTTAATACATTTTGCATAAATCAGTATAACAAACATAAGAAACTTTATAATATATCTTATCACAGAAAAATGCCTGTTTCTCCCCTTACTGTCTGCCCCCTGAGCTTACCATTTACCACACATTTCCCACACAGGCAGGGACAGTATGGATCAACAGGGATAGTATCCCATTGCCTACAAGTGGATTTGCACCAGTCGTTTCCCGTGTCCCCCGGGATAGTTTTAATACATTTTGCATAAATCAGTATAACAAACATAAGACACTTTATAATATATCTTATCACAGAAAAATGCCTGTTTCTCCCCTTACTGTCTGCCCCCTGAGCTTACCATTTACCCCACATTCACATATAATTAGTCTTGAGAGACTGATAGATAAGGTTATATACTGCACCTATGGAGTGTGGGCAGCGAGGAGGAGTTGTCTGCTGGAGTGAGACTGGGCCACGCTGCTCCTGGCTCCACTAAATATTCTAAACCCAGTACTAGATTCACAACTACGGATTTGGGAGAAATACCGCAGCACTCGACGTCTTCAATGCAATTCCTAATTTTTTCACCAGGAATGTGATGTTGTTTCAACTACAATGAGTCTTTTTCAAGCAGAGTCACCCTACAGAAAGTGTCCCCTGATGAACCGATTTATTGTATATAGGGGAAACGCATCGGGACGCACTGTAATTTAGAGACATCACGTTATATGGGGAAATTGTCTTATTATACATAGGCAGCATCAAATATGGGAGTTTGTCTGGATAGGTAGGGATTTTTAGGAGAGGGAACAGCCACCGATAAGTGGGGCCGCCCCTTTCGGGGCGATTACTCCGTTTTTAGGCAGGGACAGTATGGATCAACAGGGATAGTATACCAAGTATTTATTGTTTTGCGGGAATATTTTTAGTCATCATTATTAAAAGTGACGTTTAAGGGTAAATAGTTTGTTCAGTGACACTCCTCCATATACCTGCCCAGTTGTGATAGAGTCACGCTGCTTGAAAAAGTCTCATTTTAGTCGAAACTTCGCATCCTTGGTGAATAAATTAGGGATTGCATTGAAGACATCGAGTGCTGCGGTATTTCTCCCAAATCCTTGATTACCAGGGGCCTGCTGGGCTAAGGCCTAACACTGCTGGCACCGCCAGTTCATGGACTGTCCAATTTGGACCTAACTGTAATGCTGCTTAATTTTACATTCACAACTACACGGCTGACTAGTCATGTAAAATGTCCCCCATGCTGCCGCTGCTTATGGGGGGGTGCCACATAAAGATAAGGCAAGCAGGATCTCCTGTTGTCTGATATGTGCTGCGCATAAGAGACATTGTAGACATCGCAGCTAGCAATCCCACTCATTCCTATGAAATCACAGCTACTCTGCCGCGGCAGCTCTCGACGCATAGCCCTAGATTTACCTTAGAGAAGACTGACAAATGCTGAATGATACAGAGATATTCCCTAATATACACACACCGCGGCATGCTATAAAAGGCCCCTGAAGCACCAGGTATGGTTCCAGTTTGTTGAGCTTATGATAAATGGCCATTTATTGCTCTGCTGCCATACATAATGCAGACATGTTAGTCAGAAGACTAGTATGGGAGGGTTTCCCTCAGGTATTCAGTGGTGGTTGACAACTACCAGAGGCATATACGATTATACCGCATCCTATCAATCACTGTGAGGGGGGCAGGAATAGCCTTCCACTCATGGCTACACCAGGCTCCTAATTATTTACCAACCATCACATTATTTTGTGCAGTTTTGGCCAATATGAGAACAGACCTGTCCCCTGTAATATGTGGCTTTTACATAGGATAACATCTTCAGGTGCCAAGGGTGCAAACTTACCATCCATGATGATATTTCATGTTTAAAGCTGGACATTCACATAACATATCTGTGAGCCAAAATCTCATTCAACCAAAACGCCCCAGACTACTCCATAAAACGAGATTAGCCGAGTATGCATGCTTAGAGGCCAGATCTCCCTAAGGAACTAGGATCAGTCATGTTAAAATCCAAGGTTGCCCAATCCTTCCATCCCTAGTTTACAAAACACAGGACGATCGTGACCGGCCTTCCTTCACATACCGTGCGGCTCATGTAATCCATTTGCATAGTTTGACCTAGTTTACCACCGTCAGACTCCCTAAGGAAGAGCAGCTGGACAACAAGTAGCTGGGTCCACGCTCTGGACTACCTCCAGCATGGTCATCTCCATCCTAGAAGAGTTGGTGGCAATCGTATCATTTGTGTCCTGTACTGCAGGAGAACATGGCCATGGAAATAGTGTGGAAGAAAACAAGTACAGGAATCGGAGGAACTAATACAGCGACAACTCCCGTTCTCGCCTGCAACCTGATGTCCAATACACAAGATAAGTGCATGCATTATATGATTTTGGTTCATGTGAAACACGGAACGTTTGCTCATTCTCACATGATACCTCTGGGCAGTGTGTACAAAGCAATAAAACTAATTACAGATTATCTCTAAGTAATCCTCGGCTTTCCTGCTACACACAGCACTGAGGAGAGCCCATGGGTCCTGGCATCAGGCTTGGTATGGGGAAGTAGTGGGCATCGTATGTGAAGGCTATCTCAGAGATAGGGAGTGAGGTCAGTGGGGCACATTTACACGCCCGTCTTTGTTTCCACATGCGCAGCTAGAGGATTAGACTAATCACTTCCATCAACCAGATCCCTTTATACTGCACAGAGACATTTTACAACATATGAGAAAATATTTTTGCAATCAATGAGTCATATTTTCCAATGGTCGAGTTTCACTGAAATACCTGCGCCGTTACTACACGAGGTCACAGTTACTGCTTATGGGAAGCAGATTATGAAAGCTGCATAATAGTGTCCTATCTGCCATGTGCACATTGGGGAGGCGTGACTATGCAGAAAATGAGCAATGTCTGCTGCATACGTACGGGGAGGGGGAGTAGGTAGCATTTACCGAGCGCTGGCCAGGGCACAGCTTCCTGGAGACGTTCCTAACAGCGCACATTACAGATAGAGGAGGGTGGACTGAACAGGACCTGTGCGCTTACGTCACTCAGGGAGTGTCTGCTAGGAAAATAGCTCCAGCAGCTGCCGCCCCACCCAGACGATCCTAGCAAACACTTCAGGACTGCCTGCCTGGTAACCAGCACTACACTCCATGCTCTGCCTGAATCCACTACTGCTAGTGTCTCATTCGGAGACACTAAGGCTAGGACTACACGACGACATTTGTTGCACGACAATTTTTATAATGATAGTCTATGGTGTCGCACTGCGACAGTCGCAGAAAAGTCCATTTTGAATGGATTTTTTGCGACTGTCGTGTCGCAGCATGTCACACCATAGACTCTATGGTGTGACATTGCGACATGTGAAATAGACTTTTCTGCGACTGTCGCAGTCGCAGCATGTCGCAGTTCGACACCGTAGACTATCATTATAAAAATTGTCGCGCGACAAAATGTTGCAGTGGAGCTGTGCCCTATGTGTCGCGCGACACATGTCGTCGTGTAGATCTAGCCTAAAGGCCCTGTTTCCACTGGCTGAGCATCGGGCATATCACTGCTAACACGCATTAGCAGTTATCTGCCGGTGTAAAGCTGCCGAGCCAACCGCTAAATCATTGTTTGCCAGCAGCACATCGTTCTGTCTAAAAGTCCCTTTAGCCGGGACAATTCAGCAGGCGACTATCGGGAAGGAACCGTTTCTTCCCAGCAAGCGCCTGCTCATCAGTGGAAAGCAATGGCATTAGTGATCACTCGTCCTCGTACTGTGGAGGAGATCGTTGCATGTAAATGCAGCAATCTCCTTCACTGACGAGCAGGCGATTGCCGGGAAGCAGTGTAAAGGGGCCTTACGGTAGTCAAGCAGGTTGTACACTGTCACCATAGGATTTGTTAGCATTTCCTTTTTTCTACATTTAGCGCTTACCAGCGCATAAGTCATAAGTATCCATAGGCCACCATTCACTTGACGGAGGCCAAAGGAGTGTTCTTTTGCCTTCAGTCAGACTTCTATGCACTGACTTTTTAATATGTGGTAAAGTGTGGTCTGCTGATCTTTTTTACCAGAAAATAAGGTACACTGCCCTGTACATGGGAGTCCATGTTTGGTGCATACGCTGGAAAACTCTCACACAAAGAGAAAACACACAGCGCAGAGCATACGGCTGTCAGCTACAGTAATCGGCATGTCTTTTTCCTAAACCAGCCTTCCTCACCCTTGGCAACAGGTTGAAACAAATTGTGCCGTTACGTTGTGTTGCTGGTTGCTTTGAAACTTGCAATATTCACACTGAAAAGTATGGTAAAGGTTTACAATGCATGTATTATTGAGGAAGAATAGCACAAACAGTGTAACTTGGTTGGGCCTCTTTCACACCTGTTGCCGGGTGGCAGGTCCGACAGACAATGCCAGGAATCACTCGGACAAAAAACACTGAACGCAGTGGTTTTAGATCGGCTGATTGTCGGCATATTTGCCATAACCCTTTATAGTCAATAGGGTCCAACGGGAAGGCAGTAGCATCCAGCCTTGCCGGATCGGGAATGAACTGCCATATATACATTATTAATGTTTACCACCACCAATTCAATCGAATAACCCAACTTGCCCATAACGGCTGAAGTTTCATGATATTCTGGAACAGTGTGACTATGTTAGGGTGCTTTCACACTGGCGTTTTTACTTTCCGGCGTAGAGATCCGTCGTCGGGTCTCTGCGCCGGAAACAAAATGATCAGGATTATCCCCATGCATTCTGAATGGAGAGAAATCCGTTCAGGATGCATCAGGATGTCTTCCGTTCAGTATTGTAACGTTTTTTGGACGTTGACTAAACCGCAGCATGCTGCGGATTTGTCTCCGTCCAAAAATCCGGAAGACTTGCCGTAACGCCGGATCCGGAATTAATGCCCGGATCTGTCGTTAAGCTCTACGCATGCGCAGCAGCAGTTCAGATCGGGGCCCCGGTGTAAGCTGGGGCTCCGATCGGTTACCATAGCAGCCAGGACGCTACTGAAGTCCTGGCTGCCATGGTAAGTACTCCGCAGCATTGATCTATGCGCCGCGGGGACCTGTGACGTTGTGAAGGAGCGCCCGGCGGCCGCAGCGCAGGTAAGTACACTGCTGTACCATGGCAGCAAGGACTTCAGTAGCGTCCTGGCTTCCATGGTAACCTGAAAGCATTTCGAAGACTGATCAGGATCCTGATCAGTCTTCAAATGCTTTCAGGCGACTTGAATTTGATCCCGTGCTGAGACACGCCCCCTGCATTGATCACATGACGGTGACGTCACCCCAGGTCCTTCGGCTTTTTCAAAGTTCGGGTTCGTGGAAGCCGCCCCTTATGGATTCCATATGCTGGGATAGTCCGCGGTAGTGGAATCCATAACGGGATGCGGCGATTACCACAACCCGAACGCTGAACTATTTTTTAAAGTTCGCTCATCTCTAATCTTCACATATAGATCACTCGCTCTGTTTCTCCAACTTTGTGGCAACAGTTTAGGCACCGCAAGACCTTCTCATTAACCCTAGGTACACACCTAAGCGTTTTACAGCGCGTTCAAACGCGCTGTAAAACGCACAACATGTGAAAAGCTATGCTTCCCTATGGGGATGGTTCACATTTGGGCGTTTTACAGCGCGTTTGAACGCGCTGGAAAACGCCTAACGCTGTCGCTTCTACTTGAGCTTCTTTAGGGCGGTTTTGCGCGCGTTTCCGTCCATAGGATTGTATTAGAACGCGCAAAGATGAAGAAATGCGCGTTTTCTGTTCCAAAAACGTCGCCGGGTCGTTCTCCGACGACGCATCCGCAAGAGCAACACTCCACACACCATTGCTGCCACTTGCGTTTGTCTCCTAAACTCCATAGAAATCCACCAAATTAACCACACCAAACTCCAACAGTACAACACTCTCAAACACACCTAATCAATAAAAATCTCAATTTGGCAAAAATTCAACACCTTTTATATAGGTAGGCCTGCATTTTTAGTGGATCTTGCACCTGTCAATCACAAAAACGCGCGAAAAACGTGCGTTCATTAATGACAAAAACGCGCATACAATCGCGCGTTTGTCACACGTAAAAACGCTTGAAAAAACGCACGCCTGCAAAACACTTAGGTGTGTTCCCAGCCTAAATGTCAGTGTCTGACCTCACAAATGCTCCTTTGTGGTAATTGGAAAAGTTTCTCACAGACGCACTCCAAAATGCTGTGTAAAGTCTTCCTAGAAGAGTGGAAGCGGTTAACGCCACCTTCATATAACTAGAATGGGAAGCCAACCAGCTCATCAAGGTGTGACGGTCAGGTCTCATACTCTTGGCCATATAGTGTACATCTATACCGGACTTCCTGTCCACACATAAGCCATTTGGAGAGTCAGAGTGTTGATCACATACAGCTGACGATCAGAAGGGAGCGGATAACTCACAACTACAACTGCAATTTACATTATGTATCTTTCTAATAAGCTAGAGATTAACATTTTTGTTAGAGTGCTTCTTTATTAAGTTTGCATGTTTTCCCCATATTTGTAAGGGTTTCGCACAGGCACTATGGCTTCCTCTAACTAACAAAAAAAACACTATAAAATTGCCACATGTGCTTGAGACGGCAAGTCAGATGCCTAGCGAATCACATTAAAGGGGTTGTACACCCCTGGTGACATTTTACAGACCCCCAGTGGTAATCATACTTACCTGATCCCCACCGCTAGGTTCTGGGCTCCAGCTTTGCAGGCCCAAGGCCATTAGAAGAAGCCATTTTGATTCTTACGATCAGAACCATTAACACTGTCTCATCTTCCTATGCCCCAAACACTAGGAGCACAATGGCCCAGATTTACTGACCCCATAGGTGGCATAAGCTTAGACAGGCTGCGTAGACTGCTCCCCGTTTATCTCAGGTCACGCATCTTGGAAAAAAAAGTGTACAAACCTTGATCCAGTTTGCGTCATTTTTAAGAGAGATTTGGCGCAAATACATTAGTAAACCTGGGGCGATGTGTGCTGGGAACTGTTGCACCATATCTTAAAGGGTTGTTCAGTTTTAGGACTTTTTTAACTGTCAATTAGAGTTGAGCGAACTTGTGTTTTAAGTTCGGCGTCCAAAGTTCGGGTTATCCAAGCATCCCGTTATGGATTCCGCTACCACGGACCATAACGGCATTTTGAACACAGGGTGAAAGACCTGGGGTGACGTCACTGTCATGTGATCAGTGCAGGGGGCGTGGCTCAGTACTGGATTGGATAAGAGCTCGTAGGCTACCACCCCTTATCTAATCCAGTACTGAGCCACGCCCCCTGCACTGATCACATGACGGTGACGTCACCCCAGGTCCTCCGTGTTGTCTAAGGTTTGGGTTCATTGAAGAATCCCCTTATGGATTCCAAATGCCGTTATGGTCCGTGGTAGCGGAATCCATAACGGGATGCTTGGATACGCCGAACTTAAAACACAAGTTCGCTCAACTCTACTGTCAACCTCAGCCTGCTGAATACAGCATACTCCCCCGCTGTCCGCTTCTCAATTCCAGCTTTATATACAGACTATATATGTCTTACTTTCTACGGTTATTTACGAACCTCTCAGGACTACCTATGGTCCCCATACGTCACCGTTAGATCCTTGCACAATAGAAAGGGATTGTGTAAGACATCGTAGAATGAGGACATCCTCCGGTGTGAAGGCAGCTTCATGCTTGTGATAACTGGACCCCACCAACTCCTTCAGCTATGTGCAGTCACCTGGCCAGTACCCCACAGGAAAATAGCCATCAGGAACTAGAATAATGCCGCCTCTGTCAGGACCGAGCCCGCCGTGCTATGTTTAAGGGATTGCACAAAAAGGTACATTAAAAAATACCTTTTGGCAGAAGTACTACTTTCCTCCCACACAGGAAAATCCTCCCGTGAGGTCACAATGCCACCCTTTTATGCTCCTGGCTCTGGAAACACACCATCTGCATTAGAAGCAATAAAAAGCCGGCCGCACGGTATTAACCTGTGCACTGCCAGCTGCAGCGATAACAGGTAACGCAAGCAACAACCTTTGTAAAACTGCCTGAAGGATTGCCTCAGACGACTATAACATGTATGGGCAGTTCCTGTAATTCCTGCCCGAATCTCATCTGACCGCAGGACGTAAAAAGGTTGGTCATATCTCTACAGTCTCAGAAGACTTGTCCCTTGGCGGCCGGACCGCAGATGGATCTTATTACAGTGAATGGGGATCCGGCGATGCGCAGTGGTATCCGGCTATGCCGGATACGGTAAACTCCGGCAGCTTGGAACAGACTGCTAGAGACAAACTGCAGATGTGAACCGAGAATCAAAGGGATTGTTCTGTTAGGACAATTCTCCCCTCCTTGTCTCCCCCAACATCTGCTATCAGGGAGTCGGGAGGCTCTCCATACACATTAGGCTACCTTCACACTCGCGTTTTGTGCGGATCTGTCATGGACGGATCCATCCAGAAAATACGACCGTCTGCATCCATTCAGAACGGATCTGTTTGTTTTATCTTTAACATAGCCAAGACGTCTGGAACACCACTGAAAGTCAATGGGGGACGAATCTGTTTTCTATTGTGCCAAATTGTGTCATTGAAAACGGATCTGTCCCTATTGACTTACATTGTGTGCCAGGACGGATCCGTTTGGCTCAGTTTCATCAGACGGACACCAGTGTTTTGGTGTCGGTCTCCAAAGCGGAATGGAGGCTGAACTGATGCATTCTGAGCGGATCCTTTTCCAGTCAGAATGCATTAGAACGCTTATGAGAGCCCTGAACGGATCTAACAAACGGAAAGCCAAAACGCCAGTGTGAAAGTAGCCTAAGCCAGTTTCCTTTGCATCAGTTTTGATAAATCTCCCCCTTTATGTGTTACACCCATTTATCCAAATTGTCTAGAAAAGGGGGCATGGATTTCCCAAAGCACGAGGTATATGAATGGCGTGCCTCATCCTGAGAAAGCCAGAGACAAGCGTCTCACTTCTTTAAAATGTGCCAAATCCATCGCTGTGATAAACATCTGACTGCTTCCTCAAAGGCTCCGCCGCGTAAGTGGGAGACCATCACCCTCCCCAATCTCATGTTCAGGGAAAAGTTCAGCCATGTTGCCCCAGCAGTGAACTAGATCTATGTACATTCCCCAAATACTTACCGTACGTACATTATATGCATGCCAAAAATACGTTATACATAGACCCACAATATCCACTGTACATACGTTATACATAGACCCAAAATATCTACTGTACATACGTTATACATAGACCCACAATATCCACTGTACATACGTTATACATAGACCCACAATATCCACTGTACATACGTTATATATAGACCCAAAATATCTACTGTACATACGTTATACATAGACCCAAAATATCTACTGTACATACGTTATACATAGACCCACAATATCCACTGTACATACGTTATACATAGACCCAAAATATCTACTGTACATACGTTATACATAGACCCAAAATATCTACTGTACATACGTTATACATAGACCCAAAATATCTACTGTACATACGTTATACATAGACCCACAATATCCACTGTACATACGTTATACATAGACCCACAATATCTACTGTACATACGTTATTACATAGACCCACAATATCCACTGTACATACGTTATACATAGACCCAAAATATCTACTGTACATACGTTATACATAGACCCACAATATCTACTGTACATACGTTATACATAGACCCACAATATCCACTGTACATACGTTATACATAGACCCACAATATCCACTGTACATACGTTATACATAGACCCAAAATATCTACTGTACATACGTTATACATAGACCCACAATATCCACTGTACATACGTTATACATAGACCCACAATATCCACTGTACATACGTTATACATAGACCCACAATATCTACTGTACATACGTTATACATAGACCCAAAATATCTACTGTACATACGTTATACATAGACCCACAATATCTACTGTACATACGTTATACATAGACCCACAATATCCACTGTACATACGTTATACATAGACCCACAATATCCACTGTACATACGTTATACATAGACCCAAAATATCTACTGTACATACGTTATACATAGACCCACAATATCCACTGTACATACGTTATACATAGACCCACAATATCTACTGTACATACGTTATACATAGACCCAAAATGTCATATATAGACCCCAAATATCTACTGTACATAAGTTATATGTTCTCATAATACTTCTAGAACTGGAATCATCCCATTATTGGAGCAGGTCGGTCCGGTAGCCATTGTCCCCGCGTACATTACTGCTGTACATGAAGTGACAGATACAGCGCACACATATATGTTCCACAATACTGACAGGAGGGGCCACGACTGACAACCGCCATCCATTTGTCATGTAGCTTTTGGGATATTAAAGACCCTAATGTTAAAAGTATAGGGGTGTGAGCAATACGTTATGTATATATCTGTATGCTGGAGGACTGGGTGCCCCTCAGGGTGAGGATTCCTCAGCTAGTCAGAGGGTCAGGAGAGGAGTCCACATACACTCCCTGACCACTGCCCGTCATCTGCCAGATTTATGGACCCCGGCCACTGCCTGTCATATGCCAGATTTATGGACCCCGGCCACTGCCTGTCATATGCCAACTTCATGGACCCTGGCCACTGCCTGTCATCTGCCAACTTCATGGACCCCGGCCACTGCCTGTCATCTGCCAGATTTATGGATCCCGGCCACTGCCTGTCATATGCCAGATTTATGGACCCCGGCCACTGCCTGTCATATGCCAGATTTATGGACCCCGGCCACTGCCCGTCAGTTTCTGCCTGGCCCCTGTGACGGACCTCATACGGTAGCTGTGTCTATGGCCTTCCGCTATTTGTGAGGAGCTGGGCTGCTAGAAGAGGGCAGAGCCAGTCCCACGGCCACGACCTGCCGGTGCCCTGCTGGGGGGCAGCCGCAATACCAGCGCCCTGTGTGTGAACTGGATCAGCAGATAGTAAGTCCCGGTCATGGCCACTTACCTACAGACTCCTGGGACCGTCTCCAGCTAGGACTCAGCAGAAGGAAGTCTGTCAGAGGAGGAGACGGGGCCCGCCCAGAAGAAGGAGCGCGGACATGACACTGCTGAGGGAGGGCTGCGCCGCCTCCACTGGAAACTCTGACTCCGCTCAAGTCGGCTTCCTCCTCGTCCAGTTCTTATTCGGGCTCAAGCGGCTTTCTTGTTCCTCCAGTTTCTTATTCAAATACTCGACGCAAAAAATGTGAACAAATCCATTAACCCTTTCCTGGCGAGTTTTTGAGTCTTTTTTTTCCTCCCTGCCTTCTCAGAGCCATAATATTTTTTTTATTTTTTCCGCTCACATAGCCATATAAGGACTAGTTTTTTTTGCGGGACGAGTTGTACTTTCTAATGGCAGCATATATAATTGCACACCATGTAGCGGGGATCTGGAAAAAAATTCCAAATGGGGTGGGATTGGAAAAAAAGTCTCAATTCTGCCCCAGTTTTTTGGGTTTTGTTTTTACAGTGTTCCCCATGCTGTAAAACGGACCTGTGCCTGTCATTCTGTGGGTCAGTCCAATTACAGCAATACCAAATACATATCGTTTTTTTTATGCTTTACTTCTTTTGTGGAATAAAAACCTTTTCTTAAGGCTACATTCACACGAACGTATTTTTTTCCCGCATATCCGTTCCGTAGCCCCGCAAAAAAAATAGAACATGTCCTAATCCTGTCCATTTTGCAGACAAGGTTAGGCATTATTACAATGGATCCGCAAAAAAACAAACGGATGCCATACAGACGTCATCCGTTTCTTTTGCGGGCGGCAAAACATATACGGTTGTGTGAATGTAGCCTTAGGCTACATGCACACGACCGTATGTGTTTTGCAGTCCGCAAATTGCGGATTTGCAAAAAAAAAAGGATGACATCCGTATGCCATCTGTTTTTTTTTTTTGTGGATCCATTGTAACAATGCCTAAAATGGACAAGAATAGGACATGTTCTATTTTTTTTCTTTGCGGGGCTACGGAACGGACATACTGATGCGGACAGCATATGGTGGGCTGTCCGCATTTTTTGCGATCCATTTAAATGAAGGGGTCTGCATCCTATCCGCAAAAAAAACGGAACGGACTCAACAAACACAGAAAAACAACGTTCGTGTGCGTGTAGCCTTAGGCCTCTTGCACACGAACATTTGTTTTGCGAGTGTGCGGGACGTTTTTTTATGTTCCGTATACGGTCCGTATACGGACCCTTTCATTTCAATGGGTCCGCAAAAAAAACGGAAGTGTTTCCGTGTGCATTCCGTTTCCGTATTTCCGTTTTTCCATTCCGTTAAAAGATAGAACTTGTCCTATTCTTGTCCGCATCACGGACTATTAGGGGCCAGATGTTCCGTTCCGCAAAAAACAGAATGTACACGGATGTCATCCGTTTTTTTTTCCGGATCCGTTTTTTGCACACCGCAAAACCATACGTTCGTGTGCAATAAGCCTTAAAAGAAGGAAATGTTTTTTTTTCTTTATTATTCTTTCTGCGGAGCTGTGTGAGAGCTTGATTTTTGCAGGAAAGCTTTAGTTTTATTTGGCATCATTTTGGGGTACCTAACACTTTTTGATCGTTTTTTATTTATTTTTTGTGTCGATTAAGCAAAAAAGTTTAGTTTTTTATAGCGTACACCGTGTGAGATAAATTACATGACAATGGCATAGTACAGGTCATTACGGACGTGGCGATACCAAACGTGGAGATTTTATTTATGACATTTTTTTGATTGAAAAGGATTTTGTCAAGGGAAAAAAAAACATTTTTATTTAACATATTTTTTTACCTTTTTTAACCATTTAATTGTCCCACAAGGGGACTATAATACGTGATCTTGTGATCGCTTCTAAAATACATTGCACTATTCCTGTAGTGCATTGTATTTTAGGGACCATTCACACGACTGTATTTTATTTTCCACATCCGTTCCGCATTTTTGCAGATCAGAGGCAGACCCATTCATTTCTATGGGACCGCAAAATCCACAGATATCACACAGTGTACTGTCTGCTTCCGTATGTCCGTTCTGTATGTCAGAATAAGAGATAGAACATGCCCTATAATTGTCCGCAAAATGCGGTTTGTGGCCCTATTCAAGTCTATGGTTCCACAAAAATGCAGATTGCACACTGAATATGTTCCGTATGCAGTCCATATTTTGAGGATTCGAGTCCGCAAACTTTAATACCTTGTCATGTCACCTTTGAATCTTTATTAAAATACCTTCCGCTTTTTTGCAGATTCGTCAAATAAGGAAGAGATACGGAAACATACGTTCCTATTTTTTGTGGACATGCAGAAGATTTTGCTGAACAACTGATCCAGATATTTGCTGACCGCAAATAACATACGGCCGTCTGTATGAACCTTTAATGTCAGTGCTATACTTACATTCACCAGCAAGCTGTGCGAGAGAGGCATGGCCTGCTGGGACACTCTATAGGCCGACCTGGGGCCTTCACTAGGCCCCGGCCTGTATGCATACACATCGGCACCCCACGATCTCATTCATGGGGTGCCGATGGGAGACAAAGAGAGTCCAATCCCTCATGACACGGATGCTATTGCCCATAGCATGTACAGGGTTAGCCTACATGCACACGGCAGTGTTTTTTTGCGGCATCCGTTCCGTTTTTTTTGCGGATCTGATGGTTTACCATTCATTTCTATGGATACGTTAAAAATGCGGATGCCTCTTCCGTTGCCTGTCCGCGTCCGCTGTCCGCATTTCACATCCGCCAAAAAAATATGGCATATCCTATTCTTGTCCGCAAAAAACGGTTTGCGGACCAATAGAAGTCAATGGGTCCGCAAAAAATGCAGATGACCAACGGAAGCCATTAGTTGGTCATCCGCATCCGTTTTTTTTGCGGATGGTTGCTTGGAAGCCAGGGCACTTGTACAGCTACTTTTTTTGCGGATCCACAAAAAAAAAACGGAAGACACACGGAAACACAACCTACAAAATTTGTGGACACACGGAATGGATGTGGATGTGAAAAAAAAAGGAAGACGGATCCGTGATTTACGGACAGCAAAAAACAACTGTCGTGTGCATGTAGCCTTAAACGACACAGATCGGCGCTCCTGTTGGTCTAGGTCAGGGATAGGCAACCTTTGGCTCCCAGCTGTTGTGAAACTACAACTCCCAGCATGCATAGTTGCTCTGCTCTTCTAAGAACTTACATAGAAATGAATGGAGCATGCTGGGAATTGTAGTTTCACAACAGCTGGGAGCCAAAGGTTGCTGATGCCTGGTCTAGGTCGTTAGAGCAGGAGTGCGGCTCTCTTGGGAAGACCCGTGCAGCGGTTAGACTGGGCCGCCATAAAAAGGGACCCAACACGCTATCAGATTGCCATTTCTTTTCAGTAATGGTGTTTAATGCATTACTACATAGAATATTCTTTATATTCCAGTGTAGTGCTGCCACCTGCAGGCCTACATTGGAATATATCATTGATAGTCACCAAAGCTTTCAGCAAGCCTATCACTACAAAGGAACAGTTTCCTGATCTCAGTGAGGGGAAGCTGTTTTGCTCTCCCAGGTTTACAGCGCTCAGGTGACGTGGTCAAATGTGAGGGGTTAAATGTCTGTAGTTAGCGTTATTGCCAAATCAAATACATTAACCCCCGGTGTCTGCTGGGTGAAACGTAGACAACCGCCAGCTATAGTGCCTGCTCCTGAGCTGGCCCCATCTTTAAAGAAGCATATGTCAGGAAGGGGTTAAAGAAAGGAATAATGATAACAACCATTGCATTGAGTTGCTCTGAGGTGCATACAGTTAAAATCTGCCTAAACATGAATAACTGGCTTAAATATGGGTAAAGAATGTGAGCACCCAAAAGTGTGATTTAGTGTTAGATGTTTTGGGGAGACTGATCTACACTAAGGCCTCTTTCACACGGGCGTCATGTTTGACGCCCGGATAAGAGGCGGGTGCGTTGCGGGAATATGCGTGATTTTTCCGCGCTGGTGCAAACGTTTGTAATGCGTTTTGCACGCGCGTGAGAAAAATCGCCATGTTTGGTACCCAGACCCGAAGCCGGACTTCATCACTGAAGTCCGGTTTCGGGTATTCTGGAGAATTTATTATTTTCCCTTATAACATGGTTATAAGGGGAAATAATAGCATTCTTAATAAATAATGCATAGTAAAATGAAGTGGAAGGGGTTAAAAATAATAAAAGTTAACTTACCTTAGCCACTTGATCGCGTAGTTGCGATCTGTCCTCTCTTTCCCAGCATCAGCTAACAACTAAAGGACCTGTGATGACGTCACATCACATGGTCCAATCACATGGTCCATCACCATGGTAAGATGGACCATGTGATTGGACCATGTGATGTGACGTCATCACAGGTCCTTTAGTTGTTAGCTGATGCTAAAGTGTTATTTTAATATCTCCACCCAGAATACTGGTATATATGCAGGTCAAAAGATAGAAATATAGCGGACGCGGATGACAATCGGATGTGCCTCCGCATTTTTTCGCTGCCCCATTGACTTGAATGGGTCCGCAAACCGTTTTTCACGGACAAGAATAGGACAGGTTATATTCTCTATGAATAAAACCCTGGCTGCTGCATAGTATTTCCTATGGAGCCTAACCTGTAATAGGCTCCATAGGAAATATGCGATTTTCTCATATATTCGCATGCTATTGCATTGTAGTATATGAGAATAGCAATCAGATCATAGGAAAGTGTAAAAAAAAAAAAAAAAGTTAAAAAAATAAATAAAAAAACATAAAAGTTCAAATCACCCCTTTTGCCGAATAAAAATAAAAAAATACACATCATGGGTGTCACTAAGTGCGAAAACGCCCATACTATAAAAATATAAAAAAATTGAAAACAGAAAGAAGCGTCCAAATGGCCAATTCCCCATTTTTGGACGCTTCATTTCCTCAAAACAAATTAAATAAAAAGTGATCAAAAAGTTATACACACCCCAGAATGGTATCAATAAAAAGATCAGATTACGACGCAAAAAATGAGCCCCCACGCAGCTCCGTACACATAATTACAAAAAAAGTTATAGGGGTCAAAATATGGCAACCAAAAACTAAAACAGATTTTTTTCCCACTTTAGAATTTCTTTTTCACTATCAAAATGCAAGAAAACCTATACATTTAGGGTATTGCCAGATTCGTACTGACCTGTAGAATAAAACTAACTTGTCAGTTTTACTGCACATCGAACGTCGGAATTTAAAAACCCGCAAAACTGTGGTGGAATTGTTTTTATTTTAGTAATTTAACCCCATTTGGAATTTTTTCCCCGGTTCCCACTACATCATATGCAATATTAAATGGTAGCGTTGGAAAGTACAACTTGTCCTGCAAAAAACAAGCCCTCATATGGCCATGTATATGGAAAAATAAAAAAGTTATGGCTATGGGAAGGCAGGGAGCGCAAACGAAAACGCAAAAAAAAATCCACCGGTCCTTAAGGGGTTAATTGAAAAGAGAGTGGAGGGGAAAAGTGTGGTATAAAAAAGTGCCAAAGCAACAGGGAAGAAGTGGACTAAGGCTGGAGTTTGTGGGGTTAAATTGAAAAGAAAAAAAAACTATTCTGCCAAGGTTTTGGGGGTTTTAACATCACGGTGTTCACTGTGCGCTAAAACTGTCATGATGTACTTATTATGCGGCTCCATACAAATACTGCAATACCAAACTTGTCAATTTTTTTTTACTACATTTAAAAAAATAAAAACCTTTGAAAAAATCTAAATTTTCGCCATTTTCTAACTTTTTAATATTTAATATTTCCGTCCACAGAGCTGTATGACAAACTGTACCTTGTATTGGTACCACTTTTGTGGTACGTACGACCTTTTGATCATTAGGGGGGAAAAAAGTTGACAGAAAAATGGCGAAAAGTGTGGTTTTCTTTCTTTTTCTTTTATGGCGTTCACCACACAGGAATTCTTTTTACATAATAGTTCAGACATTTTTGAGCAATAATGTTGATATGTTTTGTCTTTTATTGTTAAGATATTCTTATATGCAAAATTGTGAAAGGGGCGTGATTTAAACTTTAAATACTTTTATGTCATCTATTAGAGATCTATTAGTGTGAATAGGATTTTTACACTGTCCCTGCTGAGCTGTGCCTCATGCACAGAGCAGCAGGGAACTTTCCATGGCAGGCCTGGAAGGCTTCAGCAACGTTCAGGCTGCCATGGTAACCGATTAGAGCTCCGCAATTTAACTGCGGGAACTCCGACTGGATGGCACAGGTACAGCGATCGGTGTTGATTGTGGCACCTGAGGGGTTAAATGATCGGCTTTGGTGGGATCACCATTCCCTGTCTTTGTGGCCGGGTGCCTGCTGTATCATACAGCCAGCACACACTGCGTAGGGTGCGGGCCCACCGCAGCAGCCCGCTCCATACCTTCCCTCAACCCCTGTGACATACGGATATGTCACGGTGGTTGAAGTGGTTAAAGTGGTTCTGGATATAAAATCTGGCATCAAAGTCAGCAGATGGACACTTTTTACTGATTTGAATAAATATCTGGGGTTAAAGGGCATCTGTCAGCCTATTTGTACCTATGAAACTGGCTGACCTGTTGCATGTGTGCTTGGCAGCCTAAGCCATTTGTGTTGGTCCCATGTTCATATGTGTCACAAACCGGTGGGTGTGAACCCACTGTGCCACGTGTCCTACCTCTTCTAAGGGCATTGTCTAAGTGAACCCCTCAATCTTCACAGTACCCCTGATGGTGGGGATAGACTTTCCCGAGGGGAACACCAGGTTTCCACCTCTTGAGGTGGATTGGCACACGAGGCAGATGGTCCAGGCGGACCAGGAGGTACCTGAGCGAGGTACCAGAGGTACAGGCATTGTCAGCAGGCTGAGTCATAACCAGGTGCATCAGTGCAGAACCGAAAGATGAGGCAGAGTCGAAGTCAAACAGGTCAGGTCAGGACAGGTGGCACAGGTACAGGTCAGGCAATCTGGGTCGGCAACAGGAAAGTCAAGGCAAGCAGGCAGGGATCAAACAGGTATCAGAGTCCAGGAATACAAGTATGAGTCAGGAACACAAGCAGGTATCAGGAACCTTAACAGGACATAAGGACCTTGATACTGAGGCATCTGGGAAGGGGCTGAGCCACTTGTATATGTGCAGGAGGGCTAGCATTGGTCAGCGAGGTCACATGATCCAACCCATAAAGCACAGGAAGTGATGCACGCCGGCCCTTGAGGAAATGATTGAGGAAACTAGCAGCAAGCATGCTGTGGCCAGGGCTGAAAAAAAAACACTGGCAGCAGATCATCGCTGAACACGGCGCCCAGAATCGCGGCGGTAAGCAGAGGAACAGATACCGGAGTTGGATTAGAAGGAGCCGTCGAGAAGTGATTAAGAACTACAGGTTTTAGTAAGGACACATGGAAGGCATTAGGAATATGCAGACAGAAAGGCAGACCTAACTTATATGTCACTTTGTTGATCCTCCTCAATACTTCAAAGGGTTCCCAGGAACCTAGGAGCAAACTTGAATGTGGGAACCCTTAAGCGGATATTTTTAGAGGAGAACCATACCTTATCTCCTGATGAGAACTGAGGCGGTTTTCTTCTTCTCTTGTCTGCATTTGTTTTCATGCGAGTCACCACTTTGTTGATGCAGTCCTTGGTGTCACGCCAAATCTTCAAAAAATCCCTAAAAGAGGAATCCGCAGCTGGTACCCCAGTAGATGTAGGAACAGGGAGAGGAGTTTGAGGGTAATGTCCATAAACGACAAAGAATGGAGAGGATCCAGTAGACTAACTAGAGTCGTTGTTATAGGAGAATTCAGCCCAAGGTAGCAATTGTACCCAGTTGTCGTGTTGGGCTGAAAAAAATGACGGAGATAGTGCTCTAATATTTGATTGACCGCCTCCACTTGGGGTATCAGGAACAGAAAGAGGTAACAACAGCCCGTGTGGATGGTCCTGGAGACTTTATTCTGAGCACAGACGGTGCAGGCAGACACATAATCACACACATCCTTAGACAGTGTGGGCCACCAGTAGTGGCGAGACAAAAGTTCTGTGGTATTGCGGATCCCAGGTGACCAGCCAGTTTGGAGTTGTGCCCCCAAGCTAGAATACGTTTTCTTTTGGCAGATGGCACAAATGTATTCCCAGGAGGGATGTCTTTTACCAGGACAGGAACCACAGTGATCAAGCGAGCCGGATCTAAAATATACTGGGCTCCTCCTACTGGTCGGAGAAGTCAAATAACAGAGACAGAGTATCCGCCTTGATGTTCTTCTTGGCCGGGCGAAAGTGAAGTTCAAAATCAAAATGGGAGAAAATGAGTGCCCATATGGCTTAGCGAGGGTTCAGGCGCTGGGCCGTCTGCAGATAAGTAAGTTTCTTGTGGTCGGTGAAGATTATCACTGGATGCTGGGTCCCCTCCAAATCACCAATAGATAATGCCACTCCTACAAAGCAAGTTTTATGGCCAGAAGCTCTCTATCTCCTATACCAGGCATCCTCAAACTGCAGCCCTCCAGCTGTTGCAAAACTACAACTCCCAGCATGCCCACACAGCTTACAGGTATCGGCCTACAGCAGGGCATTGTGGGAGTTGTAGTTTTGCAACAGCTGGAGGGCCGCAGTTTGAGGATGCCTGTCCTATACAGTACAGTAGTTCCTCTCAGCAGGGGAGAAGAGCTTGGAGAAAAATCCACATGTAAATATCTTGCCCTTTATGTAGTAAAACAGCACTGGTTTCTATGGAGGAGCCATTCACTTCTAAAAAGAATTGGCAGGAGACAATGGGGATGACGCAGAACAGGTGCAGAAGCAAAGGACCTTTTTAACAACTTAGGGACCAGGCTCATTTTCACCCTAAGGACCAGGCCATTTTTTGCAAATCTGACCAGTGTCACTTTATGTGTGAATAACTTTCAAACACTTTTACTTATCCAGGCTATTCTGAGATTTTTTTTCATAACATATTGTACTTTATGACAGTGGTAAAATTGAGTCAAAAAAATTCATTTTTATTTATAAAAAATACCAAATTTACAAAAAATGTGAAAAAATTAGCAATTTTCCAAGTTTCAATTTCTCTACTTCTATAATACATAGTAATACTGCCAAAAAAGTTATTAATTTACATTCCCCACATGTCTACTTCATGTATGGATCATTGTGGGAATGCCATTTTATTTTTTGGGGATGTTACAAGCCTTAGAAGTTTAGAAGCAAATCTTGAAAATTTTCAAAAATTTTCAAAAATCCACTTTTTAGGGACCAGTTTAGGTTTGAAGTCACTTTGTGAGGCCCACATAATGGAAAACAACCAAAACTGACCCCATTTTAGAAACCAAACCCCTCAAGGTATTCAAAACTGATTTTACAAACGCCGTTAACCCTTTAGGTGTTTCACAAGAATTATTGGCAAATGGAGTTGAAATTTCAGAATCTTGATTTTTTGGCAAATTTTCCATTGTAATAAATCTTTTCAAGTAACAAAGCAATGGTTAACAGCCAAATAAAACTTAAAATTTATTGCCCTGGTTCTGCAGTTTACAGGCACATGGCAGGGCGCAGAATGACAGGAACGTTATATGGTTCCTGGAAGACAGATTTTGATGGCCCTTTTTTTTTACACCATGTCCCATTTGAAGAACCCCTGGGCGTATGCCTCCTCAGGCGAGAACGTCTGGCGGGCCATAAGGGAGTGTGTGTGTGTGCGTGTAAACCTTTATTCAGTGTGCGTGTGTGTGGGGGCACGGGTGTTCCCGGACTTTCCCCTAATCCTAACAGAAAAAAAAAAAGTAACTAACTAAAAAAAAAAGAGCCAAAAAAAGTGAAAAAGATAAAAAAAAAAATTCAAACTCGCTGATCAGCCGTCCGAAGTTGATCAGCGGTGGGGTGGGCAATGCGCTAACAGTGGCCGGACGCTAAATAGTGCCAGCCACTGTCAGAGTACGCAAAAAAAAAACCCGCTTGCGCCCCAATAAAAGGGTGTGTGTGGGGGAGGGGGGCAAGGGGGCAAGCTGCAGCACCCCCGGGGGGTCTAGGGTCACACAGTTGTGCTGTGGCCCCCAGACACCCAAAGAGGGTCATGCAACAGTTAAAAAAAAAATGTAACTCCCTGCCTGACCTAAACCTTTCCCTAAGCTTTCCCTAACAAGATGGCCAACGTGCAGGCTGCTCCTCTCTCTACGGCTCCCAGGCAAATTATGGAGGAGGAGAGGAGAGCAAGGGGAGTTAACCCCCGCCCTCCCATGCAGCCAATAGAAATCGATCCTGTGAGGTGATGTCACCATCACCTCACAGGATCGAAGGATGGTAATTGGTGGTGTAATAATTATATTATTACACCACCAATCACCATCTTGTACCGGGTTATCGGGTCACCAGATACGGAATAACCCGGAAACGCAGCAAACCGCAGGTCTGAATTGAGGTCACAGGACCCTCTCGGCATTGTCCGAGAGTGCCTGCCGAATGATCCCCGTCCTTAAGTCCCGGGACATCAGGGTGTACCTGTACACCCTGTGTCCCTAACCCTGGGTTCAGACCTGAGCGTTCTGGAAACGCGCGTTTTACGTGCATTTTTGTCGCGCGTATTTCAGCACGTTTTTGCAAATAGGAAACGCGCGTTCGTACGCGCGTTCTTGTGATTGACTACTGTGGTGTCAATCACAAAACTCGCGACAAACGCCCCAAAAATAGCTCAAGTACTTGTTTATGCGTCGGGTGAGAACCAGGGCCATAGGAAAGCATTGGTTTTCATGTGTTGAGCGTTTTACAGCGCGTTTGAACGTGCTGTAAAACGCTCAGGTGTGAACTTAGGGTAAGAGATTAATTGAACAAATGCGGCTTCAGCCTAAGGAGTCCAGACTCTGGCATTCACCTCTTTCTTAGTAAGAGCGGTGATGTTATAAATGAAAAATTCGGGATGAACTAACGATAAAAATTAGCAAATCCAAGGAAGCGCTCTATAGCATTAAGACCCTGTGGGTGGGGCCAGTCCATTACTGCATTCAATTTCTCAGGATCCATCTGCAACCCGGCAGATTATGTATCTGAGGAACGGTACGGTATATTTCTCAAAGATGCATTTCTCAACCACTGTAAAACTAAACGTACACGCCTCTGGTGAGTGGTCAAATCTGGAGAATAGATCAGTATATCGTCCAGCTACACTATTACACAGACATAGAGCACGTCCTGGAAGATATCATTTACCAACTCCTGGAATACTGCGGGAGCATTGCACAGATCGAAGGGCATGACGAGATACTCGTAGTGACCATCACGAGTGTTGAAAGCAGTCTTCCACTCATCGGTAACCACCTTCTTCCAGAGCCATCTAAATCTGTGAATATAGGTAAATCATAGGTTCTTCATCTTAACAATAAGAGCCCTGTGAAATTAGCCAAAAAGGCGCACAGATAGTGAAGTATTGTCACTATTCACATTTGACCATAAAGGTTGTACTCACAAGCGTAGAGAAATATGCAGGCACATCAAACACGTTATCTCTGTTTCACATTCCTCACATGGATTATATTACTCAGTCACCTCTGCAAAGGAAGCGTGCTCCAATAGTGAAGTCCTGTAGACAGCTCTCCTATAAAAATATTTATTATACTCACAAGCGTAGATGTATTAAAGCGTATAAATCACTTAAAACAATTCTGG
>CM065594.1:146068056-146095671 GCA_033119425.1 Bufotes viridis | reverse complement strand
GTTATTTCTGGCCCAGCACCCAGACAGAGGAGAGAGGTCCCACAGCAAGGAATAAGGCGTCATATCACCCACCACCGGAGAAGGCCACTCTCAGTTATTTAGCCCCAGCACCCAGACAGAGGAGAGAGTCCCACAGCAAGGAATCATGCGTCATATCACCCACCACTGGAGAAGGCCACTTTCAGTTATTTCGGCCCAGCACCCAGACAGAGGAGAGAGGTCCCACAGCAAGGAATCATGCGTCATATCAACCACCACCGGAGAAGGCCACTTTCAGTTATTTCGGCCCCACCACCCAGACAGAGGAGAGGTTCATTCAACTTTGGGTTGCACCGCAAGATCATGGTAAAGTTAAAAATGAGGATTCAATAAAGAAGTGCCTCGAGTACAAGAATACATGGTTGAGGGGAGGCAGTTATAAATGTCTATTCTGCACAAGGGAGGGACAGGTCCTGTGGGATCCATGCCTGGTTCATTTTTATGAACGCCAGCTTGTCCACGCTGGCTGTGGACAGGCGGCTGCGTTTGTCAGTAATGACGCCTCTGCCATGCTGAATACACGTTCAGACAAAACGCTGGCGCCGGGCAGGCCAGCACCTCCAAGGCATAAAATGCTAACTCTGGCCACGTGAGCGTTCACCCACCTCAAAGCTGAAAGATTGGTCTCTCTCCGGTGTCAATTTACCTGCCACTAGTCGGCAATTACGTCCGCTAAGGCAGTGCCCGTGTCATAAAAATGCTCTGTGGACCCAAGAATAATGTTTTTTGGGCCCAAAATACACTGATTCTCAATTTCTATGGGAAATGTAATTTTTGGTACGCTGTATGCACAAGTGGTTTGTAGAAACAAGAACTAGTATTTTGTAATAAATACAGAAAATTAGTATTTCACTGCTGTAAATTGAAATTAATTATTTATACGTCGGATGCACAACAGTTTTTCGAGCCTAAAACAAGGCTTTTTCAATAAAACCCCAAAATGCAGTTTTTAACTGCTGTTAGCTGTACATTAAAAGTAGATATTTATACTATGTATGGACACCATATTTGTGGACCCAGAACACGAATTTGGTCAGCAGGATTCACAAATGCAGTATTTGACTGCTAAAATTGGATGCCCAACAGTTTTTTTTTGGCCTAAAGCACAGCTTTTTTCTCAATAAAACCTCAAAATACAGGTTTTTACTGCTGTAAATTTAAATTAGTTATTTTTGCTGTGTATGTACCAACTGCTTTTAAAGCAAGAATATTGCTTTTTCCCACAAAAAGAATAATGCACTATTTCTCAGCTGTAATGTGAAATCGGTATTTAACCTCTTACGGACGCCGGGCGTATAGGTACGCCCTGGCGCCCTAGTACTTAATCCCTTAAGGACCGGGTCCCTTACCTTAAGGACCAGGCCTTTCATTGCAAATCTGACCAGTGTCACTTTAAAGTGGTGATAACTTTAAAACGCTTTGACTTATCCAAGCCATTCTGAGATTGTTTTCAGTCACATGTTGCACTTCATGACACTCGTAAAATTGAGTAATTTTTTTTTTTATAAAAGAATACAAATTTACCTAAAATTTGCAAAAATTAGCAAATTTCAAGTTTCAATTTCTCTACTTCTATAATACGTAGTAATACCTACAAAATAGTTATAACTTTACATTCCCCATATGTCTCCTTCATATTTGGATCATTTTGGGAATGAGATTATATATTACTGGGACGTTGCAAGGCTTAGAAGTTTAGAAGCAAATCTTAAAATTTTTCAGAAATTTCCAAAAACCCACTTTTTAAGGACCAGTTCAGGTCTGAATTCACTTTGTGAGGTTTACATAGTAGAAACCACCTAAAAATGACCACATTCTAGAAGCTACACCCCTCAAGGTATTCAAACTGATTTTACAAACTTTGTTAACCCTTTAGGTGTTCCACAATAGAATTAATGGAAAATAGAGATAAAATTTAGAATTTCACTTTTTTGGCAGATTTTCCATCTTAATAATTTTTTCAAGTTACAAAGCAAGGGTTAACAGCCAATCAAAACTCAATATTTATTTGCCCTGATTCTGTAGTTTAGAGAAACACCCCATATGTGATCGTAAACTACTGTACCGGCACACGGCAGGGCGCTGAAGGAAAGGAATGCCATACGGTTTTTGGAAGGCAGATTTTGCTGGACTGGTTTTTTGACACAATGTCACATTTGAAGACCCCCTGATGCACCCCTAGAGTAGAAACTCCAAAAGTGACGCCATTTTAGAAACTACGGGATAGGGTGGCAGTTTTGTTGATACTATTTTAGGATACATATAATTTATGGTTGCTCTATATTAGACTTTTGTGAAGCAATGTAACAAGAAATAGCTGTTTTGGCACCATTTTTATTTTTTTGTTATTTACAACATTCATCTGACAGGTTAGATCATGTGGTATTTTTATAGAGCAGGTTGTCACGCACGCGAAAAATACCAAATATAACTACTTTTTGGGTTGTTTGTTTCAGTTTTACATAACAAAGCATTATTATTATTATTTTTATGATTCTTTAGTGTCTTCACATTCTGAAAGCCATAGTTTTATTTATTTTTTGGGGCGACTGTCTTGTGTAAGGGCTAATTTTTTGGGATAAGATAACGGTTTGATTGGCAATATTTTGGGGTGCGTATGACTTTTTGATCGCTTGCTATTACACTTTTGTGATGTAAGGTGACAAAAATGGCTTTTTTACATCGTTTTTATTTTTAGTTTTTTACTGTGTTCACCTGAGGGGTTAGGTCATGTGATATTTTTATAGAGCAGGTTACTACTAGAGATGAGCGAACACCTGATATTCTGGAGTTCGAGAAGTTCGGCCGACTTCCGCAGAATGTTCGGCCTCGGATCCGAACCTCGACCCGAACTTTATTCCGAACCCGAACCCCATTGAAGTCAATGGGGACCCGAACTTTTGGGCACTAAATAGGCTGTAAAATAGTCCAGGAAAGGCTAGAGGGCTGCAAAATGCAGCAAAATGTAGGTAAATGCCCTGCAAACAAATGTGGATAGGGAAATGAATTAAAATAAAATAAAATAGATAAAAATTAACCAATATCAATTGGAGAGATGTCCCATAGCAAAGAATCATGCGTCATATCACCCACCACTGGAGAAGGCCACTTTCAGTTATTTTTGGCCCCAGCACCCAGACAGAGGAGAGAGGTCCTACAGCAAGGAATCATGCGTCATATCACCCACCACTGGAGAAGGTCACTTTCAGTTATTTCGGCCCCAGCACCCAGACAGAGGAGAGAGGTCCCACAGCAAGGAATCATGCGCCATATCACCCACCACTGGAGAAGGCCACTTTCAGTTATTTCAGCCCAGCACCCAGACCGAGGATACAGGTCCCACAGCAATGAATCATGCTGCCATATCACCCACCACTGAGAAGGCCACTTTCAGTTTTTTCTCGGCCCCACCACCCAGACAGAGGAGAGGTTCATTCAACTTTGTGTTGCACCGCAAGATCATGGTAAAGTTAAAAAATGAGGATTCAATAAAGAAGTGCCCCGAGTACAAGAATACATGGTTGAGGGGAGGCAGTTATAAATGTCTATTCTGCACAAGGGAGGCACAGGTCCTGTGGGATCCATGCCTGGTTCATATTTTATGAACGCCAGCTTGTCCACGCTGGCTGTGGACAGGCGGCTGCGTTTGTCAGTAATGACGCCCTGCCGTGCTGAATACACGTTCAGACAAAACGCTGGCCGCCGGGCAGGCCAGCACCTCCAAGGCATAAAATGCTAACTCTGGCCACGTGGACAATTTGGGAGACCCAGAAGTTGAATAGGGCCGAACCATCAGTCAGTACGTGGAGGGATGTACAGACGTACAGTTGTGTTCAAAATTATTCAACCCCCAATGCTGTAAAGGGTTTTAGGAATTTAGTGTACATTTGTAATTGTGTTCAGAATTAAATCTTACAAGGACTTTTTAAAGAACCAAATGCAACTAAATGACATCAATTGTTTTTGTAATACAGTATTAAATGTTTTTTTTTGTGATTTCTTCATTGACACAATTATTCAACCCCCTTAAAGACTACCACTCTTAAGAACAGAGGTTCATTCAAGTGTTTTCGATCAGGTATTGAAAACACCTGTGGATGTCAAGGAGCAGCAATCAAGCATAATAAGCACCAATTAGGCAGATGTAAAATGACTGTGATACTCAGCTCCTTCTAGACATTTACTGGTGTGTTTACAGACATGGTGAAGTCAAGAGAATGGTCCAGGAAGACAAGAGAAGAGGTGATTTCTCTTCACAGGAAGGGCAATGGCTATAAGAAGATTGCAAAGATGTTAAACATACCAAGAGACACCATAGGAAGCATCATTCGCAAATTCAAGGCAAAGGGCACTGTTGAAACGCTACCTGGTCGTGGCAGAAAGAAGATGCTGACTTCGACTGCTGTGAGCTACCTGAAGCGCAAAGTGGAGAACAGTCCCCGTGTGACTGCTGAGGAACTGAAAAAGATTTGTCAGATGCGGGTACTGAAGTTTCAGCTCAGACAATAAGGCGCACACTGCGTAATGAAGGCCTCCATGCCAGAACTCCCAGGCGCACCCTTGCTGTCTCCAAAGAATAAGAAGAGTCGACTGCAGTATGCCAAAAGTCATGTGGACAAAACCACAAAAAGTTTTGGGATAGTGTTCTGTGGACTGATGAAACAAAATTAGAACTGTTTGGGCCCATGGATCAACGCTATGTTTGGAGGAGGAAGAACAAGGCCTATGAAGAAAAAGAACACCTTGCCTACTGTGAAGCATGGCGGGGGTCAATCATGCTTTGGGGCTATTTTGCTTTGCTTACAGGTACTGTCACCGACTGTGACTGATCCAGACAGGTCTGGGAGGAGAAGGTCGCAGCGACTTGCTACTCAGCGATAGCTTGTGAGTTTGCTCCGTGGTTCAGGGTATGTCATCCGGGTTTTGCCTTGTGAACCTTTTATGTCCTGACTGGGAGTTTGTAGGCATTCTTCTCAGGTGAGTGCTGTCTGCCACTCCCAGCTACTATATTAGTTTCAGTTTCACTTGCAGTCATTGCCAGATATAGTCCTTACTTCCAGTGCTATGCTGACCTTTGAAGGAGATCGTTTGACGGTATTGCTGTGGAGCTCTTGTCTGGCGTGGACTGTCGTTGTTGGGATCATCTTCTCTGCTCGTGACTGGATAAGTCTATCTCTGCTGGAGATTGTTTGTTTGTTGCTGTCTTCCCCCTGTTGTTCTCCTAGACATGAGTGATGGTGACTAGTGCTCCCATCTGCCTTTCCCCAGTCTAGTCTTCTTAGGGTGACTCAGGGTTTAGGCATCCTGCTCGCCGCGACGGGTTTACACCCCGTCCTAGGTATCAGGGCAGACAGGTGCCAGCTTAGGGTTTGTCAGGGGTGGCTGTCTCTATTTCCCATCCATAGATAAGGGTCCCCTTCCCTCCAGTTTGGTGCGACACGACTGCTGCTGGGATAGCGGTCGTGACAGTATATCTGGCCTTTAAAAAAAAAAAAAAAAGTGACATTTCTTTTTTTGCCTGCTGTTTGCTTTTTGTATTTTCTGTTCCACTATGGATCCGGTTACGGTTTTGGCGAACAATTACAGGGGTTATCCCTTGAAGTGGCAGGATTAAAAGCAACAGTTGCTAGCAGCAGCAGCAGCAACTTGGGTTCCACCGTTGCTACGGGAAACCAAGGTACTCCTGAGCCAAAAGTGGCTTTTCCTGATAGGTTCTCAGGAGGAGAGACCAATTTGTAACCTTCAGAGAAGCTTGTAAATTGTTCTTCAGGTTACGCCTAGATCCTCCGGCGGTGAGGAACAAAGGGTGGGCATTGTAATTTCTCTCCTGCAAGGAGATCCACGAGGCTTGGGCTTTCTCCTACCATCTGACTCTCCGGCCTTACGATCAGTGGAGGAGTTTTTGAAGCCTTGGGTCTCGTATATGATGACCCGGACAGGGTCTCACTGGCTGAGTCTAAGCTACGTAGACTTCGGCAAGAGAACCGGTCAGCTGAACTATATTGTTCGAATTCCGTAGGTGGGCTACGGATACATTATGGAACGACTCGGCCCTTAGGAGTCAGTCTCTGCCAGGGGTTGTCTGAAAATTAAAAGACGCGCTGGCGGTATACGAGGTCCCTGGGTCTCTTGAGGCTGCTATGTCTCTGTCCATAAGAATCGACAGACGACTCAGGAGAGACTATTAAATTCTACAGAGGCCTGTATAGGGCAGGGATCGGTTTGTTATGATCCAGTCGAACCAATGCAAATAGGGGGCACCACTAGACGGGTGAATCCTCCTAAGGTCCGCCGTAGGTCAGAGGTTTGCTTCGTTGTGGGGGAGGGTCATTTTGTAAAGGTATGTCCTCAGTACCCAAGAGACCACAAACAAAGGAGCCGCCAGAGAAACTAGAGTCCCCAGATTGTGCGGAGGATAACAGTCTGGGCGTATTCGCTTCCTCCATACGCATGTCTCAGTTTTTGCTGTCCGCTACCGTTATGGCATGGCAATAAGACTGAGATCTGTTCCGCTCTTTGACAGTGGGGCGGGTGTCAACTTGGTGGATTCACGGTTTGCTCAGGCTCTGGGGTTTACTCCGGAACCGGTGCGCAGAACTATTCCTGTTTTTTGCCATCGACTCCTCCCCTCTTACTCAGAGAGAGTTAACACAGATCATCCATAATATCCATCTGCAGGTAGGGACCTCCATAAAGAGCATATCTCTTGTTATGTCCTGGACGGTCTCTCCGGCTCCTATGGTATTGGGGCTTCCCTGGCTGGTGACTCACAATCCAGTGGTGGATTAGCAGGCCGGGGAGATTGTGGAGTGGAGTGAACATTGTAAGGACAACTGCTTGAGTAGTAGGTGCTCAACACTCTCTGTAACAACTCTACCTGCCTTTCTGTCAGATTTTATGGATGTGTTCTCTGAGAAGGGTTGTCAGGGTTACCACCTCATCGCCCATATGATTGCCCGATTATCTGTTACCTGGGCAAAACTACCTAAAACCCGGTTATACAATCTTTTCCGGCCCGGAGAGGAAGGCTATGAAAGATTATATTTCGGAGAGTTTGGCTAAGGGACACATCAGGACCTCTCTTCTTCACCCGTGGCTGCAGGGTTCTTTTTTCGTTAAAAGAAAGATGGGGCCTGCGTCCCTGCTCTGATTCCGGGAATTAAACCGGATAACTATCCGAGATCCCTATCCTCTTCCCTCTCATTCCCGACCCTTAATCAGGCTGCTGGTGCAAATGGTTCTCCAAAATGGATCTCAGAGGAGCCTATAACCTGGTTCGTGATCAGAGAGGGGATGAGTGGAAGACGGTTTTTAATACCTCGGAAGGGCATATGAAAATCTTGTCATGCCATTTGGTCTTACTAATGCGCCTGCGGTGTTCCAACATTTTGTCAACGATATTTTTAGTCACCTTATCGGAGATTTGTTGTGATATATCTTGATGACATCCTGGTCTATTCTCCGGATCTGGATACACATAAGATCCATGTGAGACAAGTGCTGCAGATATTATGGGCCAACAAATTGTTTGCTAAATTAGAGAAATGTGTGTTCGCTGTAAAGAACTGCCATTTCTGGGGTATGTGGTCAGATTCAGGCTCGCATGGATCCAGAGAAAGTCCGGCAATTATGGACTGGGACTCTGCCTGAGAACCTGAAGGCTTTGCAACGCTCCTGGGGTTTGCCAATTTTTATAGAAAGTTTACTAAGTACTAAGATTGAATGTCACTTGGGGGTTGAATAAAACTGATAATGATGTGAGCACAGAAAAGACATTTGTGGTTATTTCATTATAAATGTTATGTTATATTTGTCTGACTTACAAGTGCCTCTTTGATTTAATTGTAAACAAGATGACTGAAATGATCCAAAATCAATGTCAAACTTGCCAAAACACTCAATTTCAGTGGGGGTTGAATAATTTTGAACACAACTGTACTGTTCAACCATGTTAGTGAAATTCTGCCTCCTGCTAACACGTTCCGTATCAGGTGGCCACATTTCTGCCATGCTAACCCTGCCCTCAGAGGAGCTGGCCATGACACTGCTGCTTTGGCGACCTCTTGCTCCTCCTCTGCCTTCGCCATGGGCTTCCACCTGTTCCCCTGTGACATTTAGGAATGCTCTCAGGAGCACGTCTACCAGCGTGCGCTTGTACTGCGCATCTTCCTATCATGCTCCAGTGCAGGAAGTAAGGTGGGCACATTGTCTTTGTACCGGGGATCCAGCAGGGTGGCAACCCAGTAGTCCGCTACACGTTAAAATGTGGGTAACTCTGCTGTCGTTGCGCAGGCACTGCAGCATGTAGTCGCTCATGTGTGCCAGGCTCCCCAGAGGTAAGGACAAGCTGTCCTCTGTGGGAGGCGTATCGTCATCGTCCTCCGTATCCCCCAGCCACGCACCAGTGATGGGCCTGAGCTGTGTCGGATGCCACCCGCTGTGAACCTGCTTCATCCTCATCCCTTCTCCACCTCCTCCTCGTCCTCCAGTAGTGGGCCCTGGCTGGCCACATTTGTACCTGGCCTCTGCTGTTGCAAAAACCTCCCTCTGAGCCACTTCTAACAGACTGGCCTGAAAGTGCTAAAAATGACCCCTCATCCTCCTCCTCCTCCTCCTCCTCCTCCTGGGCCACCTCCTCTTCCATCATCGCCTAAGTGTTTTCTCAAGGAGACACAGAAGTTGTGTTGTAACGCTGATAACGGTGTCGTCGTCACTGGCCATGTTGGTGGAGTACTCGAAACAGCGCAACAGGGCACACAGGTCTCGCATGGAGGCCCAAACATTGGTGGTGAAGTGGTGCTGTTCCGCAGTACAACTGGCACGTGCGTGCTGCAGCTGAAACTCCACTATGGCCTGCTGCTGCTCTGCACAGTCTCTCCAGCATGTGTAAGATGGACCTCCACCTGGTGGGCACGTCGCATATGAGGCGGTGAGTGGGAAGGCCGAAGTTGCGCTGTAGCGCAGACAGGCGAGCAGAGGCAGGATGTGAGCGCCGGAGCGCGCACAGGCGGCCCGCACTTTATGCAGCAGCTCTGACATGTCGGGTAGTTGTGAATGAACTTCTGCACCACCAAATTCAGCACATGCTCCATGCAAGGGATGTGCGTCAAACCGGCTAGTCCCAGAGCTGCGGCGAGATTTCGCCCATTATCGCACACCACCAGGCCGGGCTTGAGGCCCACTGGCAGCAACCACTGGTCGGTCTGTTGTTCAATACCCCGCCACAACTCCTGCGCGGTGTGGGGCCTGTCTCCCCAAACATATGAGTTTCAGAATGGCCTGCTGACGTTTACCCAGGCTGTGCTGAATTTGGTGGTGAAGGTGTGTGGCTGACTGGATGAGCTGGTGGAAGCAGAGGAGGAGGAAGCTGAGTAGGAGGAGGTGGCTACAGGAGGCAAAAAGGATGCCCTGCGATCCTGTGGCGGCGGAAGGACGTGCGTCAAGGAACTCTCCGCCTGGGGCCCAGCCGCCACTATATTTACCCAGTGTGTAGTTAGGGAGAAATAGCGTCCCTGGCCTTGCTTACTGGTCCACGTATCTGTAGTTAGGTGGACCTTGCCACAGATGAGCGTTGCGCAGTGCACACTTGATTTTATCGGATACTTGGTTGTGCAGGGAAGGAACGGCTGTCTTGGAGAAGTAGTGGCGGCTGGGAACAACATACTGTGGGACAGCCATGGACATCAGCTGTTTAAAGCTGTCTGTGTCCAGCAGCCTGAATGACAGCATTTCAAAGGCCAGTAGTTTAGAAATGCTGGCATTCAGGCCCAGGACTCGAGGGTGTCTAGGTGGGAATTACGCTTTCTCTCCAAGGTTTGTAAGATGGAGAGCTGAGCGCTGCCATGTGACATGGTGGAGTTGCTTGGTGACGCAGGTGGTGGTGTCGTTGGCACATCCTCTGTTTAGTGGGCGGTAGGTGCCAACATTCCTCCAGGAGGAAGAGGCCGAGGCAGCAGCAGATAGAGGGAGCCTGAGTGAGTTCGCTTGTTTTTAAGGTGTTTACTCCACTGCAGTTCATGCTTTGCATGTAGATGCCTGGTCATGCAGGTTGTGCTATGGTTCAGAAAGTTAATGCCTCGCTTATGGCTCTGATGGCACAGCGTGCAAACCACTCGGGTCTTGTCGTCAGCACATTGTTTAAAGAAGTGCCATGCCAGGGAACTCCTTGAAGCTGCCTTTGGGGTGCTCGGTCCCTGGTGGCGGTGGCCAGTAGCAGGCGAACTCTCTTGGCGGCGGCTGTTCTGCTTTGCCCCCTGCTCCCTCTTTTGCTACGCAGTTGGCTTGGTCTCCCCACCTCCTCTTCCTCTGAACTATGAAAGTCAGTGGCACGACCTTCCTTCCATGTGGGGTCTAGGACCTCAGCGTCCCTGCATCGTCTTCCACACAGTCTTCCTCCTGATCTCCTGTTCGGTCTGCACACTGCAGAAAGACGCAGCAGTTGGCACCTGTGTTTCATCATCATCAGAGGCGTGCGGACTCCGATGAGGTGGTATTCCCATGTCCTCATCATCAGGAAACATCAGTGGTTGTGCATCAGTGCATTCTATGTCTTCCACCACTGGGGAAGGGCTAGGTGGATTCCCTTGGGAAAACCTGCCAGCAGAGTCTTCCAACAGCATAAGAGACTGCTGCATGACTTGAGGCTCAGACAGTTTCCCTGATATGCATGGGGGTGATGTGACAGACTGATGGGCTTGGTTTTCAGGCGCCACCTGTGCGCTTTCTGCAGAAGATTGGGTGGGAGATAATGTTGTGAACGTGCTGGATCCACTGTTGGCCACCCAATTGACTAGCTCCTGTACCTGCTCAGGCCTTACCATCCTTAGAACGGCACTGGGCGCCACCAAATATCGCTGTTAATTCTGGTGGGTACTGGAACCTGAGGTACTTGGTTCACTAGGACGTGTGGATGTGGCAGAATGGTCACGTCCTCTCCCAGCACCAGAGGGTACACTAACACCACCATGACCACGTCCGCGTCCCTTACTAGATGTTTTCCTCATTGTTACCGTTCACCAAGTACCACAATAAGAAAAAAATATTTGGCCCAATGTGTTGATATCAAATTCAGGCCTTTTTTGCAGGCACCTAACACTATCTGCCTATTTATTTATGTAGCGTATTACACTAATCCATGCACAGCAGTAACCACTGATTTAGGGGAATATCTCTTTTAGGGCTAGTATTTAGGCCCTGGATGAAAGGTATCCTTTTATGGACAGATTTACACTATGAGATGCACAGTAGTGTGAGAAAAATATGTAGGATTATGCCTTCAGCAATTGTATTTTAACACTTTGTGTTTAACACTTGGCCTGCAACAGCTGGAACACCAAATTCAGGGTATTGCTATATTGGCAAGTGAATTTCACCCCAGAACAAAATATACCCTTTTATGGACAGATTAACACTTGGCCTGCAACAGCTGGGACACCAGATTCAGGGTATTGCTATTTTGGCAATTGAATTTTACCCCAGAACAAAAATATACCCGTTTACGGACAGATTAACACTTGGCCTGCAAAAGCTGGGACACCAGATTCAGAGGTATTGCTATTTTAGCAATTGAATTTCACCCCAGAACAAAATATATGTTTTGGCGGACAATATTATACTTTGCCAGCCACAGCTGAAACCACTGATTTATGGTATTGCTAATTTGGCAATTGAATTTCACCCCAGAACAAAATATACCCTGTTACGGACAGATTAACACTTGGCCTGCAACAGCTGGGACACCAGATTCAGGGTATTGCTATTTTGGCAATTGAATTTCACCCCAGAACAAAATATATGTTTTGGCAGACACTATTATACTTTGCCAGCCACAGCTGTGACACCAGATTTATGGTATTGCTATTTTGGCAATTGAATTTCACCCCAGAACAAAATATATGTTTTGGCGGACACTATTATACTTTGCCAGACCCAGCTGTGACACCAGATTTATGGTATTGCTATTTTGGCAATTGAATTTCACCCCAGAACAAAATATATGTTTTGGCGGACACTATTATACTTTGCCAGCCAGTGCTGGGACACCAGATTTAGGGGATTGCTATTTTGGCAATTGAATTTCACCACAGAAAATAATCTATACTTTGCCAGACAGCAGACAGTATTATACTTGGCTATCCAAAGTTGGAACACCAGATTTAGAGGGATTGGTATTTTGGCAATTGTATTTAACCCCTTAATAAAATATAGAAATTGCTATCCTGAGTTTCTAGGGGTGACAATAAGCACAACCAAGCCCCTGATGTAGGATATAGCAAAAAAAAAAAAACGAGTATTGATGGATTGATGGACTTAGTGGCAGCTTGTTCTGGTGCACCACAAGTCACAAAATGTCCGCTCGATCACCCCAGAAAAACGTGACAGAAAAACGCTCTGTGCAGCCTAAAAACCAGTGAGCAATTAACTAGCAGAAGTTGAATCATTCACAGCTGTAGATCGATCACTTCATTAGGTGCTTATGCTGACTTTTCCCTGCCTAATCTCGCCCTCACAGAAGCTGCGCCCTCTCCCTACACTAATCAGAGCAGTGTGACGTGCGGCTCTACGTGACTCCAGCTTAAATAGAGGCTGGGTCACATGCTGCACTTGGCCAATCACAGCCATGCCATTAGTAGGCATGGCCGTGATGAGCTCTTAGGTCAGAAGTAAAACAGTAGCTGATTGGCTGCTGTGCAGCCCTTCAGAAAGCTGGAAGAAATCGCGAACAATGGAACCGAACCCGAACTTTTTTGAAAATGTTCGGGTCCGTGTCCCGAACACTCCAAAATTCGATACGAACCCGAACTATGCTCGAACTGTTCGCTCAACACTATATATATTCCTTTGTGCCTAATTGAGAACTGGATTTGTGCATCGCTGTGCTTGTGTGCCGCCAAAAAATTGGCAGTTTTAATGAACTGTGTACAAACTGGATTTCAGTAACAAAATTGTGCGCCATAGTTGACTACCCTATGTGAATGAGCCCCATCTGTTTTGCTGTTTTATTGGGCCAAAGAACTGTTCAGAACGTTCACAAAGTGCTTGACTGTGTTACGCTGATTGTGTGCTGCAAAATCACATAGCTGAAATTGAGAAATTGTGGATTTTTTCTTGCGTCAATAGCACTGCTTGCTTTAATTGAATGGATATTTTATGTGCATTCAAGATGGCCTGCCCACAATTTATACTGTGCCATCACTTTGCAGAGACACCCTGTTTGGAGCTAAAAAGTGGTTCACACCCCATCCAGAGTGGGAAACATTAAGTGCCGCCTCTTTTTAAATTGCGGGAAAAGAATTTCTACTGCGTGACCATTGACTGTGCATGGATTGCAATATACGCGCTGCCTCCCCTATGCTGCAGTACCTAAGTGGCGTGCCAGAGGAAAAAAATAAAGTTTGCACTGGTCAAGATGGCTGACCATTCCGCTCCCCAACTTACTAGAGACCTGCGCTCTAGAGGACAAGAGAGGAAAACCACCAAAATGCCTACGGAGGTTGACCGTGAACCGCAAACATTCCAGTGGCCCTCAGAAGTCACCCTGCTGTTAGCAAGAGAGTGTGAGCGATGTCTATAAGGTGATGTGGAAGCAATGCGTGGCCCATTATGCCTCTACATATGGTTCGTACTACACCCCTGGGCCACTGCTAAGGCAAGTCGAGCCTTGCGAGGCTCAACAGTCAAGAGAGGAGCAGCCTCCTAAAAGGAGAGAAGGTCGGGAAAGTTCCTATTGCTCCCAGTGTGGTCGACTCACAGCGCAAGGCGCCTGCTGGTCCGGCACAATACCAATACAGAACAGGGTTTTCTAGTTACCAATATTGCCTGGCAGCCCACGTTTGTTCCTCGGAGCTCAGATGTCCGTCCAAAGCCCCAGAAGAGATGTTCCAGGGCCAAGTTCAGACCTGATCACGGACAAGATGCCGGACGGGAATGTGTCCAATACCTCAGGAAAATGACCCTGCAGGAGATGCCCGTTGAGTCTGCGAATGGGAGAAACTCCACGACTGCAGAGACACCGATTGCCACAGTGCCCATCCCAGCACCAAGAGACAAGAGGGTCCCTGTCTTCGGTAAAATGCGGGAACGGCTGGATCTGCCTCCAAGACCAATCCGCCGCCTGCTGGAAGCTGTGCCGGAGTGCTCATCTCCTGATGAGTGGGACTCAGGAAGCCCACTATCCACTGATGTGCCCTCTTCACCGGATCCATATCCGTTAGTAGACCTGCTAGGCCATCTTCATTATTAACTGTGTCCAACTGAGCCATTGTTTTATCCCAGTATGGACTGATGCCAGTTCCCCACGGCAAGTGGCAGTTTCCTAGGCCACTATACAGCTTACTGGCTTTTTAACATTTCAGGACTCCCTGCCGGACATCCTCTGTTTTTCACCCAAGTTGTGAATGTGTTTTTCCCCTTATCCCCTTTTCAGGTTGATTGGGGTTATGCAACTGCACTGTTTTCCTGTTTTCCCATGTTTTAACCATATAACCAGAAGGACATTTTCTGTGATTAATGCACTAAATATCTTTTGAAAGTTTTATATGTTAAGAAAATGTTTGCACTTTTATATATACCAATACATATTGGGACTTTATCCCTTGAGATTTTGCCATGGACTTTGTTGCCCTTATTTATAATCGTCGCCCATGTGCCATCAAGTACCAAAGATGTCAACGCCCATTATCCACCTAGGAAAACTATATATATATATATATATATATATATATATATATATATATTACATGTGACGTATTTGCCTAGAATGTATGATAGTACATTGCAAAGTCCACATTTATATCTGCTCTTTTGGAGGTGGTTTTAAATGGCGTATGTTTTGGTGTCTTACAGTTGACCATCTTCCTGTTAAACAAAGGGGGTATGCAGCATCCCACTAGTGTACATGGGTACTGAAAAAGTGTTTTATTGTATTTTTATGCCATCTCTTATCTCATGTCATACTTTGTCATACATTTATCCTGTAAGGTACTCATTCACAGGCTGATTATCTGCACTGCACTAGTTTCACCACTAGATGGGGAAATAGTGTAATAGTGTATATACAGACCAGCTCAAGCCTAGTCAGTGGAGTCTTGGAGCCTTTAGTCTAGAGTCAAGAAGCTCAGCCATGTTGTAGCTGGGAAGAGGAGAGGGGGCAGGAGAGAGCCCCTTGTTCTCAACTTTCTTGGGCCCCATGGTCCATAGAAACCAAGGAGGCATCCAAATCCTAAAAGCCAAAGAAACAGACAAAGCAAGGAAAGGTGAGATCCACTTCTACAGTTCATTCCTCCGGAGTGACCAGTGACAAGTTTTACAAGTAACAAGAGGAAGGATTATTTTATACAAGAAAGACAAAGGAGTACATCAGCCGTTTTATAGGGCTTTCCAGGCACCTTTGTATTCAGTGTAGGACATATAGCTTCCGGCAGCCTCACCGCCAGTATAAATTCTGAGAGCAGAAAGGCCATCTGCTGAAGTAGAAGTTAAGGAAAGTGCAAATCACCTTGATTGGGATTAGTGCCAGGCAAGAGCTGCAGACCCAAAATACTGACTTATTTACTATATGCCTGATACGCAGCTGCACACATAAAAAGCCTGTGAACTTTGGAATTACTATATTCTGCCTCCATTGATATGAGAGACTGTATTACTGTTGGATGTAACCGTTACAAGGAACCATTATTCAGTAAAAGTTGTAAGTTGGATCCAACTTGTGTTTTGCTCCTCAATTACTACTACTATTCCTACCATTGTTGTACCACAATGGTATTGGCGTCATGACTAAAGGGACCTAGCCATAAGCACGTAAAGCCAAGTCACCACCAAGGGCACCTCAGCCACCATCTGGCTTGTGTCCCTTACATCAGAGTGTACCCCGGAGAATTCCTGTGCTGTTCTCCTCCACTCTATGCAGCCCTGCCCAGGGACAACAAAACTGTGAGTAACCAAAACTGTTTTTCACCCCTCAGCCTATTTACACTCACACCGTGGCCTCACGGAGACTTTTCCCTGTTGGTCTGGCATACTGCAGTAGGGGAAAGCCCAAGCACAACCTGCATGGAGAAGCAGTGAGGGATCTGGAAGGTGGGGCCAGGAGCTGTTGTACTAATTGTAATAAAGGAGTGGGTCCTTTTGTCCATGGCCAGGCCCCCTTCCACACAGGCCCCATAGCAACTGTGTACTCTGCCTCTATTGGAGGTGCGCCACTGCTTACCACAATTGCTTGTGAGAGGAGAAAGAAACCATGGAAAGTGTGGTCCTTTACTTGGTAATCCCACCAACAACAAGCCATAGCAGCATCAAAAAAGTGGTACTATACAGAGCAGGGCAAAATCTAAGTGGTATGTGATATTTTTTTGTTCATGGTAATTTAGCTTAAGGTACAGGTGCATTTTGAACAATTTTTCTTTTAGACTAGTTTGAGTAAACAGGCAATATGATGCCTACATTTCCTTACCTGATAGAATAGTTTATTTTAATGCTACATTTTCAACTGTGGGAAGGAATTAATTTATTTGTGAGCTTTGAAAAGCAGAAATCACTGCAGTCTTGTTTTTAATGTCAGCTCTAAATTTAACAAATGCAGAAAATGAGTTCATTTTCAGTTCTTTCTCTGGAGGCTGCTTGTGATTCCTGGCTTTGAGACTGATGAGATTGGACACATTGCTCAGTTTTGTTGCTAATTAGCTCCCCTGTTGGGAAGATGCCCCTAGCTTCTACCACGTAAGAGTGAGGGAGGGGGTTGATGTGACAGTGGATACAGTTAATGCCATATGTAGAACAAGGATAAATGTGATGTGTGCATGAAGAGCAAAACAATAGAGTATTAAAGAACGCCACTTCTGCAGAAAACAAACAATCCTGTTTCGTACAAGGAACAATATGGCATAAAAATACTATTGATGGAGTCAAATCTCCATTTTCATTTTATACATCCTTATTTAACTGACTATATGTGATAGTAGTGTTATGGGCTCACACGTTTCTATAGCTTAGTACCCCTATATAACATGCTACAATGACAAGAATAATGCCACACTTCCTCTACTAGATCCATAGATGATATGATGAAGCTCACTCATGAAAGGAGTTCTCACATAAGGCAACCCTTGTGCATTTGCAATATTAGGTCTAGTTCACACAGTCAGTGATTTCCATCAATTATTGTGAGCCAAAACCAGGATTGGGACCTCCACAGAAATAAAAGCAAGCCTCTACCGGAGGATTGCTTTACTAAGTGGCTGCTTTTATAAGTTCTACTGCTGAGTGTCATTTTGTGTGATTGCAAGTGACTGAGTGTGGGTTGAAGCTGCGATCCTAGAAAGTTAAGTACTTGCAGTTTAATTCTGCCATTTAAAACCACTTTTTTCTTTTCTCTCTCTGTTGTGTAGTGTCATTTAAAGCTTTTTTTTTTCTCTGCTTGGTGAGGGGGAGTGGCTTGGCCTACCAGGTGCTATAAATTAGACAACTGAACTGTACCAGAGGCTTGCTCTACCTGAGGCTTGCTTTACTAAGTGGCTGCTTTTCTAGGTGGAGTTTAAAGAAACCCGGAGTTCAAGAAAAGGAGCAAAAAACAAAGATTCATTAGATCTTCCTTGTATATAGTTGCCTTGATTCTAGCTAGTCTTCCTATTACTGTTAGGGGACCACAGTAAGTAAGAATCTTATCACTGCTCTATATTGTATTTAAGAATGTTTCTCTTTTCCTGCGTAATCCCCATTTAGTATGACTTACATTATTGACAACGCCGTCCAGTACACATCTTGTCTGATGTATGCAGTCCTACAAAATGTGAGTAAATTATCCGTTTGGAATCGCACATCGAGTCTCTAAACAGGCGGTTGCAACACAGAAAGCCACTCACAATTTGGAAAAGAGTTTGCTGCTTACTGAGCAAACACTCTATAGAGCAGATAAGGGGAGAGTGACAGTGAGGGGCTGAGGAGAGTGAGGTAGTTAGCTGGGTAACAGTAATAAAGCGGGGTAGAGGGAAGAGTGCCAGGGAGGCTAGCTCTGATCTAACACACCCCAACAAGTTTGCACGGTTGGCAGATGAGGGTGATGTCCGTTCAGGGATGGCACTGCTGCAGCCGGACACTTCCTCTGACAGTCAGGGGCATGTCGGCTCCAGTAAGCATGGGAACAGGAGAGTAGAGATGTCGCGAACATAAAATTTTCAGTTCGCAAGCGGCGACGTGAACTTCATGAATGTTCGCGAGCGAGGCGAACCGCCATAGACTTAATTAGGCAGGCAAATTTTATAACCCACAGGGACTCTTTCTGGCCACAATAGTGATGGAAAAGTTGTTTCAAGGGGACTAACACCTGGACTGTGGCATGCCGGAGGGGGTCCATGGCAAAACTCCCATGGAAAACCAGAATTAGACTTACCGGTAATTCAGTTTCCATGAAATCACCATGACGGCCACACAGGAGATTGACCCCATGACCCCTGTGAGTGCAGGAACAGAGAAGAGGTTAAATTGCCCCCTCCCACCACCACACCTCAGTGCTTCCAAAGACAACCAGTGCCAGAACAAGTATAGTTTTTTTTTTCTCTTCTCCCGTATTACTTCATACTCTGAGAAAGAAGAAACAGTACAAAAGGGAGGGAATATATGGGCCGTCATGGTGATTTCATGGAAACTGAATTACCGGTAAGTCTAATTCCGGTTTTCCCATATCATCACCATGGCGGCCACCAGAGAGTTATAAAATTACTTCATATGTGGGGGCAACCGCCTGAAGAACCTTCGACCAAAAGAAAGGCCAGACGTTCCAGATAAGTCCAAGCGGTAATGTTTCACGAATGTGTGAATGCTAGACCATGAGGCAGCCCTGCATAAGTCTTCCAGAGAAGCCCCTGCTTTCTCTGCAAACGTAGTGGAGATGGCCCTTGTAGAATGTGCCCTAATGTTTGATGGCGGGTCCATATTTTGGTTTTTATAGCATAGTGTAATAGTCCCCTTAATCCACCTTGCAATGGAGGATTTTGAGACCTTGAAACCCTTATTCTTCCCTGAAAACTGGACAAGCAGGCTATCTGACTTCCAAAATTTTTGGTGGCATCCAAGTATCTCAGGACCGTTCATCTGACGTCTAAGGAATGAAATTTCTCTTCATCCTGATTCCTGGGGTTATTGCAGAAGGATGGAAGAATAATCGCTTGGCCTCTGTTTCGATCTGACACTACCTTTGGCAGGAATGCTGGGTCTAACTTTAGCACTACCTTATCCTCCGTAACAGAAAGGTATGGTTCCCAAATAGAGAGAGCTTGAATCTCTCCTAGCCTCTTAGCCGAAGTGATTGCGATAAGGAAAGCAGTTTTGAGCGAAAGCAATTTAATCGCACAGTCGTCTAAAGAGCTCAAGCGGTGGGCACGTAAGATTATTGAGAACTAGGTTCAGGTCCCATGTTGGAGTGCGGGATCTCAGGGTTGGTTTGAGTCTGTGGGCAGCTCTAATAAACCGCTTAATCCAACGGTGGTCTGCCAGGTGGGCGTCAAAAAGGCATTTAAGGCTGATATCTGGACCTTCAAGGTAGCTGGAGAGAGACCTAGCTCAAGTCCATTTTGTAGGAAATCCAAGATTTTTGAATGTTGGGCCCTCTCAGGTTTGGATTTTTCTCACCTAACCATGAGCAGAACCTTTTCCAAATTTTCAAGTAGATCACACAAGTCACTTTTTTCCTAGAACATCTCAAGATGGCTATGACTTTGTCAGACAGGCCCTGAGATTTTTAAGATGGAGACCTCAGGATCCAGGCCGTGAGCTTCAAGAATTCCGGGTGAGTGTGTAGTAGGGACCCTGAAATAGGATGTTTCCCCTGAGAGGGAGTCTCATTGGTTTGTCTATCACTAGTCTCAGGAGCAGAGCAGACCAACTCCTCTTGGGCCAGAGCGGGGTGATCAATATTACCGTAGTTCTTCCATCTAGAATTTTCTGAATGACCCTCGGAATAAGAGGCATTGGAGGAAATGCGTATGCCAGATCCCAGCACCATTTCAGAGATAGGGCATCTATCCTCCAAGGATGGTCTCCCCTGTTTAGGGAGCAGAATATCTTCAGTTTCGTATTCTTCCTGGTCGCAAAAGGTCTATTGTGGGAAGACCTCATTTCTGGGTTATCAAGTTGAAGACCTCTTGGTTTAGAACCCACTCTGTATGATCTATTTTGTCTGCTTAGAAAGTCCGCCTCTACATTTAAGGACCCTCTTAGATGTACTGCTGAGATGGATTTTAGTTCTTCTTCGGCAAAGGAGAAAATTTCCTCCGAGATGGCTTGGAGCTTCCCTGATCGAGTACCTCCTGGTGTTTCAGATAGGAGACCACCGTCATGTTGTCGAGAGAACTTTTTCGTGCTGTTTTCTTACTAGCTGCCTGGCTGATAGCAGAGCTTTTCTCACCGCATATAGTTCTCGGAAGTTTGAAGACTGAACAGATATGTGATTCTTCCAAGTTCCCTGGAGGTAGTGCTTGTCGATCTTTGCTCCCCATCCCGTCTTGCTGGCATCCGTGGAGATTGTAATTAATGGTGATCGAATCCAAAGAACTCCCTGGGAAAGATTGTTCTCTTTTGTCCACCAAGAGAGAGATCTTCACTGCCGCTGGAATCCAAAGGCGGGAATCTAGAGAGCTTTTCTTTTTGTTCCATTGGGACAATAGCCAGTTTTGTATCACTCGACAATGAGCCTGTGCCCACTCTACTGAGAGAATGCAGGAGGTTAGCAGGCCGAGAAGGCTCATTGCTTCTCTTATTGAGCATCTCTTCCGGTGTTGAAATTGTCTCACTTTGCCTATCAGGGACCGAATCTTGGTCTGTGGTAGGAAGGTCGATGTGCTATGGAGTCTAGTACAACCCCTAGAAATTCCACCTTCGTGGATGGTACCATCATAGATTTGGGTTCGTTCACGATCCATCCCAGTGCTGACAGATGGGATAAAAATATTTGTAAGTCCGAAGCAGAAGCTCCCCTGAGTCTGCTATAATTATGAAATCGTCCAAGTGCGGGACTATGTTTAGTCCTCTCTCTGAGTGGTGCTACCATTTCCGCAATTAGTTTGGTAAAAAGCCTTGGTGCGGCTGAAATCCTGAAGGGTAACACTATGAACTGGTAGTGAAGAATTTGATTGTGGGGGTCCTTGACCGCAAACCTCAGATACTTCTGGTGATTCGGGTGAATCGGGACGTGAAAATAGGCATCTTTTAGGTCTACCGAACACATGAATGCTTCTATTTTTATCAGGGGTACAATTGACTTCAGAGACTCCATCTTGAACTTCCTGTAAAGAATAAATTTGTTCAGCTGTTTCAGGTTTATGATAGTTCGAAAGTCTCCTTCCTTCTTTTTTACTAAGAATAGTGTCGAATAGTACCCCTGACCTCCTTGCGACCTGGGAACTGGAATCACTGCTCCTTTCTTTACCAGGTCCTGGACTCCCTGATAAATATTCAGGCTGGAGGATCTGGAGGGCAACTTTGTTACAACGAATCTGGGAGGGGGTAGAGAGTAAACTCGATCTTGAAACCAGACCGAATGATGTCCAAGGCCCACTGGTTCTTTGTTGTGAGTTCCCATGGGCCCAGGAAATCCTTTAGTCTCCCCGACAATGGCGTCATTGTTTCTTCTCAGATTTTGATTGGGGTTTCAGCAGGAAACCTCTTCCTTTACCCCCTTGGGAGAGGACCACCTCCCAGACTTGCCTTTCCCTCTACCAGCCCTACTTTGTCCCCATAAGACCGAAAGGACTGGTTCCTTCTGTAGGATCTTTCCTCTGGGAATCCCTTTTTCTATCCTCCACTTTTTCTAGTATTTTATCTAGAACTGGTCCAAATAAATATTCCCCAGAAAAGGGAATAGAAAAACTAACTTTTGTTTGGAAATTCTGTCACCCGACCATGACTTTATCCACAAAGCCCGATGAGCCGCATTGGAGAGTCCAGCCTCTTTAGCACAGAATCTAATCGATTCTGCTGAAGCGTCCGTAAGAAAACCTGTGGCTGATTTAAGAAGTGGGATAGACTGGAGGATTTCTTCCCTAGATGTTCTGTTTTTCAAATGGTTTTCTAGCTCTCCCAGCCATAAGTACATAGACCTAGCTACTGACGTGGCTGCAATGTTAGTTTTAACATTATACATCGAGGCCTCCCAGGATTTTCTTAACAGGGCATCAGCTTTACGCTCCATAGAATCCCTCAATTGAGCGGCATCCTCAAATGGCAGGGCAGTTTTCTTATTAACCTTTGCGACCTGCACGTCGACCTTAGGGGTCTCATCAAATAATTTTGACTGGGACCGATCGAACAATAAACGGTTTTTGAATACCTTGGAAACTCCAAGCCTTTTTTCTGGTTCTGACCACTCTTCCAGAATCATTTCTTTTATATTTTCATTTATGGGAAAAACCTTGGATATTTTCAGTCTTAGGCTCCCAAACATTTCATCCTGAATAGATAGAGACTTTGGGGTTTCTTCAATCCCCATAGTCGCTCTGACTGCTTTCAACAGGTCCCCCATCTCCTCTTAGGAAAAATAGAATTTTTGTTGCTCTCATAGATCTCTCCTCCGAGAGAGAGAATCACCTTCCCAATGTATGGAAGTAGAGGCTCTATCGTCTGGATCCTCAGAATCCGAGGAGGAGATGACTCTAGAGCGAGGACGCTTATGAGATGGCTGACCCTGGAAATCAGAAGGGGCAGATCTAGCAGCCCTAAGTTCCTCCTGGACTACGCATCTAATACTGTCCATAAGGGAGGGTTGCTCCTGCCTGATTACATCCGAAATACATTCTTTACACAGTTTCTTTCCATATCCGTCAGGCAGTCTTTTAGAGCAAGACACACAGCGTGGAGGTTTTTTTTAACCTTTTTTTGGGCCTCTTTAGTCTGCAATACACAGATATGGAAAGGAGGCATTAGTAAATGCATCCTATGACATAAAACTTTTTGCAATCCAGCACTGTTAATTGAAAAAGAACAGGACCCCCCAGGGGTTACTTACAGGAGGCAGAGAGGAAGCATCAAGCTCCATAGTAGTTTGTGCATCGGGACATGACATGCTGAAGCAGTGAAAAAAACGCACCAGCCAGTACCTACAGACCTCAGATCAGCTTCCCCGTGGCATTGCCGCCTTTTATTCAAACTTCTCTGCCTTCTGCGCTTGTACTTCCGGGTTATGTCACGTGATCGGACCCGGAAGTGATGTCTGCTGAGCGTCCCGACGTCGGCGTGCGTACACGCCGGCCGCTACACAGCTCGTCCCACCGGGGAGGAGGAGGATGAAGAGGCGGCCCGGGAGCAGGCTCCAGCCAGCCAGAGCGAGTCCTCCCGATACTCCCCAGCCCAGCATAAGCACGCGGCCGCCGGCGGACTGGGGGAGCTCCCACTGGAGCTTCAGGTAAGCCAGGAGACCGACATCGGACCCTCCTGGCGATGAGTAAAATAATAAAAGTTGTAGGGCATAAATGTACACCCCTCTTCATCTTCCTGCCGGCCCGCAGGAAGACTCTTCTCTGACCTGGCCACAGTGGGGACAGGAACACTGAGGTGTGGTGGTGGGATGAGGCAATTTAACCTCTTCTCTGTTTCTGCCCTCACAGGGGTCATGGGTCAATCTCCTGTGTGGCCGTCATGGTGATCATATGGGAAAATTACGTAGTGACGCAGAGTCGGGTTTTAATCCATAAAGGGCATAAATCACCTAACATTCCTAAATTGTTTGGAATAACATGCTTTAAAACATCCAGTGAGATTATACGATCAGGTATGATGTTGTATCGATTAGGTAGTGTAAGGGTTACGCCCGCTTCACAGTGACAGAGCAAACTCTGAGAGACCAAACTCCCCATTTAACGCACCGCAAACAGACCATTTGCACAACCACAAACTCCCCATTCGCACAAGGTTGGATACCAAGCTAGCCATGTCCCGTTCCTCACTGAAGTCATTGAAGGTCTCTTCCTCCACCCAGCCATGTACAGCACCAACGGTCCCCGAAAGGTGGCAACATGCCCCCTGAGACGCATGCTATGGTTGGTCTTCCATCTTCCTCCTCTGACTCCTCTTCTTCAGAATCCCTCTCTGCGTTGCCGCAGGTCCAGCAATCGGCGACGACAAGGCTGCTTCTGGTGGTGATGGTGACCACAACTCTTCCTCTTCATGCTCATCTACGGCCTGATCCAGCACTCTTCACAGGGCATGCTCCAGAAAAAACGCATATGGGATGAGGTCGATGTTGCCTTGGGTTTGACTGACCAGGTTTGTCACCTCCGCGAAAGGACGCATGAGCCTACAGCCATTGTGCATGATCGTTCAGTAACGAGGCCAAACAATACCTAGCTCCGCAGAGGCTGTCCTCTCTTTTTTTTTTTTTATTAAAAAAATATGTTCTTACCAGTTTAATCTCTGTTTTGTCCCCTATCAGGGGCCGGTGTATGGAATAGATTTTAGGAACCAGGAGATGGAAAAAGATGGTTGGTCGGTCCTCTTCCTTCCAATTTGGGGCACTGCGCGTGCACCACGCAAAGTACTGTGACACCATATATGAGCGGTGTGTTAAATGGTACTATTCTTATCAGTTTAATCCCTGTTACGTCCCCTATTAGGGGACGTGTATCAAATAGATTTTAGACAACCGCAAAGAGTTGTCAATAGTTGACACACTCATGACATAAATTTTATTCCTCTATGCGTCAATCTTGGTGTAGTGATGACTGTGCTCGTGCGCACGTTTGGGAGATTGCAGGCGATGGCAGTTTTCTAAAGCCTATGGTCGTGCTGAGGTAGTTCAGTGACAGTTAAGTGACCCAGAAAACAATGATTCTGCAGTGTGGGCCCATTGTTGGCCTAGTAGGCTTTAATGATCACGTTAGATGATCACAAAGAAAATTAATGTTTTTCTATGAAAAATTATCCAGCCGATCGCTTTTGGTCTGTTCAAAATGAAGCAATGACCCTATCATCTGGGGTGTGCCAACATTGCCAACACACTCACAGATCGCTTCATTGTGATATGCAAGCTCCTTTACCACAACAAGGTAATGATCATGAAGGGAATTGACACATGTATGTGCCTTTTTTGTTTTTGCATCCACAGTGCAGCACCGGATGCCAGAAAAATTAAGCATGTACACATGCCTGAAAAATTAGGTATTGTTGCACCCGCAAAAATTGATGTTTTCCAGGCAGAAAGTGTACTAAAACATTGCAGCTTGAACCCTAGTTGGTGGCGGAGAAGTCACGCAAGTCATCCGGCATGCAGAGATTAAATACAGCAGTGTAGGGACCATTTTTAGCCTAAGGCATCTCATGAGGCCTTTTTAGTCAAATGTATCCCCCACTGTTAGTCCCTTCAGTATCTACGCCTCATTCATCTTAGTAAAGGTGAGGTAATGTAGACTTTTTTGACCTAGGCGACTTCTCTGGTCAGTGACAATACCTCCTGCTGCGCTGAAGGTCCTTTCTGACAGGACATTTAAAGCAGGGCAGGCCCAGTTCTATCGCAAATTGGGATAGCTCAAGCCACAGGTCAAGCCTGCACACCCAGTAGTCAAGGGGTTCATCGCTCCCCAGAGTGTCAATATCTGCATTTAAGGCGAGGTAGTCTGCTACCTGTCGGTCGAGTCGTTCTCTGAGGGTGGACCCCGAAGGGCTGTGGCGATGCGTAGGACTTAAAAAGCTACGCATGTCCTCCATCAACAACACGTCTGTAAAGCGTACTATCCATGCCGGCGTGGTCGTGGTAGGAGGAGGATTACTTTCACCTCTTCCCCTGTTAGATTCCCGTTGTGCTGTGACATCACCCTTATATGCTGTGTAAAGCATACTTTTTATCATGTTTTGGAAATGCTGCATCCTTTCCGACTTCCGGTAATTGGTAACATTTCAGGCACTTTCTGGTTATACCGGGGTCTAGTAGTGTGGCCATCCAGTACAGGTCATTCTCCTTCAGCCCCTTATACAAGGGTCCCTCAACAGGCATGACAGCATGAAAGACCCCATTTGCACAAGGTTGGATGCCGAGCTTACACACAAAGCGTTAGTACAATCAGATTCAACACATGTGCCATGCACGGCACATATGTCAACTTACCCAAATTCAATGCCGCTGCTAGATTGCTTCTGTTTTTACACACCACTTTGCCGATCTCCAGTTGGTGCGGGGTCACTCACTGATCCACCTCTGCGTTCAGGGCGGACAGAAGTGCTGGTCGGTGTGACTCTCTGCTTTGAGGCAAGTCAACCCTAAAGCGGCGTGACACTGTCGTAACCGGGATGTGGAATAGCTCCTGGGGAGCTGGGGTGCAGTTGATGTGGAGCCAAACACAGCAGCAGAAAAGGACTCAGCCGAGGAGGTTAGCGAAGAGGATGGAGTAGGAGTAGAGGAGGTTGCAGCAGGCCTGCCTGCAATTCGTGGCGGTGTCACCAACTCCGCTGCAGAGCCACGCATTCCATGCATTGCAGCCGTCAGCAGGTTTACCCAATGCGCAGTGTACATGATATACCTGCCCTTACCTGCTTTGCAGACCAGGTATCAAAAATAATTCGTCTGGGTATCTTCCACTGCGGTGTTCTAATAGCTACACATTTTTGAAGGCCTTAGACTCCACCAGCTTCTATGGTAAAAGCTAAGAGTTCCGACAAGCCAGCTGTCAGACGCGGGCAAGGGGTGACTCTGTGACATTGGCTTTTACGCTCAAACATTTCCTTGACAGACACCTGACTGTGGGCAGATGAGCAGGAACTGCTGAAGGTGAAAGGCGGAGTGGCGGGTGGTTGAGAGGGGCAGGGAGGACAGTAGTGGTTGACGTGGCGGAAGATGCTGGACCAGAAGGAGCATGGTGGCTTTGAGTTTAAGTGCTGCTTGTACTCATGTGTTGATCCCATAGGCATTTGTGATGTGAGATCATGTGCCTTCGCAAAGCAGTTGTACCTAGGTGGGTGTTGGACTTTCCACGACTCAGTTTCTTTTGGAACACAACAATAGCTAATCTCAGGAGACCAGCTACAAAAAACACAGCGGAGCCTCACTTAAGAGTCTCAACACAGCAATCCAAGTGCAAAGCTCACTGGGAAACAGGAATATGCAAAATAAATGTGGAGCCCCAGTTATGGGTCTACAACACAATGAAAGCCAGATATCCCTCAAAGGAAGGAAAACCGAGCAAAGGGGTGTCTCCATTACAGAGATCACCAAATCCACCATATTAAGTGGCCCCTATGTCAAGATCCCACTTTTTACAAGCTTTAAGGATGTGACGGAGAAAACCTAAGCCAGTTATCCATCCACAGACAGCTGTTTCGAGGTGTTGCCCCTCATCAGTGCGGAGTAGAATTCTGGCTAACCGGAAGCAATGCCTCGGAGACTACTCAAACACAACAATAGCTAATCTCAGGAGACCAGCTACAAAAACACACAGAATGCAAATGGCATCGCTGTTATCTGACGCAGATACACAAAAAAATGCCACACTGCTAAGCTTTGCAAAGATGGCATTCTGGTGGGTGGCAACAGCATGCGCTGATTGGCGCGCTGTCTGGCTGACCCCGGTGCCGATACATGCTGTCTGACTGTGCCACTAGCTC